>CM060449.1:184902479-185284918 GCA_030545235.1 Helianthus tuberosus
GTTTAAGTTAACAAAAACTTTTTTTTTTTGGAAAAGTTGATTTTTTTAAGGATTTTGGGGAAATTTCTTTTTGAAAAAGCCTTCGTTTTGGCCGAGTTCTCTAAGTTCTCTCCATTCATAGGAGTTTTCATTTTACCCTAACCCTATATATATATATATATAGGGTGGGGTTCTAGAGTGAACATTAGTGTATTTGCGAACTGAGTGAACAACTCCTGGCCATTGATCTACACACGTGTATGGCCAGGATCTCATCATCAAATTGTAAAATATACTAGTGTATTTCAACATCAAATCCTGGCCATTGATCTACACACGTGTATGGCCAGGATTAGTTCACTCAGTTCGCAAGCTACACTAATGTTCACTCTTGAACCTAATCCTATATATATATATATATATATATATATATATATATATGAAAACAATGCTTAAGAGGTTGCTAAGATGATGGGAGAGAGAGAGACCTCTCCATGGCAGGTTCTTAATTTCAGATTGAATTAACTCCAATTCAACCTGATATAAATGATTATAAAAATTCATCAATTAAATAGCTACAAAGAATCTTCAATGCTGAAAGATAAGGATGCAATGAATTACCTCCAGCTCATCAGCATTGACCGATGCAATTTCTAGGGACTCATCATCAACATCTATGCCGATGACATGCCTATTAAACACAAAACTACTGTCAAATTGCAGTTTGGATATCAAATATGATTTTATTAAGATACTACTAATAATAAATCTCACTCTGCATCTAGGAGAGTAGCAGCAAGACTTAATGTGCCACACCCGCATCCAAAATCGGCTACTACTTTGCCGCTTATGTCGTCATATGAATTCTCTGCCTAGTCAAGTAAAATTGAATAAAAAAAGTTTATATTTACTAGTCTAGATAGAATCATAGAACGAGAAAAGGTAACTACTAAATAAATTAGCATTTAGCAATCTCTCTTTCCATGAGGAGATAAACGATAACAATTAGTACTGCTGTTCATATTACAGCAAAAATCGCTCATTGAAACTTCCTCTCCATTTACACAAAAACATTTATGACATCAAACGAACCGTGTGTCTAAAAGCCCCTCTATTTTTTTCATGTAAAATATAGTAATGGCAATCCATATAAAGTAAATAAAAAACAAGACAAAACGTATTAATAGTAACAGTCGTACCAGACCGATAGCATAAAGTGGTGAGAAAACTATAGTACTAACAGGTAAAAGAGCAAATAAACAATGAAAAGTAGCGCAAACCCCCTAGAAAGCACCTCTACGGCTATACTCTCCTATAATAATCTATACGTCAAAACAAAGCTAAGACAAATGTAAGGCTAACGCAAGTGTAGGAAAAACTAACAAACTAGTAACTAGCTAATTGAATATCCGCAGTACGCTGCTGTAATATGCCTCATCAAGCTATAAATTCGCAACAACATGTAGCTTGGACCTAAGAGCGCCAAACCGCATAGAAAACAACCTTTTTGACAGAAGTGATGAAATCTAAACAACAATAATAGATTCATACACAACTCTGTCAATCTCCACGTGTTTCGTGTAGATAGACTAGAAAGAGTTTACGTGATAATGTTTAGTGTGTGCTTGGATGCATTTTTTGAAACTGGTGTGCATAAAAGGGAATTAACCGACCCATAACCAAATTAACCAAAAAAACCGAACCAAAAAAGCCGAACCGAATAGAAAACTGATGGGTCGGTTAATGATTTTCTGAAAACCGATATACATTAGTCGGTTATGGTATTCCTTTGTTCCATAACCACCATAACCGAACCGACCCGCGTGATAGTATAGTCATGGTTAATCCATAATATTATAGATTATATGTATTTTTTAATGCTATGCGCATATAATGTATATATGTGTGGGCGCTCTGGGGGCAAAAGTGAAAGTGCACTAATTTTTTAACGTTATTTTCCTAATTTCGTGAAAATAACGTTAAAAGAGGGGGATGGTTAATCATGCATCATGTGGTGGCTTTGATAGCCGAAAGACAAGGGCGTACATGCACTAATCGGCAGTTGTCTCAATTGTTGAGTGTTATGTGCCTTATGTCCAAGGCTTGATACAAAACTACTATCGAGCCGGGGGTCTCACTGGAAACAGTCTCTCTCTTCCTACGGGGTAGAGGTAAGGCTGTCTACATCTTACCCTCCTCAGGCCCTACCTTAGCTTTGCTATTGATGGGATTTACCGAGTATGATGATGATGATGTATTTTTTAATGCCATGTAATATATACAAATGTGTAATAACAATTCATAAAGTGGTAAAAAAAAAAATTTAAGCCAAAACTTTTTCTCCCAAATAATGCCCAAGTATAGTTAATCTATAATATTATAGATTATATGTATTTTTTAATGATATGTAATAACAATTTATACCGTGGTAAAAAAAAAAAATTAAGTCCAAACTTTTTTCCCAAATAATGCCCAATTATATTTTTGAGCAAATTCTAGCCAGGCCTAAATTCACGATTAACCAACCCATAACCGACCAATGGTGAGCTCCAGTTATAACCATCAAAACCGATCAACCATAACCGACATCTCGGTTATGGTTTTAGGCCAAAACCGACCCATAATTTGCACAAGAGTTAAATGCCATTTTAGTCCCTGTGGTTTGGACCATTTTGCCAGTTTAGTCCAAAAGTTTCATTTTTAACCTGTGGGTCCAAAAAGGTTTCACAGTTGCCATTTTAGTCCACTGGGTTAACTTCATCCATTTTTTTTTGTTAACGAGAAGGCCAATTTGGTCATTTTATATGGCTGAATTGCCCTTTTAGTTAACAGTATTACATACAAAATGACCAAATTGGCCTTCTCGTTAACAGAAAAAATGGATGAAGTTAACCCAGTGTACTAAAATGGCAACTGTGAAACCTTTTTGGACCCACAGGTTAAAAATGAAACCTTTGGACTAAACTAGCAAAATGGTCCAAACTACAGGGACTAAAATGGCATTTAACTCTTTGCACAATATAAACTAATTTGCACACCCAAAATCAAACAAATCATGCATAAACTGAAGCTCAAATTAATCAAAACAAATTAAAAAAAAAAAAAAAACAGAGATGAAATAGGTACCGTGTATAGCATACGAGAAGCAATGTGAGCTCCAGTTGGATATTGTTCCAGCTCAATCTGCAAATTAAAAACATTCACACAAACAAACAAAAATAAATTATTTTTTGGAATAATTTAAAAGGGGAAAAGCATAGAGAACAACTAAATATGTGAAGCAGATTCAAAGTGTATGAATCTAGTACCTTTGGATTCTCGAATTGTTGAAGATTCCCTAATAAACTTTCTAATTGTTTAAGCTTCATCTTGTTCAGCTACGATTCGAATGCAGATTGACTGAAACAGTATAGCAAGAAAGAATCTAGCCCTAATTACCAATTCTGGTTATTGGGCCATATAAATAGTTTTCTAAGCCCATATATTATGCTTCCTATTGGACCACATATACATACATTATATTCTTTCTAGAGGTGAACAAATTGGGTTTTTTTTTTTTTTTTGATATTGGATTTAAATAACCCATTCTCAACTTTCGATTTGCACCATATCACTCCCAACTTTTGACTTACTTTCCTCTAGCACTTTCAAACTAACTGAATCTAAACTCAGTTAGTTTTTTTTGCTGATGTGGCACTTTGGTTAGTAACGTGTACGTGGCCTTTTTTGCTGACGTTTCATCTGATATGGTACTTATTTAGTGGTGTGGCATATGATGTGGCATTTTTTGATGACGTGGCATCTAATGTTAGTTAACTGTATTAGGGTTCAGATAGTTTTGGAGTGTCAAAGGAAAATAAGTTGAAAGTTGGGAATGGTGTGCTACGAATCGAAAGTTGGGAGTGTTATCGACCATTTGGTGAAAGGTTGGGTTATTTAAATCCAATATATCTTTTTAACTAGTTCAGGTTTGGTCAGCAAAAGGTGAAAAACGAGTTAAGTTTTAAACTGGTTTGGGTTTTGACCGGTTTTGAGTAGTTTTAATGGTTTTTTTACTGGTCTGGTTCAGGTTGAACCGTACGAATCGAAAGTTATGAGTGCTATCGGCCATTTGTGAAAGTTTGGGTTATTTAAATATAATATCCCTTTTTAACTAGTTCAAGTTGGTCAACAAAAAGTAAAAAAACGAGTTAAGTTTTAAACTGGTTTGGGTTTTGATCGATTTTGAGTAGTTTTACAGGTTTTTCTACTGGTCTGGTTCGGGTTGAACCGGTTTTAAAAGGAGGGCTATAGAGTGGTTAGAAACCTAGTGGGTTGTATCGTTTTAAACTGGTTTCTATGTATATCGGTTTCATTCCTGATTCAAAAACCATTGAGGCTCTTTAAACATAGATAATTAATAATAATTTTAAATATATTTAAAAGAAAACTTGGGTAATATCATAAATATCTATTAAAAATAATATTAAGAATATCAATTTAGTTTTAGAGATATAGTGTGTGATAGGATGTCTTCCCTCTGTTTAAGAAATTAAGCCTAAGGCTGGACGGAGTACCTTCAGTGAGCTCATGCGGGGAGCAAGTTTGCCGATCGAGAATGTGCCGCCACTCCCCATTCGGTGTTCGGTGAATGATTAAAACGGTGACTACTCACCGATGCGGGAAGAGAAGGGATAGAGGAGAGAGAGGGGTTAATAGTGGGCCCCACCCTTTTTTCAACCAATCACAATTTTTTATTTTAAATTGTTTACCACTCTTCACGTGTTTGACCATTGCCAGCGATTGAGTGCAAAATGGGGAGTGGGGTGAGGACTTAACATGTCATGATATTATTAGCTAGAAAATAACTTAAACTCTCACCAGTGATTGACCACTCCCTCCACCATAAGGATTCAAATTTTGTAAGGTGAAGTTTAGAAGTAAGTTCTTTGGTGTTAAAAAAAAATGTATCCGTTAGACATTTATGCCTTGTTTGGTTCTAGAAATTCTTGGAAATTAAAGTTGGATTTAATTATGTCGCAAAAACGTGTTTTGGTTGAAAACCCTGTTTTACCACTAGGATTGGAATTCACTCATTTATGAGATGTTGAATATTGTCACATACTTGATGGGATTTATTTAAAACATTTATGGAATTTCAATTGATTTTATTTTTAATAGATATTTCGTGATCACTTTTGACATGAAATACCAACGGTTCTCAAAACTAGTTGTTCTTTGATTTAAGGTTGAGATGATTAGTTTAATCATACATCCAAACACCCATAAAACCAACGGTCCCCGAAACTAATTGTTCTTTGATTTTAAGTTGAGATGATTAGTTTAATCATACCTCCAAACACCTTTAAAAGATTTTTTTCCTTATATTAGTTTTGGATATATTCATAGAAAGACCGTAGCATAGCCCTTTCTTTCTTGGGCTAAGCCCTGACCGGTCTTTTGACCAAACCGGTCCAAAGTTAGCCTTTTGATCCGTTTTTTTTTTAATGAAACTTTTCGTACGGATAAGAAACTCGAATGGTTCGTCGGATTTGGATGAGTTAGGTCTTGTTTGGGTTTAGGGTAACCAAGCAAGTCTATTCTATTGGTTCAATAGGGACCCATTGGTCATAACCCATAATATATGGGTTCAATTTTCTGGACCCAATCTTGTTGTGTTCTGTAGCCAATTTGTCAAGACTAGGAGCAGACTCATCACTCATCTCAGAATTCATGTGATATTATTGCACATGGCCAAGCCAACTCTCAACCAATCCTTTGAAATTTCCCCCATTGTTCTCTATCCTCCATGCCACTAAAGTAATGGTACTCTTTGTTCCAATAACTTTGCATTTTTATTTACATTATCCCATTTTATACCATATAAATATATGTTTATGTGACCTGTGTAGGTGTGTACATATACACCTATATGGGGGAGGGTTCTATGCTGAACACTAAATATTGCGAGAACACGCAGAACACAATGAATCACCCATTTTTTCTATCCTAAAAACCTAAAAAGTAAATAAAAATATTACACATATAAGATTTATTGTTTCTTACACTATAATTCAAAACAAAATATGGAAAAGTTTCACTTTTTGTATATCCTACACATATGTAGGTTATTTGTATGTTAAATTACCAACATGTATGTAGGCTATGTGTAGGTTAAAATCATTGGTTTTTTTGTGTATATATGATACACATATGAATGTAAGAAACATAAAATTTGAAAAATATGTACTTTAAATCCTAACATTTAGTATTTTAGAGTTGTTCTTTTTGTTCTCGCAATAGTTAGTGTTCTGTAATGATCCTCAACCTATATGTGTATCTATATTACATATATTGCCTTTTGTCATCAAGTAGTTTGCATGGTTCATATTGACACTAAAGATGTAAAAAACCGGTTTGGGCCCGGCGACCCATAAATAAATGTTGATGTCCCCCTTGCGGGGTGTGTACATACACATATATGTGTGTGTATATATATTACATATATTATGCGTGTTTCTTTTCCAATGGAAATTAAAAGAAAACATTACATTAAAGAGAACAATTTCAAACGAAATTATCTTATTTGTTTGGGATTGTTAACAATATTTTCTTTTAACCGTAGCAAAAAACTTTATATATAAAAAATGCAATGATACAATACAATGCGCTAGCAAGAGGCTAGAAGCAATAGAACAAAACACCAAACGACCAAGAACTTGAAGATAGTAAAATTTAAAACTACACCATTCTTTCCTCTTCAGTGTGTTTAGGGGTGTTCACGAACCGATCCGATCCGAGCGAGGGTCTGCATTATAGATAGGCATTCGCTTTTATATTGTCCATAAGTGTCAAATGGTCTATTGTTACCAAATACCTTCGTTTCTTGATCTCCATACCGACCAACCATATCATGGGTATTTTTTTATCATTTGTATCTACAGTAAAAAATATATTATCATAAAATAATATTTAAATACTGAATAATATTTAAATACTGAATAAAGCTAGTATATGTACTACACTACTACATTGAAATAGAGGCAATTTGGGTATGTCAAGAAGGTGGACACTTGTCACACCAGGACATGGAAAGCTACTTGACTAGGACCCGCCTACATAAATAAAACTTGCAAATATGTCAAACAAATACATAGTTGGTGTATTAATTATTTTAGTTCGGGACCACTATTGATACAAAGGTTTTTATTTTCCCACGGGAGAAAAAAGAAATTTTATATTAGTCACGACGCAGGTTAACGTACAAAATGACTTAACGTACATTACGTACGCGATTGTATTTTCAACATGCGATTTGAAAAAAAAAAACGTGCGAAATTGTTATATGCTCTCCATGCGATTTGTACATATATATCAACATGCGATTTTCCACTTTTACGTATGCGTTTTTTTCATATAACATGTGATTTTTAATCGCGTACGTAATGTACGTTAAAGCCAATTGTACGATACACTTTTTCTATTAGTTATTTAGTTAAATAATACTATTAATTTGTTCCTATAGATTCATATAATTTAGCTAATTCCTATATCTTGGTTCAAGTGGAACCCAAGTTTTCACCATAAGGTTGGTTCTTCATATATGATGATGATAGACTCTTTTGTCTGCGGGCGCAAACCACACGCAAATATTGTCATCTGTGAATTGTTTGTTTTTTCGAAGACGTTTCATTAAAAAACTTCTGTACGATCTCTTCTTGGTGCATACTTGGCCCAACCATTTTTAAGATCTTCCAATGTCTGCAGAAGGTTAAACACCACCACCCACCATCGTCCTCCACCCACCACCACCGTCCACCACCCACCACCACCACCACTACCCATCACCACCACCACTACCCATCACCACCATCCACCACCCACCGTCTAGTTTTAATTAACGTGTGTGTAAAGCTAAGAACAAAGTTGTACACTTTATATTATAATAGATTAATAGGTATAAGAAATGTTAATCGTTTAACTAATAGTAAATAATTGAAAAGCTTAAAAAAACATACCTAAATAAGGTACTCATTTGCATGGTCTTATACTAATAGTATATCTTTCAACCATGAACTAAAATAAGTAGTAGATTGCAGTCACTATTCTTTGAATGAGTTAAACTATTGATATTTTAAATAGTTTTATCTACTATTTTGTATCCTATTTTTGACAACCTGTACCAGTTAGTTGTAATTATATAGATGTTGTTTTGTTCTATATACATGGATAACGTTCTAGTTTATATAGTTTCTTAGCATATTAAACCACAAGACAAAAAGAAACATGTCATAAACCTTGTAACTATTTGATCTAATGTCATTTTATAAGGAGGTAATTGTAATAGCCACATTTAAAAAAATATATATATCGTAGAATATGATTTTTGTCCTGTTTGGGATTATCCAATGACTTGAAATGTTAATTATGTTGGTCAAAATGTTGAGCGGATATTACATATTTAATGTGTATATTTGAATATAATTTGGTGTTTGATAGATGCTTGTTTTCGGACAAAGTAGTTGAGACAATATATATTTTTTTTAAACGGTCAAACAAATCCTCTAAATGGGCTACTGACGAAATTCATCACATCGGGATACACTCGTCTTCGAAATGGGGAAAACCCTCATCTAGAGCAGAAGCCCGTGAACACTCGCCCAAAGGCACGACAGTGCGGTGAGGTAAAACCAATTCAGTTCAAGGATCGAACTACCGATCGCCGCCTACTCGCCTAGTCTCCCATAATCAACAGGTGCCGCTGAAAACTAATGGGGAGAAGCAGGAATTGAACTTGGGTCTCTTGGAAATCCAAATCTCTCCCTTACCACTCCACCACAAGCTCATTGGCAGTTGAGACTATATTTAATTGGAAATAATGGAGTATGAAAAATTCGAAGGCCAATTAAATATTTTTAGATCTGGACTTAAACCACAAAATCCCCATTGTGTTCACTTCTGCCATTATATTTTCAACCCGAACTTGAACGTTCTCAAACTTTAACTTGTTCCGCGCTTTCCATAGACTCCAGAATCCCGCAATTATGATACCATGGAAAGCAATCCTATGTTGATCTTTTAACCCAAATAATTATGGCATTCTAATAATTCTCGAAATGAAAAGGCCACAATATTCGGCACCCTGCGCCATCTATTGATATGATTCCAAAGAACCGTAACGATCATGCAGTTTGTGAAAAGATGATCATCCGTTTCTTCTCCACAACCGCAAAACATGCCACACTACGACCAGGGGCGAACCTGTAGTGTAAACGGGCGTAGCCCGGGCTACGGCTCAAGTTTTTACGAGTAGTGTAAAAAAATCGATTTTTATACACAGGACACCCCTGAACAAGTACGAGGACACCCCTAAAAAATTTTGGGATACCCCTGAGTTGAAGGTCTAGTTCCGCCACTGACTACGACTCATAGACATTTATTAATTGGCTTCGCCCATAAATGAAAAATCACAATTATGAACTTATTTAAGGTACCTTTTCTTTAAATTTATAAACGGTAAACATTCTTTTAAGTTTATAGCTAGTCCAAATCCATTGTCTAATTGTAGGACGTTTACGCATTAATGCTATTAGGGTCGGACCTAAGTGATGGCTAGCAAGCTCGTAAAATTTCTTTATTGTTATTCCGTATTTGATATTCGTTCTTATACTTGAAGGATGGGCTTAATTTGCCACATGTATTCAAAGAATCACCTTGTAGAAAAAGGAATTAGTGAGCTCTCCGCATGATTAAAAAGATTCATGTGATCTATGCTTGTTCATAAAATTGCCAAGTTGCCAAAGAAGGTAAACATAAAATAATATAGAAGAAACTTTCACAAAGTGGATATTATTAAATTTATAATCAAACTTTATAGACAATTAACGAAACTAATTTACATGCTAAGCAACAATATTATTTATGGACAAAAGTTTGCTTTAATATCATAGTGACATCATATAAATTTATTTGAGGGCAAATCACGAAACTAGCCTTTGACCAGTCAAATTTGCAAAATTAGCCCACTGAAACGTCTTCCTAGTCCTTATCACTGAAATAGAGGTTGTTGTATCGTCTTTACAAAACTCTTCAAATGAACCAACCACATTGTGTCACGTGTATTGTAAAGGATTTAAAGAGGCTTAAACATTTTATTTATATATATTTTGCACCATGATTTTTAAACGGGTATAACTTTTTCATACGGTAATATTTAAAAAAAAAATACATCAAATTAAAGATGATCAAAGTATCTTTAATTTGATGTTTTTTTAAATATCGTCGTATGAAAAAAGTTATACTCGTTTGAAAATCGTGATGGAAAATATATATAGAAAATTTTCAAACGGGCATAACTTTTTCATCCGACGAAATTTAAAAAAAAAATTACATCAAATTAAAGGTAATTTTATCATTTATCATCTTTAATTTGGTGTAATTAAAAAAAATATTACTGTATGAAAACGTTATACCCGTTCAAAAATCATGGTGGAAAATATATAAAAAATAAAATGTTGAAGCCTCTTCTAGAGCCTTTACAATACATGCTGAAGCCTCTTTAAAACCTTTACAATACACGTGGTGCAATGTGGTTGGTTCATTTGACGTGTCTTTGTAAAGACGCTACGATATCCTCGATTCTGGTGAGAAGGCTTAGGAAAACGATTCAGTGGGCTAATTTTGTAAATTTGACTGGTCAAAGGCTAGTTTGGTGATTTTCCCTTTATTTAAATAAGGGTTCGTATTATTGGCACACCTTGGAGAATTAAATCGACACCCTCAATATGCATCGTATAGGCCTATACGATGCGTATTGAGGTGGGTTCAAACTTCTATGTCTGCCAAAGGCTGCCATTGTCCCCTACCAAAAAGTAATACGCATCGTATTAATAGGCCTATACGATGCGTATTGAGGGTGTCGATTTAATTTTTTAAGTTTTGCAAGGTAACTTCCTGTCACGCGGTAGCTTTCCGTCACGCGAACGAAGAAGCAGCACTTTGGACATTTGTTGGTCTTCAAACATCTAGGAAACATTATTTGAGAATACCCCTGAATTTATCGAAGCTGTAGAATGAGATCCTCCACTGTTGGATTATCATCTTTCAACCCCATTTTCCCTAAATTTATCGATTATGTTTTTCAACATGGATGTAATGCAATGATTCCTCTTAATTGAATAGACCGACACTTGCTTCATAGGACTCACTTGAAAAACCGAGATAACAGCTCCAGTTTCATCGGCGACATTTGGAACAGGAGAGTTGAAAAAACTGCAATTGGAATTGATCTTGGAACAACATACTCTTGTTACCATATTCTTGGTTCAATACCAACTCATCTTTAGTAGTGTTTGTTTGAGAACCTGATTCAGATACACAACGGTTCTCCAATTCCAGATCAGCAAGCAAATACACAACGGTTCTCCAATTCTAGATCAGCAAGCACTAAATTAACAACGGTTCTCCAATTCCAGATCAATAATGTAAGGAGAAGCGTTGAGATAACAGACATCCATCAAGCTCAAAAAGAAAACTTGTGTTTCCCATAGTCACAAACGATTGCGGTTTGTATTTCGCATAGCCACCGTTTCCGTAGTAAAAAACGGTTGTGGTCTGCCCGAATAGAGATCTGAATCAGCGTGCATTTGTTTAAATCTGAATCAGGTTCTCAAACAAACACTACTAAAGATGATCCGAATCAGGTTGTTAATTTTAATGAGCAATGAAGATTGAATATACAAACCGCATCCGTCTTCTGTGATGATTCGAAACATTCCGAATAACTTGCAGAAGAACCCGACACGTCTTATGCTAGTTACTCTTTTCAGCAACCATTTTTCCTTTTCCTTCAATTTCGAGAAATTCTCCCTAACATGAGAAACGAAAGAGATTTCGAGCAGTTCGTCGATGACATGATAGATAAAGATCCTGACACATGTAACATCTAGTTATATTCCTACATCTATATCTTTTGTCATGACAAACTATGTGACATGTGTCTAGTCCAGTGGTCCCGGTACTATTTGTGTATGCATTCTTTTGGTAGTTAATAAAACGAAAGCTATCAACGCGGGGATGGGTACAGAACCCGACATGTCTTCCTGAATCTGAAAGTTAACTTTGACTTATAAAACCCACTAGCAAAATAAGCGCTTTTATCATGTTAGGGAGAATGTTTTCGAAATTGAAGGGAAAGGAAAAATGGTTGCTGATGTTTTTAAGTATTCGGATTTTGTTTGTTTGTTTCCAGCTAGGGTTTAGAATGGTATCTTTGGTTCGTCCACTAGAACTATTTGTGTATGCATTCTTTGTTATAACAGGATGGATGTGACACACACAGATAGATAAATATCTGATTGTTTCAGATTGCTATGAATGCACACAACGAATTTGACAACTGTAACAGCTTATTAAACGTATAAATCACCTCCAATCATTTCTTGGTCAAATCACACACTATAAAGTTTAAACTTATCGTGTGTTGCAGTTTGGAAAGATGACCGAATAGAGATCTGAATAACAAACTGTGGAGAACTTGTTTGTGTTATCTATCAACATAAGCTAAAATACTCTAAAATTAACAAGGCGGTCTCTTTGTTGCGTACTGATTATTGAAAAGATTTGTTGAAATCGAAGAAAAGAGTAAAAAAGATGAATTGAGGCGTACATTAGGAACAAGAAGTCCAACAATTCGTTCATTATCTGTTGTTGTCTAAAACAATATGAATGCACGCAACGAATTTGACAAATGTGGAGCGTGATCAACTACTTTGGGTATATTCGAAACCAACTAAAATACGTTGGGTATATTCGAAACCAACTAAAATACGTTAAAATACGCTAAAATTACGTTACAATACGTTAAAATACGCTAAAATACCCTAAAATGCGTTAAAATACACTAACTTACGTTACAATACGTTAAAATACCCTAAAATACGTTAAAATACGCTAACTTACGTTACAATACGTTAAAATACGCTAAGATATGCTAAAATACGTAAAAATACCCTAAATAGGTTAAAATACCCTAAAATACGTTAGAATACGCTCAAATACGTCAAAAATACTATTAAATACGCAACAATATGTTAGAATACGTCAAAATACGCAAAAATACGTCAAAGTACGCGACTAACGATATTTACACACACGTATACATATAACACGACACTATGGAGTCCAAGTGGATTTCAAACAAAACTGTACATAATCATTGAATACGATATTCGCACGCAACCGAACGGCACCGAAACGACTTATGTTGAAGGTATACGTCATAAAACGACAAAATATGTGAAAGTTCGGCAAAAAACGAGACGTATACGCGTCGAACCGAGGGAAACACGATAAAACTAAATTTGAAATAATGCCCAATACGATCGTATAGGCCTATGTCGTATCGTATATCAGCCTAATATGCATCGTATTGGCCTATACGATGCGTATTAAACTTTGAATTTTCTCAAAAATACCCCTGAATTTATCAGAAAAAACAGGGGTATTTCAGTAAATTAATCGTTCAATACGCATCGTATAGGCCTATACGATGCGTATTGATTATTGAACTATAAATTTCTCAAAAATGTTTTTCAAATCACGGGTTCCATCATTACAACCACTTGTTTTCAACGGAGATGTAATGCAATGATTCCTCTCAATTGAATAGACAGACACTTGCTTCATCGGACTCACTTGAATCGTCTCGGAAGTACTGAACAACAGAAATAACAGCTTCGGTTTCATCAGCTGCATCGTTTACCGTCGAATGCATCTTTATTTTTGTAAATTGCACAAACAAGCATGCCTTGAACGAGTCTAGAACACTCGCAATCCTCAACCGGCTTTGAAACCGGACGGAATCTACGAAGAAACTGCTCGATTTCACGGTGAGTGGAGAAATTAGCGACGGAGAAACTGTTCGATTTCACGGTGAGTGGAGAAATTACAGGTTTTCAATAAAATTTCATTCTGCTATGAACTTGTTCTCTATGAAATGTCTCACTTAACAAGAGAAGCAACTAAAAAAGCGGTGAACGGTATTTAACGTACACACCGCATTCGAAGATCCTTGCATTAGACACAATTTGTTGAAATTTGTGGATTTCGGTTGGTTCAGATCTCTATTCGGTCATCTTTCTTCACAATTTGGATCTCTATTCGGTCATCAAACATGCATGCCTTGAAGTACGGAATCAACAGAAATAACTGAAAATAACAGCTTCGGAATCTATTAACCCACAATTTGTTGGAATTTGTAGACAGACACTTGCTTCATAGGACTCACTTGAATCGTCTCGGAAGTACTGAACAACAGAAGGATGAGATATCGGCAGTTAGCTCGAAGAAGTTTCTCTCAAATGGTGTTCCAATAGATTCTCCCTTTTAACAATGTCCTGTTAATTGTTAAAAATTTGTGGATTTCGGTTGGTTCAGACAGACACAATTTGTTTTCAACGGGGATGTAATGTAATGATTCCTCTCAATTGAATAGACAGACACTTGCTTCATAGGACTCACTTGAATCGTCTCGGAAGTACTGAACAACAGAAGGATGAGATATCGGCAGTTACGAGATTCTTCGAGAATTAGAAAAGGAGAAAATACGGAACGGAAGGGTAGTATGAGTCTGAGTCCATTGTGGTTCGTGTCAGGTTTGTATTTCCCATAGCCACCGTTTCCATAGTAAAAAACGGTTGCGGTTTTCCACATTCAATCTTCATTGCTTCATTATAATTAATAATGCGGTCTCGATTGAAGATGTAATTGCAAGACTGTTTGTCGGGCTTCCAATGCTCACACAGGGTGATAAACAACGCTGGTATTGAACGGATTATTGAACCAAGAAAGTCACTGGACTGCCGCAGATGAAGTCAAATATGATCAAACTTGGACATCAGACGTAAATCTTGAAGAAACGGAACATAATCCCATATTGTCTAAAGAAGCGCTTTTATCATGTGTGATCCAGAGGTCGGTCTCGGGTGGGCATAAGATCCGTGGGCCCTATTGTCGGATTATTGAACCAAGATAGTCATTGGATTGCCGCAGATGAAGTCAAATGTGATCAAACTTGGACATCAGACGTAAATCTTGAAGAAACGGAACATAATCCCAGATTGTCTAAAGAAGCGCTTTTATCATGTGTGATCCAGAGGTCGGTCTCGGGTGGGCATAAGATCCGTGGGCCCTATTGTCGGATTATTGAACCAAGATAGTCATTGGACTGCCGCAGATGAAGTCAAGTGTGATCAAATTTGGACATCAGACGTAAATCTTGAAGAAACGGAACATAATCCCAGATTGTCTAAAGAAACGCTTTTATCATGTGTGATCCAGAGGTCGGTCTCGGGTGGGCATAAGATCCGTGGGCCCTATTTTCGGATCTGTGACTCCATGGAAGATGTGATTAAGGTAAGGGTGTCGTATCATGTGTCATAAAATGGAACATAATCCCAGATTGTCTAAAGAAGCGCTTTTATCATGTGTCATATTAGAGTAGTATGAGTCTGAGTCCATTGTGGTTCGTGAATGTTTCGAATCATCATAGAAGACGTATCGGGTGAGTTGTGGTTGATTTATAGGAGGAGGTTATGAAACGAATATATGTTTATGCGAATTTAAAGGACAATACTGACAGAGGTGCTGGTCTTTTCTCCCACTGTGCAAACTTGAAAAATCTCACCATAACACATCTAATATGACACATGATAAAAGCGCTTCTTTAGACAATCTGGGATTATATTCCGCAAATTGGGAACCACATATTCGTGTGTAAAAGCTTGGAAAGATGAACAAATAGAGATCTGTATATACACCCTTGGTATTTGTTTACCACATGACACATGATAAAAACGCTTCTTTAGACAATCTGGGATTATGTTCCGCAAATTGGGAACCACATTGTAGACTGGTGAGCTTGAATGGTTTTAATAATACTTGAAAATGGAAATAATCGTGTCAAGATCTTTATCTATCATATCATCGACCAACTGCTCGAAATCCTTTTCGTTTCTCGGGTTCGCATTCGACACAACACAACACAACAAAAAATAAATTCAAAAAAACTGTGGGCTGATACGCATCGTATATGCCTATACGATGCGTATAAAGCCCGCCACCAGACATAACCTGCACATGTCAGTCTGCCATGTCTTTTACTTTATTTCAATACGCATTGTATAGGCCTATACGATGCGTATTGAATTGAAAAAATGTGTAGATAGACAAGGAGTGTGCCATTAGAAAACCCCTTAAATAATCACATTTCACAAATTGTTTAATTATTAGGTTATCATAGTCTACACTCTTTAATGCATATAGTACAAGTGGACATTGATTCTGAAAGATAATTCTTCAATCAAAATCTTTTTTATAATGACAAGATAGTCACCAAATTAGTTCACAACGCAGGAACGCAAATAATCCCACTGGGGGTATTTTAGTCTTTTTCTTTTATATCCTTACCTACCAGACACTCAAATAAATATAAATATTAAATAAGTTTTAAACTTTTAATTATATTTTGGTATCGTATCATCCTTCAACCCATCCCCATTCCTCATCCTTAGATATGGGCACTAATGCTCGTCAATAGAAAATCCATTATTTCAATTTTATTAAAAAAATAAAAAGATAAAATATTATACTAAATAAGAGTACATATGTCTAAATCATAGTCAGAATTCAAGTATTGTATTAAACGGGTAGTTAATTGTTGACTATTCAAACACGATAAAAACTTGAAAGTTTTAAAATATTTATATCAATTTCAGAAAATATTTTATTGATTTATATCTTAAATTGTTCCTGAAAATGCATCTTTGTTAATCTTTCTCACATTGTTTATATGCTCAACCGGATAATTGTATTTATTTATCAGGAAGACTTGTGATTAGTTATTAAAAGCGTTTATCTTATTATTATTTTTAATAAGCTATTTTATATTTACTTTATTCATGGATAATCAATATTTAAAAAGGGGTAACGGCGCAACTTGTTGCCCATTTACCAACCATGTCGATATAAATTCATAACACGAAAAATAATTGATATACAATCATTTGATTTCACTGAAATTTAATTAAATTTTAAACTCAACCACACTAGGTTCAAATACGAGTTTGTTTACTATAGTCTATACTCTATTGTAACTCTCCATTGCAGTTAAATATAAGATTCATGTTATTCTTTAAACACTTTTAAGTTGATAGCATTTCAAACACTACCCATGATCTAACAACGAGTAATTTTATACGTTGTTGATGTGAAACTAAAAATGACACAATGAGCGTGTTACATGTTCATTAATTGGTTGAAATAAGTAGCTTTTAGTACGAGTAGAAACGTGTAGGATAACAAACACCTCCTGTTCTTAAATTTGGTTGCATACATTACCCTTTTGTTGGAAAAATTGGTGAAAATAACAATTTTCACAAATATAGGAAAATGAATTTTTCATATTTTGGACTAGAAATAAATATAATAAAATGAGCGGGTTTTATATATTTATTTGTCGGTTTGTGTTCTATGTTGGAAGAGCTTCGCAACGAACTAAACCACGTCCAAAACGGAGCTAAGATGAATGAGATATCGATGCTCAAAGTTGGGTGTTTGAAACATTGAATGCTGAAACAAAAGGGAAAGTCGCACCTTGTCCCACATAGGAGGAGATATGAACTTAAATGAGTATTTAAGTGGGAACTCTCCATCCTTATTGTTTCATGGAAGCACACACTAAGTGTACTCGCGAAGGCACCCTAACTTGCACACGCGCACACGTGGCGTGGGCGATGAGGCGCAATGTGGCGCTTTGATGGCGCACTTTGCACTTGAGGCATGAAGGCGCGCGGTTGCGCGCATGGTGCATGGGTCCTGATGTGACGTGCGCGGCGCACTAGAGTGAGCCAATGCGGCGCGACTATGTGGCGTGCTCGTATAGGCTCACATGTGACGTGGCGCACGCGCGCATGGACTGAGCCAGTGTGGCGCACATGCGCATGGGAGTGAGCCAAAATGGCGCACGCGCGCATGAGCGTGCAGACTCGCACGCGCAAGGGGCGCGCGCGCGCAGAAGCTTCTAGCATTAAATGACAGTGCAGTTAGAGTTCAGCTTTGAAACTGCTGAGTCAAACGGTTATGACTGAGAATTCAATTACGTTTTAAATTGCATTGAAGACGTTTAATGCAATTTAATCCTCTCATTTAATTCGTTTTTGGCTGTTTCGAATTAGAGGCTGTATAAATACAGCCTCTTAGTCACTGCAGAAGACACCACGGAGAACATAGCATATGCTAACAAACATTCTCACAGTTCTGATCTTCTTCCTGCTCGTATCAAGGTAGCCTTCGGGTTGTAGGCCATCTCCGGCAGTACGCTGCTTCGGCTGTTGTACCCTGGGAAACAAAACGAGTACTCCTGGGAGACTCGGAATTTGTTTTAAGGGAAGCGTGTGAACACGTGCTTCAGCCATTCTACTTCATCTCTTTTCTTGTATTTTCTTTTATTTCAGTTATAATTGTAATAGTTTTCAGCTTTCTTATTTCTGTATTGTAATCGTTGAATAAAATTTGTTTATTTTATTTAAATTACGCGAACGGTTCCTACAATCTTAAAACAAATTTTTAAAACACCGTTCGTGTAAATCAAAACCATTCTGTTTGGTGATTCAAACCAGTTTTGGTTCACTCAGTTTGTGTTTTAAAAACATATTTTTTTTTTGTTTTCATCTTCAAAGGAGCGACTTTGGTTGAAAACAGTTCTGGTTACCTTCAAAATCTGTCCTAAAATTGGTTAAAAACTTTATGCCTTGGTCTTCAAAGTTGGACTTAGAAGCCAAACAGTAAGTCCTAAAAATTATAAATTTTCTGTTTTCTGGTCTTCAAAGTTGGACTTAGAAGCCGAAACAGTAAATTTGTGGTAAAATAAAATTAACTGGTTAATTCTGTTTTAGTTGAGTAAAATAGAATTTTGGACTAAACTTGGTAATTTTATTTTTCAGCATGTCGAACGAAAATGTCAACGTTAACAACACGAATATTGTGACGGGAACCCCCCTTGAATGCCACCATTGTGGGAGCGTCCACAGTGGCAAATCACGCTGAACGACCCGAGAAGTTCTCTGGTCTACACTTCAAGAGGTGGCAGCAGAAGATGTTCTTCTACCTGACCACCATGAACCTTGCGAGGTTCTTAACTGAAACCGCTCCCCAACCTATGGAAGGGGAGACCGACGCACAAAGGCTGTGTGCGGTAGAGGCTTGGAAGCACTCGGATTTCATATGTCGAGGCTATGTGTTAAACGGGCTTTCGGATGCATTGTATAATGTGTACTACAACGTCAAGACTTCCAAAGATTTATGGGATGCCTTGGACAAGAAGTACAAAACGAAGGATGCTGGCACAAAGAAATTTGTGGTAGCCCGTTTTTTGGAATTCAAAATGGTTGATTCAAAAACTGTTATGAATCAAGTCCAAGAATTGCAAATTATACTACATGACATCCTAGCAGAAGGCATGACACTTAGCGAGACATTCCAAGTGGCAGCGATGATTGAGAAGTTACTTCCTGGTTGGGTAAATTTTAAGAATTATCTTAAACACAAACGAAAGGAGATGACTATAGAGGATCTTATTGTTCGTCTTTGGATTGAAGAGGACAATAGAATTGCCCAAAAAGGCAGCCTTGTGCAGACTAGTGCTAGCGCAAATTTGGTTGAGTATGGGCAATCCTCTAAAGGCAATAAGGGTTAGGGGAAAAAGGACAAAGAGAAAGCAAAGGTTAGCAAACTTGGACCGAAGAAAGGGATTGTGAAAAAGAAACCTCAAACGTTCCAAGGGACTTGTTACAACTGTGACGAGCCAGGGCATCGGGCTAACCAATGCAAGAAACCAAAGCGTGAGCGCGCGCACATGGTGGATGAATACGGAATGCCTTTGGTGGCAATGATTTCCGACAAAACCGCAATGTTGGATGAGGTCAATGCTGTGACCAACACTCCAAAAGATGGTGGATTGATACGGGCGCGACCCGTCATGTGTGCCCAGACAGGAGCCTCTTTACCACCTTCAAAGAGCTTGCGGGAGATGAGAAGCTGTACATGGGAAATGCAGCCACTGCGGATATCAAGGGTGAAGGAACGGTGATTTTGAAGTGGACTTCGGGGAAGGAGCTCACTCTAAGCAACGTGTTGTATGTTCCAGACTTGCGCAAGAGCCTAGTCTCGAGATGGTTGCTTAATAAGTTTGGATTTCATTTAGTATTTGAGAGCGATCAATTTGTACTTACTAAACGAGGAATGTATGTTGGTAAGGGCTATGCCCAAAATGGTATGTTCAAATTGAATGTAATGGCAGTAAAAAAGAATATGAATAAAATTGCTACTACTTCTACTTATATGCTTGAGTTTTCTGATTCGAATAAATGGCATGGTAGATTAGATCACGTTAACTTTAATTCAATACGCCATTTAATCAATTTAAATTGTATACCAACAGTCCATATTTATTCACATTATAAATGCGAAACATGTGTAGAATCTAAACTTACAAGATCATCATCGAAATCGGTTGAAAGAATAACCGAACCCCTTGATTTAATTCACACCGATATTTGTGATTTAAAAGCGGTACCCAAAAGAGGTGGAAATAAGTACTTCATCACGTTTATTGATGATAGTACTAAATATTGCTATGTATATTTACTAAAAAGTAAATATGAAACAATAAGTAAATTTATCTTGTATAAAAATGAAGTTGAGAATCAACTTCAAAAGAAGATAAAGCTTTGCGAAGCGACCGAGGAGGCGAATATGTTGCACCTTTTACCGATTTATGCGCAAAAGGTGTCATTGTACATGAGTGTACACCTCCTTATTCTCCACAATCAAATGGCGTGGCGGAACGAAAGAACCGTACATTGAAAGAAATGATGAACGCCATGTTGATAAGTTCTGGGGTGAGCCAGGAAATGTGGGGGGAAGCCATTCTCTCGACTAATTATCTTTTGAACAAGATACCACTCAAAAAGAGGGACGAAACTCCATATGAGTTATGGAAAAGGAAGAAGCCTTCATACAAATACTTGAAAGTGTGGGGGTGCCTAGCAAAGGTGATTGTACCACCTCCTAAGGCTCTTAGGATAGGACCCAAAACTGTTGATTGCATATTCATTGGGTATGCACATCAAAATAGTGCACATCGCTTTCTTGTACATGAGTCCAAGAATCCAGATGTACACGTAAACACTATCATGGAGGTGAATCCTAACGTTGTGTCTTACTTTGAAAATGTGTTTCCTTTTAGAAGACAAACACATGCAACGTCATCAACACCTAATTTTGAAGTAGGTGAAAGCTCATCTACACCAGTTGATGAGGTAGTTCATGATAAGACACATGAACGACCTGAGGTTGAAGAAGGTGATCGTAGGCGAAGCAAAAGGCCAAGGGTTTAAAAATCCTTCGGTCTAGACTTCGTTAGCTATATGGTTGAGGGTGAGCCCAATACATATCGCGAAGCGGTTTCCTCTTCAGAAGGACCTTAATGGAAAGAAGCAATAAAGAACGAAATTGATTCGATATTGCAAAATCATACTTGGGAGTTAGTAGATCTTCCACCTGGTTGCAAACCACTTGGATATCTTTGGATATTCAAAAGGAAGATTAAAACTGATGGAAGTATTGATAAATACAAGGCTAGGTTGGTGATTAAAGGATTTAGACAAAAGGAAGGTCTAGATTACTTTGATACCTACTCGCTTATGACACGCATAACCTCGATTAGATTGGGTCTTGCTATAACGGCTTTAAGAAATTTGGAAGTTCACCAAATGGACGTTAAAACTGCATTTCTAAATGGCGATTTAGAAGAAGAGATTTACATGGAGCAACCTGAAGGTTTCTCCGCCCCAGGTCAAGAGGGTAAAGTATGTAAACTCGTCAAGTCTTTGTATGGCTTGAAGCAAGCACCAAAACAATGGCACCAAAAGTTTAATCATGTCATGATTGACAATGGTCTCAAAATAAATGAGTGCGAAAAATGTGTTTATTTCAAAGACACAAATGAAGGTTATGTAATCTTATGTCTTTACGTAGATGATATGCTTATCATTAGGAGTAATGATAAAATTATCAAGGTTACTAAAAACATGTTGAAAGCGAGATTTGATATGAAAGACATGGGTTTAGCCGATGTGATTCTTGGAGTAAAGATCATAAGAACCCAAGATGGTCTTGTGTTAAGTCAATCTCACTATGTGGATAAAATTCTTGAAAAAATCAACTCGGGAGATACGAGTGTAGCTCGAACTCCAGTTGATACCTCCCAACATCTCAAGAAAAATAAAGGAGATGGAGTTGCTCAGTTAGAGTACTCAAGAATTATTGGCAGTCTAATGTATCTAATGACATGTACTAGACCCGACTTGGCTTACGCGGTGAGTAGGCTAAGTAGATACACCAGCAACCCGTGCACGGATCATTGGAAAGCTACCACGAGGGTGCTTAGATACATAAGATACACAAGAGATTATGGACTGCATTATACCCGACAACCAGCAGTGATCAAAGGATACACTGATGCAAACTGGATATCGGATAATAAAGATTCCAAAATCAATAAGTGGTTACATGTTTACACTTGGAGGAGATGCTATTGCTTGGAAGTCTTCTAAGCAAACGGTCATAGCAAGATCCACAATGGAATCCGAATTTATCGCCTTGGATAAGTCAGGAGAGGAGGCGGAATGGCTACGTCAATTCGTGGAATATATTCCAAGATGGCCAAAGCCTTTGCCAGCCATATGTATACATTGTGATAGCCAATCAGCGATTGGTAGAGCTCAAAGCTTAATGTACA
Source organism: Helianthus tuberosus (assembly GCA_030545235.1). Classification (NCBI taxonomy): domain Eukaryota; kingdom Viridiplantae; phylum Streptophyta; class Magnoliopsida; order Asterales; family Asteraceae; genus Helianthus; species Helianthus tuberosus. Next base: position 184,925,296 of record CM060449.1, read on the forward strand.
ATGGTAGATCAAGGCTATGCGACGTAGATATAACACGCTACGACACCTACTCTCGACGGGTGTTATCACAATTGATTATGTGAGATCAAAGGATAACATTGCAGATCCGTTTTCAAAAGGCTTAAGCAGAGAGTTAGTTGAAACGTCGTCAAGAGGAATGGGACTAAAGCCCGTGATAAATGGGAATATGAGGGAAACCTAACTTAGTTGACTGGAGATCCCAAGATCTAAGTTCAATAGGACAACTTAATCATATTACCAAAACGGAGTCACTGTGGGGGAGTACCCTAAACTAAATAAAAGGGAGTTATGTACTTCCTAGTCCATTCCAATCAGTGACATTGAAGTGAGGTTAAGCATATTAAGGTTAACGATTTCGGGAAATCAAATAACCATGATGCTTTTTGTGACAACCCGAGATTTCAAGGTCTTTCCTCTACGCATCACTTGTTTCACAATCTTGTTTTCACAGTTCATTTTACGATGTATCTTGTGCGTGATATTGGAATGATTAAAGTATTGTTACGTTTGAGTGTTGCATAAAACTTTAGTATGGTGTAATGTTTATAATTATGCTTAACCCGGATTAAGGAACACATTCGACGAAGAGTAGTTCTTCGTCACAACAACCCCTCGACGAAGAGTGGTCCTTCGTCACAATCAACCTTCGACGAAGGTTGATTCTTCGTCACTCACACATCACGGCGAAGAATGTACTTCGCCAAGAGGATCTTCGTCAAAAGGGCCCACGGCCCAGGTTACTCGAGGCCCAGAAGGGTCTGATTTTCATTGTATATGTAAAATCCCTCATAACCTGTAATCGTCAGTATCAAACCCTAAAACACTCTCTTTCTCTCCTTCCTGTTCGACAACAGTTTTGATTCCTTCGAAGCTCTCTATCATTCGAGCACATCTCTCTTGTCCTCAAGTCTCCTCGTGTTATCTTGTATATCGGTTAGTGTCTAACGTTGTTAATCGAAGAAATCCTGATGTTGTGATTCTGATGTTATGATTTTATGTGAATTAGGGTTCATTAATGATGTTGTAAATCTAGAGTTTGCATGATGAGGATTGACGATCTGAATACGTTCATATTCATGATGTGACTGTTGATCTATAATGGAATTGATAATCTGACTAGCATGAGAATGAGGATGTTAGTGATTGGATTGAAATCCTGATTGTATGTGATTAAAATTATGTGAATCTATGATAATGTATTTCATCGTTAATATTGTAGTCTATTAGTTTTATTGATGAGCAGAGATTAGGGTTGTATGAACTGTTGTTTGATTCATTGATCACGCTGAAAAATGTGTTGACTGATGTTACGGGAAAGTAGGGGAAACATAGAAGGAAACTGTAACTGTTAAGGGTGCGGCTAAGAATTGGTTCTTCGTTGAACTAATTCTTGACGAACCTTGAGGTTCTTCGCCAAAATCCGCCTCGATGAAGAATGAATACTTCGTCACATCCCATCTCGACGAAGGATAGTCCTTCGTCGCCTAGGATTCTTCGCCATATGAGTAAATGGGCAAAACAGTAAACAGATCATGATGTATGTGATGATGGATACTAGTGTTTATAAAATACTATGTGTTGCCTGATAATCATGTTGATTAAGATTGAGAAATATGATTTGACATGTGTAAGTAGAACACTCACCTGTTATGGATTGTTATGTGACATCCACATGGGATGTGGACTTGTATAAGAACTGGGTATGTGCAACGTGTGTACGGTGATTTTTGTGACATATGCAATCTGTGATAATACGTGTTTTAATTGATAATGAAACTAATGTTATTGGTAACCACGGTAGGGTTTGGGTTGACCAACTTGGACGGGTAACTTAACATACCGAGCAAATCAAAGGTGAGTTCATTCCTCTTGAGCATGCGTCCCGATGGGTGGGACAATCATTGGGTATTCCTGAGAGGAACAAGTCTTTTGGTTAAAAACTGGAATGTTAGATAATACACTCATTTCCTATCACCTTAAGTCCCATCTTCTACCAAATAGTTACCTGAGAGGTAACGGGGTATTAGTTGATAGCGCTATTAGGCTTGGCAACCTCACACCGTACCTAAGAGGACGGGCGTGAACTAATGACCTTAAATCATGACCAATGCTTAGATAGGGGGCATTGGGGACGGGCAAAACAATCTGGAAGCCATCTTGTACGGTACTCGAGTTATTATCAACATTATAATCAATGAACTGAACTAAACACTTGGTAACTAATGTTTTCGTAAAACTATGAACTCACCAGCGTTGTCTGATACACCTGTTGCATGCTCGCAGGTCGTTAGGTACTATGGACAAGGAACTTGCTATCTGAGATTGCTGGAGTGGTCATGGGTCGCACATCTTGGATATGCATGGCTTGTTTATTGATTTTACGTACATTTGGTTTTGAAACGTTTAAACAATGTTTTACTATTTGCTTCTGCTGAACATGTTAAAATTGGATTATGTTATGAATGTTTTATCTAGATAAATGGAAACTTGTTTAATAACTTGGTATTGGTTCAATGTGATTAGTGGCTAGATCCTGGTACGTCACATGCCTAGCGGGGTTTCCGCATGTGGTATTTTGGGGGGTGTGACAGTTTGGTATTAGAGCCACCGGTTATAGTGAACTAGGTTTTAAAACGTTTTTATAAAACCAAACTATAACCAAACAGTTCAGAAAATCGACCATGACACTCAGCTCCAGATTGCAAAGTTCGTCTCTCGTTTACCTATTGCACAGCATATCTAGTGTACATTTATGTATGTATGATATTGCATATGAATTGCACACTTAGCACTACAGCATGAGTTCCTGTGTTACTTGCATACGTTGTGTGTTTTATAGTATGAAGCTCCTCTAAACCTTCCTGATCTATGTTGTGGTATTTATGTCTTGCTACTCGAATTGGAGGGACCTTTTAAGCACGAGTTGGGAGGAGCTGAGATAAACATGCAAATCGCATTGCTATTATGGGTGCACACATAATAATAATGTGGGGTGCATGTGAGTCCCAGTGAGGCCTAACGAGTGTGAAAGGGGTTTCGCTCTGTAGTCTGACGTAATGATAGGACTCGGTAATCTGTAGAGGTCATAGTGATATATGACTCCCATCCAATCTCGACTTTTAACCTATTCCCCTTTTCTTATATAGAATCATGAGTGGACGTGGTGGAGGCCGCGGTGGTGGACATGGCAACATTAATATGACCCAGGCTGAGTTGACCGATTTGATCAACACTCGAGTGGCTGAAGCCCTAGCGGCTCAGCAGGCTGGTACGATATGTGCCAAACACCCTTACTCCTTGTGTCGCGTACTCGAATCTTACCTGTGTGTTGTATTTTCTTTCATCTTTAGGTCAACCCGTGAATCAGAACAATCCGCCTGTGTGCACGTTTAAGACGTTCATGGAATGTAAGCCACAGACGTTCAGTGGGACTGAAGGAGCTGTGGGATTACTGCGTTGGTTTGAGAAGGCAGAATCGGTGTTTGGTATGTGTAAATGTCCTGCTGGGGACAGAATGAAGTATGCTTCAGGCACACTCGAGGATGGTGCCTTGACTTGGTGGAATGCCCAAGTCCAGATGCTGGGTATTGAGATGGAAAATGCAATTTTAAAGCGTTGATGAGAGAGGAGTACTGTCCTCGTGACGAAGTGCAGAAATTGGAGGACGAGTACTATGATCTGAAAATGGTGGGGTCTGAGATTAAGGCGTACACGAAACGGTCTCACGAACTAGCTAATATGTGCCCGAACTTATCACGACCTCCACACCGAAGAATCGAATTGTACATCAAAGGATTAGCCCCCCAGGTTAAGGGCCTGGTTACAGCAGCGAACCTCAACAACTTACCTCAGATCATCCGCTTAGCTCACAAGATCACAGATCAGGAGGTGGAGCATGGCTCGCTACCACCACGTGTTTCTACTACTGGTACTACTGCTACAACTACTACTCCTGCTACTGACAGCAAACGTAAGTGGAATGAAGTGGACAAGGTGTCCAACTCGAATCAGTCTCAGAAGAAGCCATACAACAGTGGCAATCGTAGTTTTAGCCAGTCATCTTCTGTAAACCAGAATCAGAGCAACAGCTCCAATCAGGGTTCTTACGCAGGGAAGCAACCTAAGTGTAACAAGTGCACTTTTCATCATCGTGGGCCGTGCACCCGAGTCTGTCACAGGTGCAACAAGGTGGGCTATATGGCTAGAGATTGCAGGGCTCCACTCCCTAGACAGCAGCAACAACCCTCACAGCAACAGCAACCACAGCAACAGGAGAGGCAGCAGCCACAAAAGAATCAGGGAAATCGTAAGGGGTGTTTTCAGTGTGGTGACGAGGGTCATTTCAGGCGGGATTGCCCTCAACTGAATCAAAATGCTGGTAATAACAACAACAACACTGGGAACAAAAACAATGGGAACAATGGTGGGAACGGTGCGCGTGGAAGAGTGTTCACTATTGGTGCTGGGGAAGCTAGGAATGATGGCAATGTTATGACTGGTACGTTTTCCATGAACAATCTATTTTGTGACAGCTCGTATTTCAGAACCCATCTTTGTGCTTAATGTAACTTGTATGAACACTATGTGACTAACTGATATGTTGATTTTAATGGAATGATTATAAGTTGTATGCTACGTGTTATGTGTGATTGTATTACAAGTAAGAATAATTAACAACTCTTGATCGCACAAGACTACCTAATCGCACAACACACTCTCCACACTCTTGTTCGAACAATTAACCCAAAGTGGCAGCCTATGATGGGTTCGACCCACCCCTCATACGCATAACCTTCATGAGGAGGGTGTATACTCCTCATAATTCACAAACACTTAACACACACAAAACCCTACCCTCTCTTTCTCTCCTTCGAAGACCGACGACAACATCTTCTTTCTCGAAGACTTTCTTTTTCGAAACAACCTTTGTTTTACCTTCTAACCGGTTAGTGTTATATCATTGTTTGATTTTTATATGATCGATGCTTGTTGTACGATTGGCAATATGTTATTTGATGTTTGATGTTTAAAGTATTATGTTGGTAAAATTCTTAATAAACAACCTGTTAGATCAATATGGGGATTGATAAATGCTTTGAGGTTTGATTTAGATAATTAAGAACCGAATGAATGTAATCGACTGTATGTATGTGTATTCGGATCAATTGTATGATCGAGCATGAAGTATTGTATGATGATTTGAAACCAATAATCTGAAAATTTAATGATAAGTTGTTGTTATGAAACAAATGATTTCTTAGGGTTCATGGGAATTAATGGATAAAAACCTTGTTTTGATCGAATAATGGATTGGTTAGAAACTGTTGATTCGATTAATTGCAAATATGGAAACTGTTAGAATAGAGAAACGGATTGCATGATTTTAGGAAACATAAAACTAGTCGCACAAGGCAGTCGCACAAGGCCAGTCTCACAAGTTAGGCATTTCATAATGTACAATTGTTAAAGCGCATCGTATACCCTCTATAAACTCAATCGCACAACATCTTGTGGATCACACAAGGTTGTGCTGATCACACAAGATGTTGGGCCGCACAAGATAAGTGTTTGTTTAAATGTTTGGGTCGTATAAGTTTTGTATTACATTTGTTGTTGGGCCGGGTTTGTTTTGGATCGCACAACCCGTTGTGAGTCGCACAAGATTATGCTGATCGCACAACAGGTTGGGCCGGTCATCCTTTGGGTTTATCATTTGGATCACACAAGATGGTTGGGCTTGCACAACCCTAACGGCCCAATCACTCGAGTCGCACAAGTTGGGTTATGTTTATGTGGACTGTATGCTACTGTTTAACATGTCAAGTGTAGGTTAACTAGTTGCCATGATCCTACGTGTTTACCATGATCGTTATGTGTTCATAACTTGTTAGCTTATGTGTAAACTTACGTGCACTACCTGAACCTAGACCTGACTTGTATGGTAACCATGTTAGGACGTGGTTGACCACTAGCAGCTCGATTGACCTTTTGTTTATCTGCTGAGCTAACCTAAGGTGAGTTCACACTTTCTACAAGGCATGGGATTCCCAGTGGTTGGGAATGGGTAATTGATTGAAAGGAAACCTGCGTATTCTCCCTGATTAGAATGCGTACCTCCACCCTCTTAATTAAAGGGTGACAACATTGGAACCTGCGTGATCTCCTTATATGGGACACGTACCTCCACCCTCTTAACTGAAGGGTGACAACATTGATACTAGACCAAAAACTCTATCATAAGTCCCTCATTTTTATATCGACTTAATCGTCGGGCTAATGGCGAACGGGTCATTAGTTAAATAGCGCTATTAGGTTTGACAAGCCTCACACCATGCCGCAGAGGGCGGGAGTGGACTAATGGATCTGGGCATATCAATGATGATAGACATTGACTTAGGGCACCCAACTTTCTCAGTCAGTAGTCGATATGGTAACGGGTCTAGTGGGATATTCATGGGGTAGCCCCCACGGCGGGGAGCCAGAGAAAAGGGAAAGAATTTATCATGTTTTTAAACTATGGGGTAACCCCCACGGCAAGTAAGCCAGCTAAAAGAAACTTATGTTTTTGAAACAAATTAAAACGAACACCCAACTGTGAACTCGCTCAACTTTTTCGTTGATTCGTTACTATGTGGCTTGCAGGTCGTTAGGTGTTTTAGATGGAGTTTGCACAGGAGGACGAGGTCATTGTGGGACATGGACTGTTGTGTTCCATGTTAACTATTATGAACTTATAACTTATGTTTTGGTTTTAAACTTTATGCTTCCGCTGATAACTTGAACTTAGATAATTTGTTTTGGACACCAATTATATTGTTGGATGGTTTTATATTTACTTTAATACATTGTCGATTGGTGGCTTGATCCTGGTCATCTCACGCTCCCTGCAGTGATACTCCGCGTGTGGAATTTGGGGGTGTGACAGATTGGTATCAGAGCCATTGGTTATAGTGAACTTGGTTTTAAAAAGGGAAAAGCTTTTTGACAAAACCAGACTATAACCTGTACAGTGCTCAACGATCCACAACGACGCTTCGCTCCACGTACAAGGCTCAACACAACATGTGATATGGTTTATATTTGTATTGCCTGCCTGTTAGTTTAAATAGTGCATTGATCATGGTATGCTTAGTTAACGTAACAACTGTTGCTTGAAACCCTGTGTGCTTGCTCTCTTCTGTCATCCCATACTTACGCACTTTCACGACACCTTTCTCACTTGTTTTTACTTCGATGTGAAGATCTTGAGTGGACGTCTCAACTTGACTCAAGCCAAGCTGACGGCTCTAATCAACGGACGAGTTGCTGAGGCTCTCGCAGCAGCTCAAGCAGGAGGTATAGACTGCCATTTCGACCTATCCTAGGATGCTTAGATCCTACTCTCGTGAACCAACTCTAGTGCTTAACCTTATCCTTTCTTTCTCCACAACAGGTCAGAATGCTTAGCCTCGAGTGTGTACATTCAAGACCTTCATGGACTGTCGACCTAGTACCTTCAGTGGTACAGAAGGAGCTGTATGTCTTCTCCACTGGTTCGAGAAGATCGAATCTGTTTTTGAGATGTGTGAATGCCCTGTTGCTAGTAGGGTGAAGTTTGCTACTGGAACACTCGAAGGCGGTGCGTTAACTTGGTGGAACGCACAGGTGCAAATGCTAGGGTTGGGAGCTGCTAATGCCACCCCATGGAATGACTTTAAAGATCTGATCAAAGAGGAGTATTGTCATCATGATGACATACACAAGTTGGAAGTGGAGTTTTACAATTTGAAGATGACGGGGTCTGAAATCGAGGCGTATACGAAGAGATAAATGAATTAGCGGCCTTGTGTCCTACCATGGTGGATCCTCCCTACAAACGTATCGAGCTTTACATCAAGGGTTTAGTTCCAGAGATTCAGAGTATGGTGACTTCAGCTAACCTTCTCACGATTTAGCAGGTCATACGACTATCACACCATCTCACTAATCAGGCAGTCGAGCAGAACAGGCTGCCAAAGCGTATTAGTGCTACCACTACTTCTGATGCTCCTAGCGACAACAAGCACAAGTGGGATGGAAACTCAAGCAAGGGTTCAAGTTCGGTTCAGTCTCAGTCTCAGCAGCGAAGGACTGACGACTACAAGATCCCTAGTCAACAGCCTTCTGGTAATCAAGGTTAGGGTGGGTACAAGGGAAGCCACCCTAAGTGCAATCGATGTAACTTGCACCACAGCGGGCCGTGTAGCAAGGGCAACTGTCAGAGATGTAACAAACCAGGTCATGCAGCCAAAGATTGTAGGAGTCTTTATCCTGCGAATCAGAGGCGATAACAACAACAACAACAGTCTCCACAGAATCAGCGCCAGCAGCAGCAACAGCAGGGTAACAACAAAGGATGTTTTCAGTGTGGTGCTGAGGGCCACTTCAAAAGAGACTGCCCCCAGCTGAATCAAAATCAGAACAATAACAACAACCAGGGGAATGGAAACAACAACAAGGATAATAATGATGGCAATGGTGCCAGGGGACGTGCATTTGTGATTGGTCAGGGTGATGCGAGGAACGATCCCAACGTTGTGACGGGTAAGTTCCTACTAGATTATTTCTTTGTTTCTGTTTTATTTGATTCGGGTGCCGATACTAGTTATGTGTCCTTAAAGGTTAGTCAGATGCTTAAGCATACCCCAATTCCCTTAAACACCAAGCATGTTGTAGAACTAGCCAACAGTAAAAGTCTTGAGGCCACCGTAACACCTCGTAAAATCACGACCAATATAATAAAGACACGTGTCATGGACTTTAAACGTGTAAAGAATTATTTCTGAGGGACTAAAATTTGTTAAACAATGTAAATATGTTAATAAAGGGATCCAAAGTGTCAACATGCCATTCTTGTGCCTCTGGATCTTGATCGAGTCTTAGATAAGTACATACTTACATTAGCTTTTACCTTTGGATCTTGATCGAGTCTTAGATTGTACGGGTTTCTTATCTCAAGAGCACACAAGTTTGAGTTCAAGTACTTACCTTCTCGTACTTGATTCTCTCAAACCAGGGCTCTGATACCAACTTGTTACACCCTAATTCGTAACTGACTAAAGTCGCAGCGGAAAATCGTACCATAAAAATTTCTTTCGTTACAATCACCTTGACGCACTTAAATTCATTTTTAAGATTAATTCTTTCACAATAAATACATTTATTATACTCATTATCAATAAGAAACCATAACCTAGCTTCACTCAATTACGTACTCAACACTCCCGTACAATCTATCTTGTGACTCGATCCTCGATCTCCAATCCTTGGATATCCTCATGACTGGTACTACCTGCGCTCACCACATAAAATTCACAACATTAGTACGGATTATAAACATACAAGGTTTGTTCACGTTTACTTCTCGTTTCGTTAACTCTTTACATCCCAGCTTCCCCATCCTGTCATACCATCCGTGGTGAGACTTCTTTGCCATTCCTGCAATTCACTTATAACTCCAGGTACACGAATAAACAACGTAAACACTTAATCGTACCGAAAGACTTACATACATACCTAAACTTCATACACAGTATCTCCATACATACATATGTACACACATAAATGCCAACCTACATGCATACTTACATATAAATACATCTCAATCAATCTATACGTATGTACATATACACATACCTACATCGTTACGTACGGTCATGACATCACACCTATACACATACATACCTCCTTGCTTGCAGTATACCAAACTCATACATGCCTATTCTCCTTACTACCCTCATACATCCAAGTACTTGTTCACATCCTTATAAACATACATACGTACCTATTTACATACGTGCATACCCTTAAGATCACATAAATATGTTCAACTATTCGAAGTCGAATGGGTTGAATAAAGAATAAAGTTGATTGTTTATAAGTGATGGATTTCACATTAATAGGTCAAACATGTTGAATACGATATAACGCCGAATGGCACAAATGAGCGCTAGCCAGATAAAGGTAGCGTTAAATGCAAGAGAATAATGAGCCCGGTAATGGGATATAACTAAATAAGAATAAATTATGGACTGTCAATATCCTGGTATGGATAATTGACAAAAGTCAAAGAGAAGATCCTAAAACTAAAACTTCGGTTTTAGTAAGAAATAATGTTTTTACAAACATAAATTCTGATAGGAATTTAAATAGTAAGCATGAAAGATACAAGTCTTGACACTGATAGGCGCAAGACGATATATTCGAAAAGTGATATTTTCGAAAATGAAATTTTGATATAAATTAAACATGATGTAACACAATCACGGTCAAGAAATGTAATGTGAAGTAGAATCACATTATAACCAAGCAAGCGGTAAAAAGTAACTGGACTAATAAGTCTAATTAGTGAGACCCGTCAAGGTCATTTAAATAAATTTGGTTTGCTTGTAAGCGGTAGGTTCGGTATGACTGAACCGAATAAATAAATTTGAAGACAAAAGAAATTGCTGCTAAAAGTGAAAGATTTCATTAAAGACCTTTAAACGGGTCAAAATAACGGATTCATAAAGAATTCGATAGTATATGAAAGCGATGGATATCGCTGAGTTAACTAAACTAGTGGAAATAACGGGATTACGTTATTTTAAGTTGCACTATGTCGTATGAGATACGTAGACAATTAGTGACCAAAAAGATGTTACCATACTTATATGGTAATACTAACAATTGGTTAAAAGTATAATTAATGTTTAAATGATATCTCGGACCAAATACATTGAGTTTAAACTCAATGAATTAAGTAAGAAAGGGTTTCGAGGACGAAACCTCTTTAAGGGGGGTAGACTTGTAACACCCCGAAAACGGGTTTGGTAATCAAACCACATTTATACTAAAAGACGGGTAATTTACCTTAGTGGTAAAAGAAACCCGGTGAATATTAGGATTCTTAAATAAACAAGAATTTGCTAACTAGGGATTTTAACCTAGTTAGCTAATAGTTTAGAAATAACTTATAATAGGGTTAAAATTAACCAAAGTTATTATAGAAACTAAAGTGGAGGGACCTAAGTTGTAAAACTTGGAACTAGAATTTGTTAAAACAAATTAAATAAAAAAACCAAACACACAAATTAGTGTTTTGGTCGATCAGAAGCGTAGGAGAGCGACCAGGAACTCTCATCAAACCCTAACTCCACAAATTTGATCAATTGAAGGCTAATTCCTGTCCCAAATTGAAATCTGAACATAGATACGTGATCCTCATCACAAAGGGGTTACAAGGTATGTAAAATTTGGTGTTAATTCACTGTTTGAAAATCTCATGAAATTGGGAAATCTGAAAATTGATGATGCATGTTTGTTAATTGCATGGAATAGGAACAATATAGTGTCTAGGAGTAAGCCCTAGACAAGTATATGTTGAAATCATGCTTAGCTCAAGTTTTTGTTGATACTAAATTCATGTATGAGATGTTTTTAGGGTTTTGATTGCAAAAAATAGTGTTATGATGTCAAGAACAAGCTTAAATTGAAAGCTGAATTCAAACGATTCTTGATCAGAATTTACAGCCAATTTGTATTGGCTGTAACCTGGACAAAAATTGATAAAATAATGTGTTTCTTGAGTCTAGAATGTAATTCCAGGAAATATCTTTAAAACCCCACTGGAATCGCATTTTTTCGACGAAAATCGAGCGTTTTATGAATTTTTCCGTATCAAAGGTTCAAGCTACGTTTTCTGGCAGAAATTGCAGCCCATCACGAATGTCATAACTCAATTTAGGAATTGAGTTATGATCTCAAATTCTTACTGTAGGAATTTTTAAGCGATTAAAAGAATCGCCAATTGGAATTTCGTCAATCGGATAAACGAGGAATTTTTAATGAATTTTTCCGTAAGTTGCAGTCAGAAGTGACGAATCTGATTGCAGCTTAGTAAATGAATTTTCACGAATTTTTGGTAAAGAGTTAGATCTTGAAATTTTAACTCAAGGGCTAACCCTCCGAGAGGTACGCCACATAAAAAAAATCATAATTTTTGAAGACTTGTAAACAGGTTAAACAAGTCACCAAAAACAGCCAATTTTCACTGATATGAAATGCCTAAATGAAATCGCGGCTTACTAGTTAGTATGTAAAAATTGATTTTTGTTAAGAGTTCGGATGAAATATGCCTAAGTGAGTTCAATGAACCAAATGTGCATATGAATATGTTGGTAAGTCAATTGACTTTTAAAAGTCAAACTAACCAATGATAAAGTCAAATAGTAGTTTCGATATAGAAAATACGTGAGGTGGAATAGTCGTGAATTGAAATGACTAATCTAACCATCTTGTGAATGATGATAGTTTGTCGCCTAACGAGCTAGCTGGAGGCTTGGGAAAGAAGCGGTCAAACGAATCAAGCACGAGAAGAAAAGCATATTCGGATGCGAGGTAAGTGGAGCTTACGCCCCTTTACATTGCTTGCAAAATTACTTAATTTCAAGTATTGCATATGAATGCTACTAAGTGGTTGGTATACAATGTTCTGACACGATTCAATGAGAGTCGGAACAAGGGAAAATGGTAAGAAATCATGAATCATGGTAAAAGGAGTAAAAAGGTAAATTAGTCATGTAATGACGAACAAATAAAAACGGTTTTAAGTAAAACAAGTTAAAGGAAAACCGGGTTAGGTTTAAAGGGATGAAATGGTAACTAAGTACCATCTCATATGGATAAATGGCAAATTAGACTAAATGGGTCAAATGGTGTTGTTAGCACCATTTGACAATTATATTTGACAATCGCTTGTTGAGTTTTGTAATCACAGGAAATAACATAAGTATGCGTTGCTTTAACTAGAAAGATTTAAAGCAAAAGTTATGTAAACGGGTCAATACCTTGACCCGAGCCAGGTATGTTTAAATAAGCTTTTGGTTAAACATACAATTTTTGGTCAAATATTTAGCGAAAGTCCTTCGTCGTATAGTGAGGGACTAAAGTTGACCAAAACACCCTTGAAGGGTATATCGGGCAAACGACCCATAGGGGGGTTGATTAGGAACTTAGATAAAGATTATGGAATCATTAAATATGAATAAAAGTCATAGGAATTCATATTCGTGGGTCAAATGCTAAAAAACGGTCATTTGCGTAAAATGATCAACCAATGGGTAAATTTGGGAAAAAGGGATTCATTATGTTAAATCCGCCACAAAATAGTTGTGGTGGAATATTTGTAGTTAATTAGACATGGACTGTTGTGGCGTCAAAAGAAAAGCACAAGTTCTAGACTAAAATGCGTAAATACCTCAAACGGGTCAAAATAAGCATATGGGTGAAATGGATTAAAGAAGGTATATAATTCTATAATCGGAACCTAATATGTTAGACATTATTGAATTTAATAGGTTCGTGAGAAATAAGGGTCGAACAAACTTGTATGTTTGATAAAATCACAAACGGGTCAAATTTTGGTAAAAGAGTATTAAGCCGAAGACTTAAAAGTCTTAAATTTTATCAAGCCGGATATCGGATTTTAACACCATATGATGGAGAATCAAATTGTAAACATGCAGGAAGAAACGGTAAGTCAAACGGATAAGCGGTTTGAAAGATACGAAAGATTTCGTGTCAAATTACGGCAAAATGGAAAAGCTGCATACATGGCCCACCGTAACTTACGGTGCCACCGTAAGTTACGGTGGAGCTGATATGGTTACGGTGGTAACCTACTGTTGTACGGTAGAAGAGTATGAACTCAGGGGCCACCGTAACTTACGGTGCCACCGTAAGTTACGGTGGAGATTATTTTCAAGTCCTTGTTTTCTTTTGAACATCAATTGTTTCCCGTACTCGTTTGGACATGATTTAAACCCCGTAAGACTAAAGCATTTCATGTTTATGAAATGTAGGTACACTTTGGGATGCCGGAAGACGATCAAGCTCAACGAAGAACCGAACACAATATAGATACACGCTTCCGCACTTTGCTACGTTGTAAATTTTAAACAACGAATTCAACCACGTGATGTAGAATAACTTATGATTTGTAAAAGTTTTAGTAAACCCGTATTTCCGATGTATATGTAATTGTAATTACATGATTGTTTTCGTAAAAGATTCATTAAACCTTAAATTAACTTAACGGGTGTTACACTTACCTTATGCGTCCGTGCTCGTATCCGATTCCTTGCCTCTTCTTGACCCGTTAACACCTCATGCTTGAGTCCGTCTCGACGTGATTCCTATACTTTCATTTCATCGAAATCACGCTCTTATTAGCATACTCATTTGTACATGTAACAATCATTTCACTCGCATATTTCACACTTAACTTTCCTTAGTCATTTCTAACAAGCATAAAACATATAATCAACTTCATATCCTTTTCAACACACGTAATTCATCATGTAATTACAAATAACGCATATTAACATAACATGTACCAAACGACTTCCTATAATCCTACATTTTTAACAACGAGTCAAATCATGTTTCTTATACTTAGTTGACTTTCAAGAGTCAACTAGTAACCATATTTAACTATCGACTTATCATCATATACCCGTAACATCATAATCGACTATACGAACGACACTATATACATTTTATCATACGCTTGATGTGCGTACCACCTTTTAAGCATAACGTACAACTAATTCATGCATAAATCTTCTAAACTCATACATAACCCATCAAAACCTACTACTAATCATCATGTATCATACCAAATGAACATCAAACATAACATCATCATATTCCTCCTAATTCATCTAACAAGAATTCATCATACCCACATAATACATCAATCTTTCAACAAGACTTGAACATAGGTGGTGCTTCTAGTAATCATCTTCACCATAACTAACGGGTTTCACCTCTAATCCTCAAATTAACGCAAACCATAGATAACCCATGTTCTATACGAGGATTCTAACCCTTGTACATGATCAATTTCATATTAACTCACGGATTAGAACATAACCCACTTCACCCATGATCACCAATCTTAGATTTAAGACATACCTTATGATCCCCTCGTGATGGTGATCATTTATCCATGCTCGGTTATGATTTTAAGCGTCATCTTGCCTTTCGATTTGAGCATAAAGATGGAATTAGGGTTTGAGGCTCCATGGGAGCCTCCTGCTCCTTCTCGAACACACGTATGTGTGTGTTTGTGTGTGATTGAATTATTTAATAACTCAACTTTCATTTGTCTCACTTTAGCCCCTCGGGTTTGCCTTTAAAACATAACTGACACTACCTTCATCATTTAATACTTTTGACCATACCCTTAACTAGGTTAAATAGCCTAGTTATTTATTTCATGACGTGTTATATAGGAACACACGACAAATATTAACATTCGGATTTTTGGGCGTTACAAGTCTACCACCCTTAAATGAGGTTTCGTCCCTGAAACATTTCTCACCTCTATTTAACACTAATTAATTCTTCTCTACGTCTCATCAACACTATCGCTAGCCCATCACGACGACTATCTTCTTTCTTAAAGAACCCGCTCCGGAGTTCTTATTAGTGTCGCTTTCACTAATAACGCTACTTCCTAACAGCCTTCATAGCTAATGGTTCATTCATCATTCTAATACTCGTATTGCATTATATATCTTTTTATTTACTTGAAACAATTCCAACATTCCATTACTAACATTCCCATTTGTTTATTTCAACATTCATAATGTTTTCATCGACTATACGATCTTGCATCGAAATTTGTACATACTCAGATATGTTTAACTATAACTAATACATTATAATAATGGGTAACTATACATTCTCGATTCATAAACTATTCAAACAATTGACTTTTTCCAAACAAGTCCATACTTTCCTGAACATTCTTTCATATATCATTTTCATTTTCATTTCCTTGACCTGTCAATAACGGGTCAATACACATACTCTTCCAACCTTTAATATGATCCGTTCTTAATGGATCTAATATCTCCATCTCATCTCTTAAAAATTACATTCTCTACATACTCTGTATAACATTTAACTTTTGTTTTGTTACCACCACAAAACTACTATTTCATAGTCACACCTACGTGCTTAACTCTAACGTTAACCTTATTCTACGTTTTCTACAATTACTTGTTCCTTGCATACCTTTACGTTACCTTTAAATCATTTCGTTCATTCCACATTACTATTGCTTTCACTTCATGCATTACTTAATTTACATATATAAATGTGTCATACTAGTTCATATCTATCCAACATGAGTTAAACATTTTTACTAACCTCTTTTTCATTTCTCCAACCAACGACCCGCAACCCAGATCGACCATCTTCTCCTCGAGTACTAGCCGTACAGGCCAGGTTTCATTCATCCGTGTAATGAGCTTCCGCTCATGCACATCCTTTCACCAATACGATTGGTTTCATCACATCAATAGTTCTACATTATCATCAACAACATCGGCGGTTAGCCTATGTCATTTAAACATTCATTACACTAGGTGATTACCCACCTATAACTCTTCTACAATTTCCTACGTACCTACTATAACGTACCACACATTCTATCTCTTACATGCAATCCTTTCATTCTATTAATCATTTCGCCAACTGAAGTACACGCTCGTACTTCCTTCCATTCCTGCTTACTTGCAAAGACCTTATTACATCGTTTCAATATTTCTTACCAAGCTTACCATCCCCGCCCATACTCAAGTTATTGTCCGGGTCACCGCCCGTCATCATTCTGACTTCTAAGAGTCAATTACTAACACATCTAACACGTAACTTATACAAAACTCCGTCTATTATACTATCACCTTTTACTTTATACTTATTTCTATGACCCGTTCGACTCAATCATGGTCAAACTGTCGACACCTTCTTATGCGGATTAATTTCATCTTTTTATATTTTTAAACCCGTCTCACGGATTCAGACACATCATTCATGCTTTTTCATTCATTGAATCCACCTTACGGATTCAAACATTACATTCATGCCTTTCATTACTTCTGCGTTTTGAATCCTTCTCGCGGATTCAAACATATTATCCATGCCTTTCATCCTTGAATCCGTCTCACGGATTCAAACATATCATCCATGCCTTTCATCCTTGAATCCGTCTCACGGATTCAAACATATCATCCATGCCTTTGCATGGTGGTTTTCAAATTCAGGGACTGAACCAATGGTTTTACATGCATAGGGGACACCTGGGATGATCAAGAATCACATGTAGACCTTGTTGGAATGATCTTGTGAGATTTAAATTCCTATATAAGGAGTTCTTGTTGCTAGTTCATGTGCTCACTCACAAAATTTATTCATAACTCACTCTCTGGAGCTCTCTGGACTTCAAGCAAGTTTCCCTCAACTTCTAATTCGTGCTAAGAGCCTTTGTAAGCATTCTTAGCCCTCCTAATTCAAGTTTCATTAGTCTAATGACCAAAAGTCAAAGCCGTCGTAATTAAGCTTTGACTTAGTGATTAATCACTAATGGTCCAGTCATTTTTAGAATTGAAAGTGGCTATGAGTTGGTAATTATGTGGGTAATAAACCCTTAAAAGGGCACCCTCTGATTTCCACTCTAACTTGGTCAATTGTCGGGTTAAACTTAATATTAAAAAGTCAACAGAAAGCTATTTTGCAAATAAACCCATAACTAACAATGTAGAAGTTATGAAACCTGTTTTAACACTTATATAACTTGGTAATTAATGTAAGAACATGTCTAAGCATGTTCAACCCGACAATTTTGAGTTTAGGCTCGGTTCGGAACCGAAAGTCGCAAAAGTAGACTTTTGCTTTGACTTTCAGTTCTGACCCGATTTCGCTTAGTTTAGATATGCCTTAAAGTTCCATTAGGACCAGGTTATAGGTTAGTGTAACCCTATGAGGTTATACAACTTGGTTCCTAATTAATCCGATTCATTTGCATGTTTCCGTTAATTGCATAAATGTTGACCACTATGCCCTTTTGACCTTAAAACGAGATTTTTGAAAATGTGAGAGGACAAAAACCTTTATTATTGATTTATAAACATGTCCTAAAAATTTGACATCAGTTTGAGGTCTAAATTAGGAGTTATGCTCAATATCGTAATTTGAAAGCTTTTTATTAATTAAACGACATTATTAGCATAAAGCCTATCTAAACCCAAATTTTGACACCAAAATTTTTACCCACTGATGTAATATAATATTTGGGATTTTTGAATATTTTTATTTATTTTTAAACTGATTATAACATGGGGTTCTTGCTTTGATTCGGTAATTGACGGTTATACCTTTTTTACTAATAAAATGAGTTTTACATAACATTTTAATACCAAACTTTTTGCTACTGATTTTATATGATAAATAGAATAATTTGAACTTTATAAACTAATCAAAAACTCAGATTTCCTTATATAACCTGAAAATCGCTTAAAACCGACTTTTTACGCGTTTTAAACGCATAATGTGGGTTAAAACTATTTTTGGCATATAAGACTTAATACCTACTGATGTTTTAAGAAAATTTTTATACTTTAACATTAAGAAAAAGTTTTGAACTCAGATTTCCAAATTTGACCTTTAAAGCCTATGTGAAATGACCAAAATGCCCCTACGGTGCATAGTTTGGTTATAAATGATAAATTTCACATATATGCAATACCTTACTGATATGACTTGCAAAAATAAATATTTTTACTGATCATTTAAGACCAGAACCTCAGATTAATATTTAACCTCTTTTATAATCCTTAAAATGACCAAAATACCCCTACGGGGCTTAAATTGATTTTAAATCCGTTTTGGGCATAATGGAGGGTATCCTACTGATATCACAACATATTTAAGGCATATTAACTTAGGAAACCTGTTCACGACTCATTTGGTTACCCGTTATGCATTTTTCGTGTTCGGTACGGTTTATGTGACTTGTTTGCATAAATTGACCGAAACGGGTCAAACCATATCATTTTTGCTTCAAAATCCAGAATGTGTTTGGTTTACCCATGTTAAACAAGTCTTCATACTTGTTGGGTCCAAATCACATTCTGATCCGGTCTTCGCTTAATCTTGCGTTTTGAACCGAATACCTTTCTTTAAAACTAACCGGTCTAAGTTTAAACTTAAGTATGAACCGTTAGGAATCTAATAGGTTATTAAAACCTTCATTCCAGATTTAGGGGACCAGTAAAAGCTACCTGTACTTGCTTGATTGTATACGGTTGGGATAAATTTGTAAAATTTGCTCAGGTAATTACTTTTAACTTATTTTCCCTTATACGGGCTTGGGGTACGGTATATAAAATACCGCCTGGTCGGGTATTGAATTTTTATTCGTATGAAGGTTAAATCATTGAGATAACCCGTTTAAACTGTTTTGTTTGTTTTAAGCCTTTGGGGGGTTAATGACCATGTCCTGGATATCCTCGGCTCATTCATTGAAATGGCCACTACTTAAGCACGGGGTGTAGGCATACACCTGCCGGTGCGTATGTAAAATAATATACCTGCTTGTTCGAGAATAACTCGCCGTAGGTTATATTATATGGTGTGTCTATTAATCTTTAACCCTGTATTCAACCTGGGCTACTGAATGTATAACAAACATATAATTCTTTTACAATATTATTTTTAAATAATTATCCCAAGTTATAAAAGATTATTTGTGCTTCGTGCATTTAAATCAATTTTCTTAAATGTTTTCAAAATGAGTCGGTTAATTGTATTTACCAGTGAAAACTGACGTATTTTCCAAAAAGGTTAAGTGCAGGTACTAAGCGAAATAGGCTGGCTACTCCTAGCATCAATAAAGAGTCTTGCAAGCTTAGATGTTTAAAAATCTGTTGAACAATGTTTCTTTTATATTTGATCCGCTTGTGGATCCCTTTACAACCGTTTTGTAATAATCGATATTACTTTCAATTCGGTTTGTAATGTTATTATCTTTAGACTTCCGCTGTGCATTAAACTGTGATAAATTGACTATGACGATATCAACTATGTCACGATAATCCCCACCTGGCCCATCGGTAATACGTGGAAATATCGGGGTGTGACAGCCACACACATAGTTAAGGGTTGTAATCTCGCCTTAGCTGGTCAGATTTTCTCTATCGACCTTATCCCCATCATTCTTGGTAGCTTCGATATTGTTATTGGGATGGATTGGTTATCTCAACATCGCGCGGAGATTCTTTGCAAGGAGAAAATCGTCCGCATCCCTCGTTCTGGTAAAGAACCTCTAGTCATTCGTGGCGACAAGAGTGGTGCTGTTGTGAGCATCATCTCTTTCCTTAAGGCCCAGAAGTGTTTGCGAAAGGGCCACACTGCTATTCTAGCTCTCGTTACTGACACCTCAACAAAGGAAAAGAAGATAGAAGACATCCCGATCGTACGCGACTTTCCTGAGGTATTTCCTGAGGAATTACCTGGTCTTCCGCCTCATCGTCAGGTCGAGTTTCAAATCGAGCTAGCTCCTGGAGCAGCACCTATAGCTCGTGCACCTTATCGCTTAGCCCCATCAGAACTAGAAGAACTGTCTTCGCAACTACAAGAGCTTTTGGACAAGGGTTTCGTTCGTCCTAGCTCTTCGCCCTGGGGAGTTCCAGTCTTGTTTGTGAAGAAGAAAGACGGTACTTTTCGAATGTGTATAGACTATCGCGAACTCAACAAGGTGACCGTGAAGAATCGTTATCCTCTTCCCCGTATCGATGACCTGTTCGACCAGTTGCAAGGGTCGAGCTTCTACTCTAAGATTGATCTGAGATCGGGCTATCATCAGCTGAGAGTCCGAGACGAGGACATCTACAAGACAGCATTCAGGACTTGTTACGGACATTACGAGTTTCTGGTTATGCCTTTCGGGCTGAGAGTCCGAGACGAGGACATCTCTAAGACACCATCCAGACACTTGAAGACATGTTGCGAGCATGTGTGATCGATTTTGGTAAGGGTTGGGAGAAACACTTGCCGTTGATAGAATTCTCTTACAACAACAGTTACCATACCAGCATTCAGGCAGCTCCATTCGAAGCATTGTACGGGCGGAAGTGTCGTTCTCCTCTTTGTTGGGCTGAGGTGGGTGACAGCCAGATCACAGGTCCGGAACTTGTTCTTGAAACTTCGGAAAAGATTGTCCACATCAGAAATCGTATGGTGGCAGCGCGTGACCGGCAGAAAAGCTACGCTGACAAGCGTAGGAAACCCTTAGAATTCGCTGTAGGCGATCGTGTCATGTTGAAAGTCTCACCTTGGAAGGGTGTGGTGCGCTTTGGGAAGCGCGTCAAGCTTAATGCACGCTATGTTGGGCCATTCAAAATTTTGGAACGTATTGGTAAAGTGGCGCACAAGCTCGAGTTACCTGCTGAGTTGGGTAACGTTCATGATGTCTTCCATGTTTCGCAACTAAAGAAGTATTTGTCCGATGAAACACTTGTTGTACCGCTTCAAGAACTGAAAATCGACGACAAATTGCAGTTTGTCGAGGAACCCATCGAAATCATGGATAAGGGAGTTAAGGTACGTAAACACAGTCGGATTTCAATCGTGAGAGTCCGTTGGAACTCAAGACGTGGACCGGAGTTCACATGGGAACGCAAGGATCAGATGAAGCTTAAGTATCCTCAATTATTCCCAACTGACCAATCTAATTCTGATGCAACTGGTGAATTTTGGGATGAAATTCCCTTTCAAGTTGGGGATGATGTGGCACCTGCGGAAAATCCACAGTCATCCTGATCTAACACCTTGCTGCTTTGAGTTACTTATCAAATTTCGGGACGAAATTTCTTTCAAGTTGGGGATGATGTGACAACCCGAGATTAAAAGGCCTTTCCTCTACGCATCACTTGTTTCACAATCTTGTTTTCACAGTTCATTTTACGATGTATCTTGTGCGTGATATTGGAATGATTAAAGTATTGTTACGTTTGAGTGTTGCATAAAACTTTAGTATGGTGTAATGTTTATAATTATGCTTAACCCGGATTGAGGAACACATTCGACGAAGAGTAGTTCTTCGTCACAACAACCCCTCGACGAAGAGTGGTCCTTCGTCACAATCAACCTTCGACGAAGGTTGATTCTTCGTCACTCACACATCACGGCGAAGAATGTACTTCGCTAAGAGGATCTTCGTCAAAAGGGCCCTCGGCCCAGGTTACTCGAGGCCCAGAAGGGTCTGATTTTCATTGTATACGTAAAATCCCTCATAACCTGTAACCGCCAGTATCAAACCCTAAAACACTCTCTTTCTCTCCTTCCTGTTCGACGGCAGTTTTGATTCCTTCGAAGCTCTCTATCATTCGAGCACATCTCTCTTGTCCTCAAGTCTCCTCGTGTTATCTTGCATATCCGTTAGTGTCTAACGTTGTTAATCGAAGAAATCCTGATGTTGTGATTCTGATGTTGTGATTTTATGTGAATTAGGGTTCATTAATAATGTTGTAAATCTAGAGTTTGCATGATGAGGATTGATGATCTGAATACGTTCATATTCATGATGTGACTGCTGATCTATAATGGAATTGATAATCTGACTAGCATGAGAATGAGGATGTTAGTGATCGGATTGAAATCCTGATTGTATGTGATTAAAATTATGTGAATCTATGATAATGTATTTCAACGTTAATATTGTAGTCTATTAGTTTTGTTGATGAGCAGTGATTAGGGTTGTATGAACTGTTGTTTGATTCATTGATCACGCTGAAAAATGTGTTGACTGATGTTACGGGAAAGTTGGGGAAACATAGAAGGAAAATGTAAATGTCAAGGGTGCGGCGAAGAATTGGTTCTTCGTTGAACTGATTCTTGACGAACCTTGAGGTACTTCGCCAAACTCTGCCTCGACAAAGAATGAATACTTCGTCACATCCCATCTCGACGAAGGATAGTCCTTCGTCGCCTAGGATTCTTCGCCATATGAGTAAATGGGCAGAACAGTAAACAGATCATGATGTATGTGATGATGGATACTAGTGTTTATAAAATACTATGTGTTGCCTTATAATCATGTTGATTAAGAATGAGAAATCTGATTTGACTTGTCTAAGTAGAACACTCACCTGTTATGGATTGTTATGTGACATCCATATGGGATGTGGACTTGTATAAGAACTGGGTATGTGCTACGTGTGTACGGTGATTTTTGTGACATATGCAATCTGTGATAATACGTGTTTTAATTGATAATGAAACTGATGTTATTGGTAACCACGGTAGGGTTTGGGTTGACCAACTTGGACGGGTAACTTAACATACCGAGCAAATCAAAGGTGAGTTCATTCCTCTTGAGCATGCATCCCGATGGGTGGGACAATTATTGGGTATTCCTGAGAGGAATAAGTCTTTGGGTAAAAACTGGAATGTTAGATAATACACTCATTTCCTATCACCTTAAGTCCCATCTTCTACCGAATAGTTACCTGAGAGGTAACGGGGTATTAGTTGATAGCGCTATTAGGCTTGGCAACCTCACACCGTACCTGAGAGGACGGGCGTGAACTAATGACCTTAAATCATGACCAATGCTTAGATAGGGGGCATTGGGGACGGGCAAAACAATCTGGAAGCCATCTTGTACGGTACTCGAGTTATTATCAACATTATAATCAATGAACTGAACTAAACACTTGGTAACTAACGCTTTCGTAAAACTATGGACTCACCAGCGTTGTCATATACACTTGTTGCATGCTCGCAGGTCGTTAGGTACTATGGACAAGGAACTTGCTATCTGAGATTGCTGGAGTGGTCATGGCGCACATCTTGGATATGCATGGCTTGTTTATTGATTTTACATACATTTGGTTTTGAAACGTTTAAACAATGTTTTACTATTTGCAACTGCCGAGTCAAACAGTTATGACTGAGAATTAAATGACGTATTAAATTGCATTGAAGAAGTTTAATGCAATTTAATCCTCTCATTTAATTCGTTTTTTGTTGTTTCGAATCAGAGGCTGTATAAATACAACCTCTTAGTCACTACAGAAGACACCATGGAGAACATAGCATATGCTAACAAACATTCTCATAGTTCTGATCTTCTTCCTGCTTGTATCAAGGTAGCCTTCGGGTTGTAGACCATCTCCGGTAGTACGTTGCTTCGGCTGTTGTACCCTGGGAAACAAAACGAGTACTCCTGGGAGACTCGGAATTTGTTTTAAGGGAAACGTGTGAACACGTGCTTCAGCCATTCTGCTTCGTCTCTTTTCTTGTATTTTCTTTTATTTCAGTTGTAATTGTAATAGTTTTCAGCTTTCTTATTTCTGTATTGTAATCGTTGAATAAAATTTGTTTATTTTATTTAAATTACGCGAACGGTTCCTACACCTTTTTTTCTTAAAAACATTTTTGTTATACACGTTTCACCCGTTAGAGATAAGAGAAAAAAAACTAAAATATTGGATATGTATAATAAATATAATCTTCTTCATACAAACAGTCCGCCAAAGATAAGGGATTGTACATTCTAAGCCAATTTTACGCTTTCGGGTCTAATCTCAACACTTTGGGTAACCGAGTACGACCATAAGACCCAACCAATTATTAGGATCAAATATGACCAAGGAAACAATTTAAACTATTGAATAACGTGTTCGGAAAATGATGTTGGAAAAAGTTTAAACTCTTAGGGGCTGTTTGGCAACATCTGAACCAATAAGTACTGAATGAATAAGAGGTCTGAATGGGTAAGAGGGTCTGAATGGGTAAGTGCTGAACCAGTAAAGAATTGTTTGGTTCCACATCTGAATGACAGTGTAAAATGACATTTTTACCCCTCCCCACAAAAGTAAACACCTACCTCCTAAAATAACATTTTTCTATAAAACCCAATATCTATCAACATTCTTTCAGTCATCACCCCCCCCCTCTTTCTTCCCCTTTCTCTCCCTACCTGCAACATCGTCACCGCCATCATCATCATCTCCACCACTTCTTCATCATCTAACATCTGAACCATCATCATCATCTAACACCGTCGCCGCCATCAGTGAACCACTCAATCCCCCCTCCTCGTCGGCTATGCCTTTTCGATTTCGAAACGAACCACCACCACTAACCGGTGGTGGTGGCGGCGGAGCTACAGAGCACGAGAGAGACTGGAGAGAGAGCTGAAGAGAGAGAGAGAGAGAGAGAGCGGAGCAAGAATGAAGGTGCCGACCACCACACGCGGCGGCCGGCGGTGTCGGTGGCTGAGGTGGGTGTTTTGCTGACTTTTCTGTTCGATCTCGGGTTCTGCAGGTTCGGAGATGGTTCGAGTTCGTGTTTCAGGTTCGGTTCAGTCCCTGGCGTGTCGGGTTGTTCTTGGTGTCTCGGGTCAATTCAGCGGATTCAGCTAAATTCGGGGATATGTTGTTGGTGAATGATTGTTTCTAGGCGTTTGGGGATATGTTGTTGATGATGATGATGGGGCTGTGGAAGAAGATGCAAAGCTTACAATTAAGGCACAAGGGGCAGGCTTGTCAAAAGTTCCATTCAGAGATGAGAAGTAGCTGAACCATTCAGAGCTGAATGGTTCAGTTCAGAGGTGAAGTTTTTGTGAACCAAACAAGGATACCTCTGTCCGATTCAGAGGTTTACCTCTGAATGGAGCCATTCAGAGGCAACCAAACAGGCCCTTAGATTAATGTGTTCAGAAAATGACGTTGAATATTACAGATGAAGGTATTAATGTGAAAGCGTAGCATCTATAAATTGAAAACAAGAATATGAATTGGTGCTGGAAAAAAAAGAATATGAATTGATTAGTCATACCATATTTAACCTAAATACCGTTGACATAATGTAGTAGTGCAAGTTGAAAAAAAATGGTGTTGCTTTGTGGTCTCAAATAAGAGGGACATATCCAACAATCCATCACAACTCACGTTTGGCCTATGTCATTGTCTACTTGATGTGATACATACATACGTACGTATATATATATATATATACATACATATTGTGTTTGTTGTATACCATCTATAATACTACAAAAGGTAAAATTTATTGCATTGGTTCTTATTAAAAATGATCTTTAATATGTTATAGTTATAATATAATTAATATAAATATAACACATAGTGCCATAGTGGTGTAGTGTACTCGACTTTTCTACAAGTTTTCCTCTTCTTTAATGAGGCTGATGACGGGGTAGCTCAAACCTAAACAAAATGACCAAGAATACATGACAACTTGAAGGGTTCAAAGGTTTAAAGCCCGTGAACTGAGCTAAGGCAGCATGTGTACAGTAATCAGTCGTGTCACTGATTACTTGAACAACTCTCCCAGCCGTAAAAGTAAAACGAGTGCACAAAGTGTAGTCTTTTATCCGCAGGTCCAAATGCTTCAACCCCTAAAAGGGTAAGTCTTTCACTGCAAGCATGGTTCACTAGTCCAAGGTTTCCTCTTTGGGCGATATCTTCCTCTATAAAATGACACTTCATTTAGTGCTGAAAAACACTCCGATCAGTCCTGATTCCCTTGTGATCTCTGGTCTTCCTTCTCGAGCACTTGTTTCATGTAAGTCTCATTTCTTCACATTCAACACACACATTTCTACTGCTCTTGCATCCGAAACTGAACACACTTCAGTTGAGGATCTTGAACAAACAACAAAATATAACTAGTGAACATCTCTCCACGTCTTGCAAATGTGGGGGACCCCACAACATTCGTTAGACAAACTGGAACCCTCCAAGCCTTTTGCCTAACCAGCCTAGCTACTATCATTGGTCTAGTATTTGTTGCATCAACAAGTTGGCGCCCACCGTGGGGCTACGCCACTAATTTTCTTCAAAAGACCTAGTAGTGTAGCTCCATTCTTTCAAAATCATCATGTCAGAAAGTGAATCTCCGAGAGAGGTAAATCAAGTCCCACATACCTCTACCCCAAGCACTAGCCAAACTCATGTGGCTATACTAACGTCCTTCTTAACACCGGGGAGCACTCCTACTGGAGCAACATACCCTGAGTTCCTCACTTTCCAAACACCGACTCCGTCTAGATCAGGGGTTCCATCCCCTAACGTCGGTGCCTCTAACACCACCTCACGTGTTGACCTTACCCGTGAAGGGGTCGCCAACAACTTTCTAGAGTTGAGATCTCTCCTCAACCAATACGTGAGTAGGGAAAGAGACAAAGGGGTAAGGATTCGGTTGGACTATGACGAGCCAGAGCCATCTATAACAACTCTCATCAAAAGATACATATATTAAGTTAATTTGTCCAATAGGAAACCCTAATTAAGACACCCAAGTGATTCTGCACAAACCCTAAAATTTTCAGAATAATCAGAATCAGGATCAGGGCCCCTAAAACTCAGGGGGGGTAAACCCTAGTTACGATTATCTAAATAAAACGCTGTCAAAATCGAATTTTAATATTTCGTCAACTCAGCAAGTTTACAAATACACGTAGCTACCCTATGGAAATAGGTGACCCTTCGCGTCACGCGAAGCCCCCAGGGGTACCCCTCGCGTCACGCGAGGGGGGTCAAAATTTTTGTATAAATAGTGGACATTGGGACTTGCATTCTGGAGTTAAAACGACGAAGAAATTCGTTATATGCACTGAATTACGTTCTGTTTACTATCACAACACACCCGAATCACAAATCGTTGCCGCAATAACAGGGTAATAACTCGATCGCTGCTACGATTCAATGTCCGATCGATTAAACTATCCAATGGATGTTTAAGTGCTGCCCACATTAGGGTTTATGCTTTGTCATTCGTCGTTAATTCGATGGATGTTTAAGTATCACACTTTGTCATTCGATGTGAGGGTTTAATCTCGTGAGTTATCGTAAATGTTGTATTAAGTTACTAACCGAGTTGTGTGCATGTTATTAAATTTAGGTTAAAAGGCTAATCAGTAGGCTAGGCTCTGCTCAAATAAATCAGCAATGTGAGTCATTCTCTTTTTATCAAAGTGTTTTATAAATTCTTAAATATTTTCAGAGTTATAATTACAGTGATTAAGTATATGTAGTCACCAAATTACAGCCGGTATGTGGGGTATTGTGCACATTACTACTGTTTTTATCACTTTAGGTGGGCGAACCTAATTAGTGATATTCTTCACTATTGGGTGACAGGACTCAATAGTGATATGACCACAGTCACCGAAACGAGTCGAGTGACAAATACTGTGGGTAGTTGGTTGATATCTGAAACATTGTAATCTCTCTTAATACTGTAAATTATAACAAATGAGTCGTTTTAGAAAAAAGAATGATTAACTCAGTATTTCCCGCTGACAAAACCTTTTTCAAACATGTTTCAGGTGATCTGTTGTGATCCAGGAAAAGTGCCGCGAATCACTACAAGCTTAAGGAAGTGGCTCAATATAAAATAAGGAAACATGTTTTGTAAAATAAAAGATTTCTCCGTGAAATCTCAAGATTGTAAATTACCGGGTTTTATCCTGAATTGTGAAATAAAATAATCGGGAAATATTTCAGTTTTAAAAAGATCCTGAAGAAAACTTCCGCTTATCACTTTAGGTGGGCGAACCTAATTAGTGATATTCTTCACTATTGGGTGACAGGACTCAATAGTGATATGACCACAGTCACCGAAACGAGTCGAGTGACAAATACTGTGGGTAGTTGGTTGATATCTGAAACATTGTAATCTCTCTTAATACTGTAAATTATAACAAATGATTCGTTTTAGTAAAAAGAATGATTAACTCAGTATTTCCCGCTGACAAAACCTTTTTCAAACATGTTTCAGGTGATCTGTTGTGATCCAGGAAAAGTGTCGCGAAGCACTACAAGCTTAAGGAAGTGGCTCAATATAAAATAAGGAAACATGTTTTGTAAAATAAAAGATTTCTCCGTGAAATCTCAAGATTGTAAATTACCGGGTTTTATCCTGAATTGTGAAATAAAATAATCGGGAAATATTTCAGTTTTAAAAAGATCCTGAAGAAAACTTCCGCTGTTAAATAAATACCACGGGATTTTCTGTCCTGCGGCTCCTGAAACGGGTCAAACCGGGTCGGGGGCCGTGACAGAAATAAGGTGGTATCAGAGCCACTGATTTAAGCCAATTAAGTATTTAGAAAATACTTAATTTTACTGATTGCCATTTTATGATTATGTGTTTTCTTATTTGAATATTTGTGTACAGTATGGGTAAGCAAAAGCTGTCAAACATCTATCTTAAATTAGATAGGTCATCCAATGAGAAGGGAAGTTCATCCCAAACCAAATCCTCAAATCACTCTATAATTCCTGAAGAAGGAATATTTGTGCGAAAGGCACAATATGAGTAACCACTTTCTCCTAATAAAAGAAGTTTGATTTTTAAGAAAAGTCAGGAGAAAATAAAAAAATTCCGAGAGAAGAAGATTAAACAAGAAACCCAGGAATTAACCAGTAAATCACCTTGGGAAGACAAGTTAGATGAAAAATGGGCAGATCTTTATATGCTAGCTACTGTAGCAGTAAATGCAAATCTTTAAATATTTTGACTCAAGTTTTAGCAACCTTATTACTTACAATCCAGAAACCTTATCTAGTAAATAAATAAATTTACAGTAAACCCTAGTGTGTTTTAAAATTTCAGTGTTTTGTAGTCACATGGTATGCAATAACATTTTAAAGGTTATCTATGAAATTTTGTTATAAAATTTTAACTTAGTAATTGTGTGTATTTTGCATAACAGCATGAGTGACTTGTCTGACGCCTTTCAGAATTTAAATCTCTATCCAGTAAAAATAGAGGTTTCCAGATATTTCAATAGGTATATATCAGATATAGAAGAACCTATTGAATTCAATGCTCCACCTCCGGAGAAACCCAAGCCCAAGAAAAAGAGAAGATTCGTGGGATGGAGGCGTGTGCGTAGGAGAAAACCCGCCACTAGAAAGATGCCTAAAATAGAAAATCCCTTAGATAAAGGGAAGGAAATTGAAGTCGGGGAAGAGTCTAGGCAGATGGGAATACAGTTTGAAGAATATTCTAAGCAGATAGAAATGGAGATTGGAGGAGGTTCTAAACAAACCCATGTAGAAATTGGAGAAAGCTCTAAGAAAAACCAGGAAATGACATTACAGGAGGAGCTAGATTTTATATTGGCAAGCTGTGATGTCGTCAGGCCTATTAATAATAAACTATACCCTTTTCCTGCTAAAACACAGTTACCTATAAACTTGGAACCAGCAATCCCAGAACCTATAATCCACACCCAACCCTTAGGAATGAACGAGTGGTGGACAAACGACTGGCAGTTTCAAAACCTGCTCAACAGTCCTTATTCCTTTCTTCCTCAGTTTGACCCTGAACCAATACCTAACCCACCAATGAGCAATGAGAATTTAGCTGAACTCCGCCACTTTGGCGAAGAACTGGTGGATGCCGGAAATAGGATCAGGGAAGTAGGAGAACAGATCTCCTGGAAGTACGATGAGAGGGAACGTCGTTACTAAAATAACAACTGACGAGGGATAGTAGGTTTATGAGACTGTGGTTGTATAATAGCAATAATAATAAAATCTTGTGAAATAACCTAAAATAAAACTTTGTAAGATAATGGTGTGTATTGATGCATACTATTAAATATAAAAATGGAAATCGAGAAAGCGATAGTTTTGACTATATGTGTGTATTTGAAATTTGTATGTTTGTTTTGTGTATAATTGTTATTTAAGCGATACTAATAAATTATATATTATCAGATGGAAAACGCTAATAACGAACCAGCTAATGAGGTTAATCAATCTGAGCAACACCCGGAGGATCAATTTTTAAATAGGCAAGATATAGAAATTATCGTTGCTCAAGGGATAGCTAATGCTATTCCAGCAATAGTTGCTGCTGTTAGAAATCCAATCGAACCTCAACAAATCATTCCTAGTAAACGTATTTCTGAAGATAACTTCAGCAATAACGTAAATGGAGGCGGTAATCATACTAATCATGATAATAATCCACGGCAGGCTCCGCTCCCTAAGAAAATGAAAGTTGCAACACTTGGTTGCACTTACAAAGAATTTCTTGCTTGCAAACCCGCTGAATTTGCAGGCAATGAAGGAGCGACTGCGGCACTACGTTGGTTAGAGAAAACCGAGGCAGTAATTACAATCAGTAAATGTGCCAAAGACGATCAGGTTATGTACGCGTCAAATCTTTTCAAAGAAGGGGCGCTAGAATGGTGGAACACGGTGTTACAAGCAAAAGGAAGGATGATGGCATATGCCATGAACTGGGAAGAATTTAAGAATCTCGTAGAAAGAAAATTCTGTCCCGAGTATGAAAAAGATCAAATGGCGAATAAGTTCCTAAATCATCGTATGATGGGTGTAGATTGTCGTAGTTATACTTCGACATTCTTTGAATATGCTAGAGTGGTACCAACACTGGCTTCGCCAGAACCGGTACTCATTTCTCGCTATATTTGGGGATTAATTAGTGAAATCCGCAATATCGTTAAAGCTGCGAGACCTCGTACTATTGACGATGCGGTGGAACTAGCTAACACCCTAACTGACGAACCGGTACGCACACGAGATGAAAACAGGAAGAAGGAACTGGCTCAGAAAATTACCCAAGGATTTCGTACGGGTAATAACAGCAGTTTCAGGAAAAGAGGAACAGGGCAATCTTCAAATCCTCAGTTATGCAGGAATTGCAAAAAGAAACATTATGGAAGATGCAATATAACCTGCAACTTTTGCAAAACTATAGGATATCGTGAAGAAAACTGCAGAAGGAAAACCATAATCTGCTTTAACTGTGGCAAAACTGGACATTTCAAAACAGAATGTCCTAAATTGGTCAAACCAGCAGACAACAAAGCTAAGACAGCCGACGGAGCTACTAAAAAGAATGTTAGAGCATTTCAACTGACCACTCAAGAAGCAGAACTCATTCCAGATGTGATAGTTGGTATGTTCTTAGTTCACAACATTTACGCAAAAGTATTATTTGACTCTGGTGCAAACCAAAGTTTTATCAATACTTCATTCTGCCAAGCTCTTAACTTACCTTTAACCAAACTTAGACAGATTTTTACAGTCGAAATGGCAGATGGAAATTCTGTTAGCATAGATAAAGTTTTGCAAAAAGAAAATATAGAACTTTCAGGTCATAAATTCTTTGCAAACCTATTACCTATGAAATTAGCCGAATTTGATGTTGTATTAGGAATGGATTGGTTAGTAGCCAACAATGCTCGAATTCTCTGTGATAAGAACTCTATAGAAATTCAGACACCAACTGGAAAAGTAATTATGATTACAGGAGATAAACCACGTAAGCCCATGAAGTTCATATCAGTAATGAAAGTTGCTAGTTATGAACGAAAGCAAGGAATAGTATATATGATTTCAGTAATCATTAGTACTAAGGGTAAAGAACTTAAGGAGATTCCTATAGTCTCAGAATACTCAGATGTATTTCCAGAAGAGTTACCAGGATTACCACCAGATAGGGAGGTAGAATTTAGAATTCATTTAATTCCAGGAACTATACCGATAGCCAAGGCACCTTATTGGTTAGCACCCACAGAAATGTTATAACTGAAAAAGCAATTAGATGAATTACTAAGTAAAGGTTTCATACAACCTAGTTCATCCCCGTGGGGAGCACCAGTGTTGTTTGTAAGGAAAAAGGATGGTTCCATGAGAATGTGTATTGATTATAGAGAATTAAATAAAGTTACAATTAAGAATCGATACCCATTACCTAGGATTGATGATCTTTTTGATCAACTTCAAGGAGCTAGGTATTTTTCTAAGATTGATTTACGCTCCGGATATCATTAATTGAAAGTACAAGAAGAAGACATACCTAAAACTGCTTTCAGAACTAGGTATGGTCATTACGAGTTTACATTCATGCCCTTCGGATTAACGAATGCACCTGCAGCATTCATGGACATGATGAATAGGATCTGTAAACCGTATTTGGATAAATTTGTAATTGTTTTCATCGACGATATACTTATTTATTCCAAAAGTCAGGATGAGCATTGTCAGCACTTGCATGTACTCTTAACTTTGTTAAGAAAAGAAAAGCTGTACGCCAAATTCTCGAAGTGTGAATTTTGGTTACAAGAAGTGCAATTCTTAGGACACATGGTAAATCATGAAGGCATTCATGTAGATCCTGCTAAAATAGAGGCAATTACCCAATGGAAGGTTCCGCAATCCGCATTGGAGATTAGAAGTTTTATAGGTTTAGTTGGATACTATAGACGGTTTATTAAGGATTTTTCCAAGATAGTTGTACCATTAACTAAGCTAACCTGTAAAGCAGTTAAGTTTGAATGGGGACAAAAACAAGAAGAAGCTTTTAGGATTCTAAAGCAGAAATTAACCAATGCTCCAATCCTAGCTTTACCAGAAGGAACAGAAGATTTTGAAGTTTACTGTGATGCTTCAAAACTAGGATTTGGATGTGTGCTAATGCAACGCAAGAAGGTAATTGCGTATGCTTCAAGACAATTGAAAAAGCACGAAGAAAACTATACGACTCATGACTTAGAGTTAGGAGCCGTAATTTTTGCCCTGAAAATCTGGAGACATTATCTGTACGGAAGTAAGTTTACTGTCTATACGGATCACAAAAGTTTAAGGTACATATTTGGGCAAAAAGAGTTAAACATGAGGCAATGGAGATGGATGGAAATCCTAAGTGACTACGACTGTGATATTCAGTATCACGAAGGAAAGGCAAATGTAGTTGCAAATGCCTTAAGTCGTAAATATCATGAAAAGTAAAAGCGAGTTCGTGCTCTCAGATTAAATCTACAATTAGATTTAATGGAACAATTGAAAAATGTTCAAGCTACAGCAATCAAGGATGATGCTGAAGGAATGAAAGGAAGAATAAAAGAATTAGAACAAGGAGCTTATGGAATTTGGAGATTCCACAAAAGAAGAATATGGGTACCTAAGCAGGGATCCTTAAGAAATACGATTTTAGAAGAAGCCCATAAATCTAGGTATACCATGCACCCTGGAAACAATAAAATGTACCAAGATTTAAGAAAGAATTTCTGGTGGATAGGCATGAAGAAGG
This sequence comes from Helianthus tuberosus, assembly GCA_030545235.1. Classification (NCBI taxonomy): domain Eukaryota; kingdom Viridiplantae; phylum Streptophyta; class Magnoliopsida; order Asterales; family Asteraceae; genus Helianthus; species Helianthus tuberosus. The sequence continues at coordinate 184,959,265 of CM060449.1, forward strand.
ATATAGCAAGATATGTTTCTAAGTGTCTCACTTGTTCACAAGTTAAGGCAGAACACCAGAAACCCTCAGGTCTACTGCAACAATTGGAAATGCCTGTATGGAAATGGGAACTCATAACAATGGATTTTGTTACTAAGTTACCCAAAACCAGAAAAGGTAATGACGCGATTTGGGTAATTGTGGATCGATTAACCAAATCTGCTCACTTTCTACCAATGAAAGAAACGTTTAGCATGGAAAGATTGGCAAAGTTGTATGTAGATGAAATTGTATCTTTACATGGAGTTCCACTCTCTATTGTATCAGATAGAGATAGTCGTTTCACTTCTCATTTCTGGACTAGTTTCCAAGAAGCAATGGGAACTCGACTAAACCTAAGTACTGCATATCATCCTCAGACAGACGGGCAAAGTGAAAGGACAATCCAAACTCTAGAAGACATGCTCCGAGCATGTGTAATAGATTTTGGTGGGAATTGGGACGACCATTTACCTTTAATTGAATTCTCCTATAACAATAGTTATCATTCAAGTATTGAAACTGCCCCATTTGAAGCACTATATGGAAGAAAATGCAGAACTCCAGTTTGTTGGGCAGAAATAGGAGAAAGTCAATTGTCAGGTCCTGAAATAGTGCAAGAAACGACCGACAAGATTACTCAAATCAAGGAAAGATTAAAGACGGCTCGAGATCGTCAGAAAAGTTATGCAGACAATAGACGCAAACCAATAGAATTCCAAGTTGGAGACAGAGTACTGTTGAAAGTTTCTCCTTGGAAAGGAGTAGTTCGATTCGGTAAGAAAGGAAAGCTAAGTCCAAGATACATAGGACCATTTCCAGTGATCCAACGTATACGACCAGTAGCTTATCGTTTACAACTACCAGAAGAGTTAGCTGGAGTACATGATGTATTTCATATATCCAATCTCAAGAAATGCCTATCAGATGAATCTTTGGTAGTACCTCTCCAATATATAGAGGTAAACGAAAAGTTAAAATTTGTTGAGAAACCACTACAAATAGAAGACAGAAAGGTGAAATTTCTCAATCACAAACGGTTAGTACTTGTTAAAGTTAAGTGGGATTCAAAGAGAGGAGCTGAATACACTTGGGAGCTGGAATCAGAAATGAAGTGAAAGTATCCTTACTTATTCCAGTAAATCTCGAGGACGAGATTTTTATTAAGGTGGGTAGGATGTAACAACTCTCATCAAAAGATATATATATATATTAAGGTAATTTGTCCAATAGGAAACCCTAATTAAGACACCCAAGTGATTCTGCACAAACCCTAAAATTTTCAGAATAATCAGAATCAGGATCAGGGCCCCTAAAACTCAGGGGGGGTAAACCCTAGTTACGATTATCTAAATAAAACGCTGTCAAAATTGAATTTTAAGATTTCGTCAACTTAGCAAGCCTACAAATACACGTAGCTACCCTATGGAAATAGGTGACCCTTCGCGTCACGCGAAGCCCCCAGGGGTACCCCTCGCGTCACGCGAGGGGGGTCAAAATTTTTGTATAAATAGTGGACATTGGGACTTGCATTCTGGAGTTAAAATGACAAAGAAATTCGTTATATGCACTGAATTACATTCTGTTTACTATCACAACACACACGAATCACAAATCGTTGCCGCAATAACAGGGTAATAACTCGACCGTTGCTACGATTCAATGTCCGATCGATTAAACTATCCAATGGATGTTTAAGTGCTGCCCACATTAGGGTTTATGCTTTGTCATTCGTCGTTAATTCTATGGATGTTTAAGTATCGCACTTTGTCATTCGATGTGAGGGTTTAATCTCGTGAGTTATCGTAAATGTTGTATTAAGTTACTAACCGAGTTGTGTGCATGTTATTAAATTTAGGTTAAAAGGCTAATCAGTAGGCTAGGCTCTGCTCAAATAAATCTGCAATGTGAGTCATTCTCTTTTTATCAAAGTGTTTTATAAATTCTTAAATATTTTTAGAGTTATAATTACAGTGATTAAGTATATGTAGTCACCAAATTACAGCCGGTATGTGGGGTATTGTGCACATTACTACTGTTTTTATCACTTTAGGTGGGCGAACCAAATTAGTGATATTCTTCACTATTGGGTGACAGGACTCAAGAGTGATATGACCACAGTCACCGAAACGAGTCGAGTGACAAATACTGTGGGTAGTTGGTTGATATCTGAAACATTGTAATCTCTCTTAATACTGTAAATTATAACAAATGAGTCGTTTTAGTAAAAAGAATGATTCACTCAGTATTTCCCGCTGACAAAACCTTTTTCAAACATGTTTCAGGTGATCTGTTGTGATCCAGGAAAAGTGCCGCGAAGCACTACAAGCTTAAGGAAGTGGCTCAATATAAAATAAGGAAACATGTTTTGTAAAATAAAAGATTTCTCCATGAAATCTCAAGATTGTAAATTACCGGGTTTTATCCTGAATTGTGAAATAAAATAATCGGGAAATATTTCTGTTTTAAAAAGATCCTGAAGAAAACTTCCGCTGTTAAATAAATACCACGGGATTTTCTGTCCCGCGGCTCCTGAAACGGGTCAAACCAGGTCGGGGGCCGTGACACCATCGTTGTCTCCTGGACCTCCAGCTCTTCCTTTCACAAGCTCACAACCAACCCTGTCCAGGAATGAGGCTGGTCCTAGCCATCCACCTCCAAATCCTAACCCATACATATACACAAGGCCAGATCCGACAACGTTTCCTCTCTTTTCTTTCCAACCAGCTGCAACCGGTGCTCCATTGGGACATGGGCTAACTCTGGATCAACTACTACAATCTCCTGTTGCAAGCCTTCCACCCCCAGTCACATCTACATGGAAATAAGCTTTGTCTGTACTCCCCTTGGCACGAAGTGCCGTTTTGAGTGCTCCTTTGAGGATAAACTGCTCAGCTGCACCTGGAAGCCTTCAAGGCTTCAACCTTATGCCTCAAATGATGGCTCATATGATGGCCGCCTTCCCTTGGCAGCACTTCATTAGTCAAGTGCTGGCCACACAAGGGAATAATAACAACAACACGACTGCAAGGGTGGAAGAGGATTTGGCCAAGCCATACAAACCAAGTAATCTTTCGTGCTTCTCATAGTGAATAGCCGATTATGATTTTCAAACAAAAATCAAAATGCCATCCCATATCAAGACATATGACGGAACCGAGGATCACCTTCAGATCTTCACTGGTGCTGCTAGAATTGAGAAATGGTCAAATGTTGAATGCTGCCTTATGTTCATGCAGACCCTCATTGGATCAGCCAGAATATGGTTCAACGATTTACCAGCCAGAAGCGTTCGAAGCTTCGATGATCTGAGCAAAGGGTTTCTAGCCAATTTCTCACAACAAAGGCGATACTTCAAAGATGCCACGGTGTTATTTCAGATAAAACAAAGGGATGACGAAAGCCTTCGAGAGTTCATAGAAAGGTATAAAAAAGAAGGTCTAACATACGTAGGGGCGGATGAAAAGATGAGAGTGGCCGGTTTTATGAACGCCATTACCTCCAAATACCTTACAAGGGATTTCAATAAATCCCTGCCCAAGACCTTGGAAAAAGCTCTCGAAAGGGCTGAAGCCCACATCAGAGGAGAGGAGGCTGTAGACATAAAAGAGCAGAGAAAAAGGGGAACTAGCTGGCGAGGCAACAACCCCACTAGAAAGAAGGGCATTTTTCATCCCTATAACAGGCGTCAAAGGGGTTCAGAGCAACAAAGGTTTGAAGGTCAAAACCCTCCTAGCAGGGAAAATACCATAATCTTTACAGCCCTTACAAAAACCCCCCAAGAGATCCTTGCTACAGAGGAAGTGAAACAAAGCTTCCGGCCTCCAAGACCTCTCCCAAAAAACAAAAGGAATGAAAATTCCACCCAGTTTTGTGAATTTCACGAAGAGAAGTGTCACCATACTAACGATTGCTTTCAACTCAAAAAGAGGTTTGAGGAGGCCGTCAAGTCCGGAGAACTAGCCCACTTAGTGAAGGGGGTAAGGGACAAGATAGCTGAAGGAAAAGGCAAAGAGGTTAAGATGGTGGATTTCGACGGAAAGGTTCCCCAGAAACGGCAAAGGTTGGAAGCTTGAGAGCTTCAGTGTGTATGCTCCCCACCAACAGAAAAAGGCCCACTCTCAAACCCCATTGTGGTTGAAGCAACTGTGGGTACATTAAATACATGCAGAGCATACATAGACACCAGTGCAGCTACAGAAATTATGTTTGAAAAGTTCTTCAATCATTTGACCAATGAGGAACGTTCAAAGCTTCAACCATCCGGAACCTCCATAAAAGGTATTGCCGACATGCCCCTCAAGCCTTTAGGGCAACTAATCCTTGATGTCTGTTTCCATGATGGCAATATGGAAAGAGTTCAACCTCTCACTTTTGTGGTCATCAATATACCTTCCAACTATGATGTCATCATAGGAAGGCCAAGGCAATGTGCATTCTATATGGTTGTTTCAGTTGGTCATGGCACTGTAAAGTTCCCTACCGAGAGAGGGGTTGCAACCCTCCAACCTACTCAAGAAGCTTACATTGTTGAAGGTGAAAGTCCAAAAAATGAAGATGACAAGTAAGGACTGATCATAAACCCCAAATATCCTGAATAAAGGATAAGGGTTAATCCAAGCCTTTCTCAAGAAACCCTCTCGTACCTTGAAAAGCTGCTAATACACTATAGCGATGTCTTTGCTTGGTGCCCGGAAGACATGACGGGTATCCCTCGAAGCATTGCTGAACATGAGCTGAAGATACCACTCGAAGTCAAGCCTGTTGTCCAGAAGAAGCGAAGTCTAGCACCCGAAAGAAGCTTGGCAGCATGCCAAGAGGTTGAAAAGCTTGTCTCAGCTGGAATTCTCTGAGAAGTCAAGTATCAATCCTGGGTTACAAACCCAGTCATGGTTCGAAAGCCCGATAATTCTTGGAGAATGTGCATCGACTTCAAGGACTTGAACAAGGCTTGTCCCAAAGATTGTTACCCGTTGCCAGAAATTGACCTTAAGGTTGATTCCCTCACTGGTTACCCTTTCAAATGTTTTCTTTATGCCTACAAGGGTTACCATCAAATCCTTATGAAAGAAGAGGATGAAGAAAAGATCGTTTTTCACACGGACAAGGGTATCTTTTGCTATCAAAAGATGCCCTTTGGCATCAAGAATGCGGGTGCAACCTACCAACGTCTAGTTGACAAAGCTTTTGCCAGCCAAATTGGCAAAAACCTGGAAGCATATGTCAATGATTTGGTAATCAAAAGCAAAACAGAATACCAAATGCTTGACGACATACAAGAAACTTTCCAAAATCTAAGGAAGGTTAACATGAAACTCAACCCCGAAAAAAGTTCATTTGGGTTCGAAAAAAGAAAGTTTCTAGGGCGCACATTATGGGAAAACAAAGTAAAAAGGCCAATCCAAAAAAAGTCAAAGCCGTTCTTGAAACTAGGCCCCCACAAAGCAAAAAGGAAGTGGAAAGTCTGAATGGAAAACTTGCGGCCTGGAGCGTTTTATCTCAAAATTGGCCGAGAAATCTTTACCTTTCTTTAAAACGCTTACAGGGTTCTCTGACAAAAAAGATTTCAAGTGGACTGACGAAGCAGAACAAGCTTTCAACCAGATGAAGCTACATCTGGCTTCACTTCCTGATATTGCAGCCCCAGAAACAGGAGAGCTGATCTCTGTATACCTATCGGTTGCTGAGGAAGCAATAAGCGTGGTCTTAACCATTGAACGAGAAAAAGTTCAGGTACCCGTTTATTTTTTCAGCAAAACTCTAAAATTGGCAGAAATCAATTATCCTCCTTTGGAGAAGCTTGCCTTAGCCCTAGTCCAAACAGCTAGAAGGGTTCGAAGGTATTTCCAAGCACACCCTATACAAGTGGTCACCGACCAACCCATAAATAGTGTGCTTGAAAAGCCAGAAAATTCAAGACGGCTGGCCAAATGGGCTGTGGAATTGGGTGAGCACAAAATCACCTATGTTCCATGAAAACCCATTAAAGCCCAAGTCTTGGCCGACTTCATTGTGGAAGTCCCAAAGCAAGTTGCCACGGAAGTTAATACAACCACGGCTGAACCTTCTGACCCTGAAGCCTGGAAGCTATTCACCGATGGAGCTTCAAGCGTTGAAGGGTCAGGAGCCGGGCTCATTTTAATCAACCCCGAAGGCTTAGAATTCACATATGCTCTTCGATTTGAATTCCAGACCACAAACAATGAAGCTGAATATGAAGCATTGATAGCTGGGTTGAAGATAGCCAAAGAGATGAAGGTTCAAAAGCTTCAAGTCTTCACAGACTCGTTGCTTGTGTCAAGCCAAGTCAATGACTGTTACATTGCAAAAGATCCCAACATGAAAAAATACAAAGAAAAAGCTAAGGAATTGATGAACACATTCCAGACATGTACCATCAAACAAGTCCCGAGATCTCAAAACAAGAGTGCAAATGCCTTGAGTAAGCTTGCCTCCCTCACCTTTGCCCACCTTACAAAAAAGGTATTGGTGGAGGTATTGAAAGCTCCCTCAATTCAAGAATTGGAGGTTCAAGATGTAATCACCGAAGAAGGTCCTAATTGGATGACTCCTATTAAGAAATTCCTCAAAAATGGTGAGTTACCCGGTGACCAAATAGAGGCTGAAAGGGTTAAAATCAAATCCAGGCAGTACGTGTTGCAAGATGAGATTCTCTACAAAAAAGGTTACCTTGCACCTTTACTGAGATGTGTTTGCCCGGAACAAAGCCAGTACCTGGTCAAAGAGGTTCATGAGGGGATATGTGGAGCTCATTTTGGAGCAAGAACGGTGGTTGCTAAACTAATGAACCTCGGGTATTTTTGGCCTTCAATGCACCGAGGTACCACCGAACAACTAAGAAAATGTGAAGCTTGTCAAATACATGCACCGGTACCCAAGAGCCCCAAGCACGATCTTGTCCCAATATCTTCAGCTTGGTCATTTCAAAAATGGGGAATGGATATCGTTGGTTCGTTCCCACCGGCCAAGGGTGGAGTAAAGTTTTTATTGGTGGCCATAGATTACTTTACCAAGTGGCCTGAAGTTAAACCACTTGCAAAAATTACAGGAAAACAAGTCATTGACTTTGTTTGGGAAAACATCATTTGTCGCTATGGGTTGCCGGGAGTCTTGGTCACAAACAATGGGGAACAATTCGCTGAGAAGCCTTTTAGCATTTGGTGCAAAGAATTCAGAATAACTCAGGTATTCAGCTCAATTGCATACCCACAATCAAACGGCCAAGTGGAAAGAACCAATCGGAGCATTGTCGAAGGTATCAAGATGAGATTGGGAAGGCATGAAGGCAATTGGCTCGAAGAGTTGCCAAACGTTCTATGGGCTATACGAACGACAGAAAAAACAAGCCACAAAAGAACACCCTACAGCTTGGTATTCGGATCAGAAGCCATGATTCCAGCTGAAATAGGAGTTGTGATTCAAAGAGCACTCAACATGGATCCTAAAGCAAACGAAAAAGAGACCATGTTGAACTTGCAACTCCTCGAGGAAACACGAGACCAAGCTGCCATTCAAGAAGCCAAGTACAAACAAAAGATGGAAGCTTATTACAACACAAGAGTCAAGCATGAACGCTTCAAGCCAAGAGACCTTGTACTTAGAAACGATGAGGCTAGTAAAAAAGAGAACCAAGGAAAACTTGGCCCAAAGTGGGAAGGGCCATATACAATCCTTGAAGCACATAAGGGTGGATCCTATAAACAGGCCAACGCGGAAGGTAAAAAGCTTCCCAGACATTGGAATGGTAAAACCCTTAAAAGGTTCCATGTCTGATTAAGAAAGTTTAGTTTGTATTTCAAAAGTTGTATTTAAAGAGTTGTCTCATGCCCACTTTTTTGTAAAACAATATCTCTTGAATGAATGATGATGTTTTATCAAAATTGTCTTTCTATCCTAAAATTAGGTTGAGAACCTAGCAAAAAACTCCATGGCAAGGGCCATGTAAGGGGATGAGCTCCCAGGCCATATCGCTCAATAGATTCAAGGGTTTAATGAACCTATATACGGGGTGAGTTCCTAAATCAATACAACTCCATGAGACTTGTAAAATTATCAAAAACAAAGTTGTCTCATAGACGGGTCCGAACAGCCTACACCAAATGCTCCTTAAGCCTTGTAAAAGTTCTAAAAAAACAAACCATTATTAATAGGCTTACGGACCAAAATCAAACCAAGAGAAGTAATAGATAGGATAGGTGCTATGTCTTCTTGTTAAAAATACCAAGGCTAAGTGTCTGCAGAGCTGAACCCTTTAAGGTATAAAAAAACATAAAGACAACATAAACACAACAAAGACAATACCAAAAACATAAAGAATAATTGAAGGGGCAACACAACAACGCAATAGTAAAAGGTTGCATACAACCTAAACTCAGAAATACAAACCAAGGCACCAAGTCACAAAAAATAAAGTAGCAACCGCAAGCCTCGAAGGCTTCAAGCTACAAACATCCCACAAAGCCGTTTTACAAAAATACAACTACACCTAAAAAACCATGACACAGGGCAAGTAATAAAAAGTTAATAGCATAAGAAGCTTTAAAGGCCCCCAAATATTCAAACAAGTTAAAACAAACCTTAACGGTTTGTAAACATAGATATTGTTCAAACGGCCACTAAGGCCAACCACAACCACAAAACAGAAACCTTAAGGGTTTCTGCAAAACCTAAAATTGTTCAAAGTAACATACAAACCATCAAATTGTTTAAGGGTCCTAAGAAAGCTACGAATATTGTTCAAACATCATAAGGAGGCTTAGAAGCCCCAGAACCATTACCTTTAGCCTTCTTCGACTTCTTGGCTTTCGAACCGCCATCATCACAACTACTGAACCTTCGAGGCTTGCATCCTTGGAAGCATCAGGTTCTCCGAAAAGGTCTCCTCACTATCCCCTAAACTTGAACACTTCCTCGAAAGGGAGTCAAGCACTTCAGCACAAACCTTTTCATTAAGCCCATCCGGCTTCAGCTCCTGTAAAACAGAAAGGGGTTTACCGAAACAAGCTGCAACCTGACTTACATATGGGTAAGTCAACCTCTCCATCTGCTGAACGGAACCTTTAAAAACCTCAGAAGCTTCAGGGCAATAAAGGGGAGACTGCTCCATGGGCTCACCAGATTCATGAAGTTTATAACCAGCAATAAGGCCTTGATGTTTCCCCAGGTTTAGCAGTTTGGTGTAGACTTCTCCAAGAGTAGAATTGAATTCCTTGGAGTGAAGAAGATAGGTAACAACTTGGTGAAAACCTTGCTCAATGAGCCACTGGTTATCACCATTGGCTTGAGAAACAGAAGCCTTCAAGCCTTCTTTCTCTTCTTCAAAGGACTTCTGCTGAACATCTAAGGTTTCCCTATCAGCCCTCAGTTTCAATCGATCAGCTTCAAAACTCTTCTTAAGATCGTTCATCTCAATCTCATATCTCCTTGTCAACTCTCCAACCTTCTTCACCTAAGCCTCCTCTTTCTTGGAGAACCCCTCAACCTCCTTCTTCATTGCAGCGATAGAGGCTTTCATCTTGTCTTTCTTCTTGGAAGCTTCCTCATACTCTTGCATACCATTTGTAAAATGGGTAACACCTTCAGCCAACAGGGCCGACAGGTTGTAGGAACTTAGCATCAATCTTGAAATAAAATGATCAGCTTCCATCTCAGAAATCGCACTCCGAACACCAGGGGGAGCAAAATGGGCTAACACATCAGCACAAACAGCTGGATCCTTGAAGCTATCCCCAACCTTCACAGCCCAGTTGAGAACCTAAACCTCTTCAGCTTCAAGACCTCCAAGCTTTCAACACTTTTGCCCGATGAACCCTGAATGGAAGGAGCAGCATCTTTCTTAACCAGTTTCTTCTTCTTCCCAGAAACAACTAGCTCTTTTTCCTTACCCTTTCCCATATCAACCTCAAGAACTTGTTCCGCCGACACCTCAATATCATCGCTAATGTCAATGGCCTCCGAGCCAGAAGGTTGATCAGCACCTTTCAAGCGACGATTTGAATAACGAACAGAAGCCTTGGAACCCGGAGCCTTCGTAAAACCTTTAACATTGGGAACATTTACATAGCCAGAACCCTCGAACCTATGCTCGGATCCCCTAACAGCTTGTAACACCTCGCGAAATCATGTCCAATATAATGAAGACACGTGTCATGAAGGTTAAATGTGTAATGAATTAATCTGGAAGGACTACAATTGTCAAACAATGTAAATATGTAAGTAAAAGGATCCAAAGTGTCAACATGCCAATCTTGTGCCTCTGATTGACCTCACACGACGTTCGTATTCTTTAATGAATAATTTGTCGGACATAGAAAGTCGTTTGTGCTTAAAATAAGGAATTTACGAAGCATAGGGATTAAAAGTGTCAACATGTTAAAAGTTACCTCTGATTGACCTTTTAACGATCCCAAAAACATTGTAATATTTGTATATTTTACTCTCAAGAATATTGGATAGTAATTTCATGGAGTTTCGATGAAAACAAGACCTTTCAGGTGATCTCATAACTAACCGGGAGCTTAACGGAGTTAATATGTGACCCAAGGCCCTTAATAGTTAATTATGAGGGTCAAAAGTGCAATAAAAGAAAGTTATTTAAACTTAAAATGGACCAGGGACTGAAATTGCAAAGTTTTAAAACTTTTTACCTGAGCAGACGGTTGTCGCGGCCCGCGTAGACTCCCTTTGAGACTTACGCGGCCCGAGTGAGAAGTGCCAGCGACCAAAAAGAAGACAGCTGCATGTTGCAGCCCATTACACCACCATTGCATGGCTGAATTCGATACCAGGGACTGAGCAAATGGTTTTTCATGCACTAGGGACACTTGGGGACATCTGGTAACAACATAGGGACATATGGATTGATCTTGGAGCATCTAATTTCCTATATAAAGGACTTGTGGTTCATAAGTTCTCTTGCACATTTGAATTTTACTCTCAAAGCTTACTCTTTGAAGCCTCCTGGAGCTAAAGGAAGCTTTCTCAAGGTCAATATTCGTGCTAAGGACCATAGTAAGTGTTCTTAGCTTCCTAAGCTTAAGTTTTATTAGCTTAATGACCGAAAGTCAAAGTTATCGTAATTAAGCTTTGACTTTGTGATTAATCACAAACGGTCCAGCCATTTTTCGAATTGAAAGTGGCTATGTGTTGGTAATTATGTAGGTAATAAACCCTTAAAAGGGCACCTTCTAATTATCATTATCTCAGTCAATTGTCGGGTCAAACTTATTAATAAAAAGACAAACGAGTCCATTTTCACAAAATAATTCATAACTGATAATGTAGAAGTTATGAAACATGTTTTAACACTTAAATAACTTGGTAAATAATATAAGAACATGTCTAGGCATGTTCAACCCGATAATCTGAGTTTAGGCTCGGTTCGGAACCGAAAGTCGCAAAAGTAGACTTTTGCTTTGACTTTCAGTTCTGCGCCGATTTAGCTTAGTCTAGATATGCCTTAGGGTTCCTTTAGGACCATATTACAGGTTAGTACAACCCTCTAAGGTTATACAACTTGGTTCCATAGAAATCCTAGTTCATTGCATGTTTCCGTTAAATGCTTAAAAGTTTACCATTATGCCCTTTTGATATTAAAACGAGATTTTTGAAAATGTGAGAGTACAAAAACCTTTATTTCTGATTTATAAGCATGTCCTAAAAATTTGACATCAGTTCGTGGTCTAAAATAGAAGTTATGCGCGATATCGTAAAATGAAAGCTTTTTATTAATTAAATGACATTTTTAGTATAAATCATATTTAAACCCAAATTTTGGCACCAAACTTGCCACCTACTGTTAAGATATAATATTTAAGGATTTTTGGAAATTTTTGTTAAATTTTAAACTGATCATAACATAGAGTTCTTGCATAGGCTCGGTAATTGACGATAATGCCATTTTCGCTAATAAAATGAGTTTTACACATCCTTTACATGTCAAACCTTTTTCTACTGATTTTATACATTAAATAAATTATTCTAAACAGTAAAGGCTGATAAAAAAACTCAGATTCTCTTAAATAACCCGAATATCGTCAAATACCGACTTTTATGCGATTTTAGCGCATAGTATGGTTTAAAACTATATTGGACACCTAAAACTTATTACCTACTGATATTATAAGCATTTTTTTATACTTTAACAGTAAGTAAAAGTTTTGAACTCAGATTTCCAAATTTGACCCTTATAGCATATGTGAAATGACCAAAATGCCCCTTCGGTGCATAGTTTGGCCATAAATGATAAAATTCACATATGTATGATATATTACTGGTGTAACTTGTTAAAATAAATATTTTTACTAATTGTTTTAGACCAGAACCTCAGATTGCTATTTAACCTCTTTTATAAGCTTTAAAATGACCAAAATACCCTTACGGGGCGCTTAAATTGATTTTAAATTCGTTTTGGGCATAATGGAAGATATCCTACTGATATCATAACTTATTTAAAGTATATTAACTTGTGGAACCTGTAAATGATTCATTTGGTTACCCGTTATGCATATTCGCGTTCGGTACGGTTTATGTAACTAGTTTGCATAAATTAACCGAAACGGGTCACACCGTATCATTTTTACTTCAAAATCCAGAATGTGTTTAGTTTACCCATTTTATACAAGTCTTCATACTTTTCAGGTCTAAATCACATTCTAATCCGGTCTTCGCTTAATCTTGCGTTTTGAACCGTAAGCCTTTCATTGAAACTAACCGGTCTAAGTTAAGACTTAAATAAGACCCGTTAGGAATCTAATAGGTTATTAAAACCTTCGTCCCAGATTTAGGAGCCCAGTAAAAGATACTTGTACTTGCTGATTGATATACGGCTGTAACACCTCGAAAATTCACGTCCTATAATGTGTTGACACGTGTCATAAAGACTGAACGTGTGAAAGAATGTTATAAAAGGACTAAAGTTGACAAACATGGAAAGTATGTGATTTTACGGGTTCTGAATGTCAACAGTGAATAAATATAATGTACATTAACCCTACACGATGCTCATACCTTCAAACGAATAAATCATGGATCATACGAAGCTAAAAGTGAGAGATTACAAACTACATGGGTTAAATGTGTCAACATGTGTAAAGATATACCTCTGGGTGACCTTTTGACAAACCCGAAGCTTTGTAAATGTTAATTATGCTCACTAGAATGCACGATTTAAATTTCGTAAAGTTTCGTTAACGTATGAGAAAGTTACGATCGAATTCGTGTGCGAGGGGTTAAAGCATCAACGTTGAAAGTTAGGCCTTTTCGGGTAACAATAAAGTTACCCGGGGACTTAACAAAGTGGGTATATGTCTTAAAGCCCTTATACGTCAATTATAAGGGTTTATACTGCAATAAACAAGTGTCTGTACAAAGTTTGAAGAGCCAGGGACTGAAACTGCAATTAACAAAAATATGTTGGAGAACCCTGAGGGCTCGCGTAGCGCGAGCACATGATGTGCATGCAGTGGCGCTACGCCACTGCCACATCTGGGCAGAATTGTTGATTGTTGTTGATTCTTGTCTGCCTTTGCACTTGGATCCAACTTTAATCGATTTTTCACATCACTTGGCCCCTAAAACACCCCCTAAACATTAGAGACACATGTTGATGAGTTGTGGTGTGTCCTAGACCTTGTTGTCAAAGATTTGTGGTATGTAATTCACTATAAAAGGCCACCTTGTGCAACACAACTCCTCACACCTTCTTCTGCATTGTTTGATCATTCCTGGAGCTCTCAAGCAGGTCCATTGATCTTAAGTCATGCATAGGACTCTTGTAAGTCTTCTAGTTCTTCTTTGTTTGAGTTTAGCTTGGTTAATTAGCTAAAAGTCAAACCGTCGTAATTACGGTTTGACTTCGAGATTAGTCTATAATGGCTCAGTCATATCTCGAATTAAAAGTAGTTATGAGTTGGTATTTATGTGGGTAATAAAACATCAAAAGGGTTTCCCCTGATCACCACTCTAACCAGGTCAAAAGTCGGGTCAACCTTTTATTTAAAAAAGTCAACAGGATGCTTAAAATGTCATTTTTGCATAATTAGCTATCTAGAACATATATAACATGTTTGATCATTGTTATAACTTAGTAATTAGTGTAAGAACATGTCCAAACATGTTCAACCCGACTATTTCCTGTTTAGACCCGGTTCGGAACCGAAAGTCACATAGTTTGACTTTCACTTTGACTTTCAGTTCTGACCCGTTTAGGCATGTTTTAGAAATGCCTCAAAGCTTTAATTGGATTAGGTTACTTGTTAGAACAACCCTCTGTGATTATACACCTTGGTTCATTAGTTATCCAATTAATATGCATGTTTCCGTTAATTGCTCATATGTTGACCGTTATGCCCTTATTACCTTAAAACATGATTTATGAAAATGTAAAAGTGTAGAAACCTTAGTTACTGATATATAAACTTGTATGCAAAGTTTGACATCAGTTTGACTTGTAGATTAAGAGTTATGCTCAATATCGCAAATTTAATGCTTTTTGTTAATAAAACGGCGTAATTGGCGTAAAGCCTAGTTAAACATACTTTTTGGTATCAAATCTTTTACCCACTGATGTAATATATTATTTTGGGATTTTTAAAGATTTTTAATTAATTTTAGGCTGAGCATAACTCATAGTCGTAGGCTTAATTCGGTAAAAGTCGGTTTTGCCCTTACGGGCCGTAAAATGAGTTTTACATATCTAAACGACTCCAAACCTTTTGCTACTGATCACAGATGTTAAATAAATTATTTTAATCCTTCTAGAAATATAAAAATATCAGATTTAAGTATCGAACCCGGAAATGGCCTTTAATCGCCTTATTTAGCGTTTTTAACGCATAATATGTTTTAAAATCATATTGAACATACCCGGGTTGATACCTACTGATATATAAGGCAAATTATGATATTTTAATAGTAAGAAAAGGTTGATTAACTAAGACTTCGTTTTTGAGCTTTTCGGCTTATGTGAAATTACCAAAATACCCCTACGGGGCATAGTTTGGTTAAAAATGATAAATTTCACATATATGCTTTAGCCTACTGTTATAACTCATCAAATTGAGTATGTTTATTGTTTACATCAGACCTGTAACTCAGTTAAACATCTAAACGCTTTTACAAACTTTAAAATGACCAAACTACCCCTACGGGGCATAGTTTGTGTTTAAATTAGTTCGGGGCATAATGAAAGACATCCTACTGATGTCCCAACATATTTGAAGCATATTAACTTAGGAAACCTGTATATGGCTCTTACGGATACCCGTTATGCTTATTACGCGTTCGGTTCGGTTTATGTAACAAGTTTACATAAATTAGCCGAAACGGGTCAAACCTTATCGGTTTTATCTCAAAATCCAGAATGTGTTTAGTTTACCCATATTATACAAGTCTCCAGACTTGTCGGGTCTAAATCACATCCTATTCCGGTCTTCGCTTAATCATGCGTTTTGAACCGTAAACCTTTCCTTAAAACTAACCGGTCTAAGTTACGACTTAAATAAGACCCGTTAGGAATTTAATAGGTTAATAAAACCTTCGTTCCAGATTAAGAGCCCCAGTAGAAGTACTTGTGCTTGCTGATTAAGATATACGGCTGAGTGTAAGTTGCATTGCTAGCTCAGGTAAATACTTTTAACTTATTTTCCCTTGTACGGGCTTGGGATACGGTATTATAAAAATACCGCTTGGTCGGGTGTAGAAACCTTTTAATCGGAGATGATTAAATTGCATAATCCCGTTTTAATCTGTATTGATTGATAACAAATAACATTGGGGGTTAATGACCGTGTCCTGGATATCCTTGGCTCATTTTAAAAAGTGAATGGCCACGACGTAAGCACAAGGTGTAGGCAAAACACCTCCTGTTGCATATGTATAACGTATACTCACTCGTAAGGGTATCTTCTTGTGAGATTATATTTGTGGTGTGTCGATTAATCTTGTCCGGCTTGTATTGTATAATCACCGGCCCTAAATGTTGGACAACCATGTAAATCGGATACAAGATTTTTATTAACAAAATTGTCCCAAGTATAAAAGATTAATTTTGCCTCTGTGCATTTTAATCAATGTGTCAAGATATTTTGTGCCGTTTGCACTCGAATCACTTTTCAAACTCTTTTTCCAAAATGAGTCAGTTAATTGTATTTACCAGTGTAAACTGACGTATTTTCCAAAAAGGTTAAGTGACAGGTACTATGCGTAATTGGCTAGGAGCTCAGGGCGTCACTAGGGAATCTTGCAAGTTCTAGATGCCTAAATTCTGTTGAACAGTTTTCTTTTATTAATCCACATGTGGATCCTTTACCTTCCGTTGTAATACTTTGACATTACTTATATTCGGAATGTAATATATTTATCTTTTGCTTCCGCTGTGCATTATTATATTGTGTTGTTTGACCATGATGTTGCCAACCACGTCACGATACTCCCCCACCGGGCCCACCGGTGACACGTGGAAAATCGGGGTGTGACAGGTTGGTATCAGAGCCAACATTGAGTGAATTAAACACTAGCCCCTAGTGTTTAATCTCAATGACACAGTAGCACATTCCTTGACCTTCTGAGTCTAGACTTAACATAGGAATATTCTTAATCCTAATCTGGAAATTTTTGCTTCCAATTTTTATATATATTGGATACGTCGCCAAGCGAATAAACTGTATTAGAAATTCTCCACATCCGGAGCCTTGAAATGCTGAGCTTCGTACCGCGGCTAGAATGAAACAAGCATCCAAGGAGAAGGCATTCAGAAATAACTTGAAGAAGAAACTCCGTTTGCTGAAGATCGTTTCCTTAATAGTCCTCATAAGGACATATTTATCTTTCAGTCCCTTTAAGGACACATCATTCCTTTTAAAGACCCGCTTAGGGCAACTCTGTACTTTTATTTCCATATAATGGATTGATTAAATTAAGTTTTCATTCTAAACATGAAATATGAAATGAATGGAAAATAACATCCCTTAGAAGGGAAGTGCCTACGGGCTATAATTAACGTCCTCTGAGACTAAAGACGGTGGTAGCCTACAGCTCCCTGTCAAGAAAAGGTAATGAACTTTGATTCACACCTAAATGCCTCGATCCCAGACGATCATGGCTTATAAATTAAACTTGTCCACGTGACTAAGCCTTTTGTGCTATTACTAAATGCCTCGATCCCAGACGATCATGGCTTATAAATTAAACTTGTCCACGTGACTAAGCCTTTTGTGCTATTACTAAATGCCTCGATCCCAGACGATCATGGCTTATAAATTAAACTTGTCCACGTGACTAAGCCTTTTGTGCTATTACTAAATGCCTCGATCCCAGACGATCATGGCTTATAAATTAAACTTGTCCACGTGACTAAGCCTTTTGTGCTATTACTAAATGCCTCGATCCCAGACGATCATGGCTTATAAATTAAACTTGTCCACGTGACTAAGCCTTTTGTGCTATTACTAAATGCCTCGATCCCAGACGATCATGGCTTATAAATTAAACTTGTCCACGTGACTAAGCCTTTTGTGCTATTACTAAATGCCTCGATCCCAGACGATCATGGCTTATAAATTAAACTTGTCCACGTGACTAAGCCTTTTGTGTTATTACTAAATGCCTCGATCCCAGACGATCATGGCTTATAAATTAAACTTGTCCACGTGACTAAGCCTTTTGTGCTATTTCTAAATGCCTCGATCCCAGACGATCATGGCTTATAAATTAAACTTGTCCACGTGACTAGGCCTTTTGTGCCATTACAAATTCATAAATTGCCCTGATTCTCTGAAATCTTGGCTTATAAATTAAACTTGTCTACGCGACTAGGCCATTTGTGCTATTATTAGAAATTATAAATTAGGATTTATGATAAAAATCCTGAATAAAATAAATATCCTTACTTTCCTACCAGTATGCATTTTAAAGATAATCTTAAAGGTGAAACCTAGCCTACGCGGCCAAGATGGTGAAACCTACTCAAGAGATTCAAATCCTTGTTAACACCTAAGAACGTGTTAGCACTCTTGACAAATGTGACTCGAGAAAATCACAACAGTCATCCTTATATTAGATTCTTCCAATTTTCTTATCTAGCCTAGTGATTTAGAAATCATGGCTTGTGTCATCCTATAAGATGATCACATTATAAACATCCAGTAGTGATGAAGTGCCTACGGGCTAAACTTGTTGTCCGATAAGACGACGACAGTGGTGGTCTTTGACCTCCTGTCTAAAAATGTTGGACCAGGTCCAAGCATAATAGTCGGTAGGATCCATACGACCTCGACTAATAGCATCTAAGAAGATGATCATATTATAACCATCCCTCAGAAGGGAAATGCCCACGGGCTATATCTATTGTCCTAAAAGACAAAAGACAGTTGAAGTCTACAACTCCCTGTCAAAAGAAGGTAATGAACTTGATTCAGACCTTAATGCCTCGATTCTCTGAAATCATGGCTTATAAAATTTAGGACTGTCCTTGTGACTAGGCCTTATGCGCCACTTTAATATCCTTAATGTTTTATAACTAGGATAAATTATAATGGAAAATACTAATTAAATATAACTAACAAGTTAACCAATATGGCTTATATTACCATGGTTGATAAATCGTCAAAGATGATGATTCCATAATAATCTCTGAATCAATCATTGTTAATATTTATGTAGCAATCAAGCTACATGGCTGGATTAGATGAAGTTAACAGCCACTTGAAGGAGAGCAATGATACTACCAGAATTAATGTAACTGGAGCAGAACTACAGGCAATAATAGATTATGCTGTTACTCAAGCACTTGATCGGCAGTATGATGAGTCAAATGATACCCACTCTGAGACTCTAACTGTGGCTCATAGTAAGCCCCCTCTTAAAACACATGAGTCAAGGGAGGACGATGTTCATGACTTGTCAAATCAAAGGAGTATTCCATCTAGACAAGTTGTGTTTCATCAAGAGACACCAGTTAAGACCTGTTCATATAAATATTTTGTCTCCTGCAAGCCCAGAGACTTTACAGGAGAAGAAGGAGCCATCGATTGCATAACCTGGCTCGATGAGATGGACGCTGTTGTTGACATCAGCGGTTGTGCGGAGCAAGATGTTGTGAAATTTGTTTCACAATCATTTAAAGGAGAAGCGTTGGCATGGTGGAGATCATTGCTCCAAGCCACGGGAAAGGTTCTACTCTACAACTTATCTTGGGAGCAATTCGTTGCATTAGTCAAGGAAAACTATTGCCCCCAGCACGAGGTAGACAAGATAGAATCAGACTTCTTAACTCTGGTCATGGAGAATTTGGATTGTCAGGCATATGTGACAAGTTTCAACACTATGTCCCGCCTAGTTCCTTATTTAGTCACCCCTGAACCTAAACGCATAGCGCGTTTCATTGGAGGCCTAGCACCAGAGATAAAAGGGAATGTTAAAGCATCTATGCCAACCACATATAGGTCCGCGGTGGACTTATCCTTATCTCTCACCTTAGACGCAATCAGAATTAAGTCTGTTAAGGCTTCTGGCGAGAGAAGAAGAGAGAGAGAGGAGGAAAACTCTCATCAAACTAAAAAGAAGAAGAAGGGAAGCTCGGAGCGCGGGAAGGATTCCGAGTTTAGGAAGAACTCGAGTCAGTCTGATAACAGACCCAAATGCAGTAACTGCAAAAAGCAACATTTTGGAAAATGTACAATCGACCCACATGCTAAATTGTGTGGAATTTGCAAGACCAAGGGTCACAAAACCTTAGATTGCAAGGGGTTAGAGAACGCCACATGTTACAATTGTAACGAGGAAGGGCACATCAAAACCAACTGCCCAAAGCTTATAAAGAAGCCGGGAAAGGCCAGGGAAATAAACGCATGAGTCTTCCGGATGAACGCCAGGAATGGTGCGGAAGGATAACTATATAACAGGTATCTTTCCTTATCAAGCAGTTTATGCAGAAATTTACTTGATACTGGCACATATGATTCAATATTGAACAATAACTGTAGAGAACTGTTGTCTCCGCCTGATTAGGACTTCGGTCATTTAATACGAGGTAGAAACTGGCCGATGATACTTTAGAAAATGCTCCAACAAACCTTAGATGGATATTTTATATCTAAATAGGAATCACTCTTTTCTGATATTCCTATGGCAAGCTTTCAAGCTACCTAAATTCTTTAATATAATAAAGACAGATGTGACGTGTTGATCCTCTGTCAGAAAAGTGATGGACTAGGTCCAAATCTTAAATGCCACTGATGGTCTTTTGCGACCTAGGCTAAGTAATATTAATATATTTTAAATAATGTTCATTAAGAATGTTAGTGCTATAATAGCCTGTATAGGTTATTGACACCATGGTTAGTATATATTAAGGCCATCAGAATGAAAAATAGCAGTTGTTGGATTTCAACTAAGAAATTGTTTTATTGGTATTAGGAACCAATATCGAGTATGGCAAACTCGGATAAGACAACAGTCAATCGCGCTATTGATGACGCGACGCATGCTAATGATGCTGAAATTGTAAACCTTAGAATTTCCAAAGATGTTCTTCAAACTATGATAGACGCAGCCGTTGGAAAAGCTGTGAAGAGAGCTGTGAAAAAGTTAAAGGAGCCCCATGCTGCTCGGTCCAAATTTTATCTAGGACCATATTTCCTTACTCGTAAGAAGGATCTCGTTCATGCCTCTGATGCAAAGGATGAACTAAAAAGGAAAAGGGAGGTAGATAACTCCCAGAGTTCTAAGAAAAAGAACAAACAAAAGTCCGACCAGAAACCAGTATGTGAGACCTGCAAGAAGCGCCATTATGGGAAATGCAGGTTCGAACCAAAATCCAAATCGCAGCCCAGGGCTTGTGGGATCTGCAAGTCTAAGGGACATAAAACATTGGACTGTAAGGACATGAAGAATGCAGTCTGTTTCGGCTGTAAGGAGAAAGGCCACATCAAGACTACGTGCCCTAAATATGCCAAAGGAAAGGTGGCGGAGGAAGTAAAGCCAAAAATTGAAAGCGCCTAAAATGCCAAAGCTAGCCCATAAATAATGACATCAGGCAATAATAAATCTTCATGAACCATAAACTTAGCAAAACCTTTATTATTATCCACAAGGTATAACTACCAAGGAAACCATAGTAACCGATTCTTCTAGATCGGCAAGGAATCCTTCCGAAAATCAGAGTACTCTTTCTTTGCATAGAGTACGACAACATATGTTATTTTAATTATTTTCTCATTGTTTTTCTATCGCCTGCGAATGCCAAACTATGTAGGATAAAAGTGTCATATGAGTATTGGCGTATCCTAGTGTGTCCCATAGATTATTTCCATGTCTGATCAGCATGGAGGTTTAATACATGGAACCCCTAAGATATCCCAATGATCATATTGTACTAAAGTCGACTAGTAGTATTCAAGGAAGATATCCAAAAATGGAAAAAAAAATTCCAAGTAAATGTTCCCGATTAATGAATTCGAGGACTTATAACATAAAGGTGTCATTCAATTGGCACGGACAATGATGGATGAACTGGAGCCTGAGATAGGGAAAATCTCTGTAGCCTCCTTGTATCTTAATTATCTTCTCAAAGGTTGTCCCTGCTTACCTCCTGGAAGGCAGGTAGAATTAAGAATTGTAGCCCGCCATGGGCTGGAGTATTGTGAAAACTCCATATTGTTTATGGAATAAACGAAACCTTGAGTAAGTAGGTGCTAAGACATAGGTTCATATAGCCTAACTCGATACTCCGAGAGTTTGATATTGTTGGATAAGAAAGACGGTTCATTTTGCTTATGCATACATTACCGCAATCCTAATTAGGCAACGATTGAGAATTTGCCATCAGCTAACCAAGATCGTCGAATTGTTCGACTAACGACAAGGATTAGCTATTCCTTAATATTAGTTACGTGATGGTTGGAATAACCATCTCACCTTAAGATAAGCTTCTCTATAATATTTGATATATAAGTATAAAGGCTACTCCCTTGAAGACCTCGTATAGATAGAATGTTAAACGTCTATTGATAGGACAATAGTTTGGTAAGTCCAAACATTAAGATCTGAAAGTTGCATTATAGACAATCAATAAGATCACGCAAATTCATAATCATCAGTAAGATGCCAGTATTCGGCAGAAAATTTAGGATTATGAAAATAGCAAACCTCATAAATTCTTGTTAAGGAATAAGGTTCAACAATAGATATCACCCTGGAAAGGAGTGATGCGATGTGGTAAGAAAGGCAAGCTAAGCCCGAGATACATAGGACCCTTCGAGGTTATCGAACGTGTAGGTTCAGTTGCCTATAAGTTAAACTTACCGGATAAGCTCAGTGGAATACACAATGTGTTCCACATCTGCAATCTGAAGAAGTGCTTCGCTGATGAATCACTGGTTATACCGCATACAGATATGCATATAGACGAGAGCTTGAAATTTGTGGGAAAAACCTTTGTTGATTGAAGATCGACAGGTAAAGAAGCTTCGAAGGAAGCATGTACCTATTGTAAAGGTCATATGGGATGCCCGTAGAGGCCCCGAATTCACGTGGGAGGTTGAATCCACGATGAAAGAAAAGTACCCTTACTTAATTCAGTAAATCTCGGGTCGAGATTTATTTTAAGGGGGTGAGGATGTAACACCTCGAAAATTCACGTCCTATAATGTGTTGACACGTGTCATAAAGACTGAACGTGTGAAAGAATGTTATAAAAGGACTAAAGTTGACAAACATGGAAAGTATGTGATTTTACGGGTTTTGAATGTCAACAGTGAATAAATATAATGTACATTAACCCAACACGATGCTCATACCTTCAAACGAATAAATCATGGATCATACGAAGCTAAAAGTGAGAGATTACAAACTACAAGGGTTAAATGTGTCAACATGTTTAAAGATATACCTCTGGGTGACCTTTTGACAAACCCGAAGCTTTGTAAATGTTAATTATGCTCACTAGAATGCACGATTTAAATTTCGTAAAGTTTCGTTAACGTATGAGAAAGTTACGATCGAATTCGTGTGCGAGGGGTTAAAGCGTCAACGTTGAAAGTTAGGCCTTTTCGGGTAACAATAAAGTTACCCGGGGACTTAACAAAGTGGGTATATGTCTTAAAGCCCTTATACGTCAATTATAAGGGTTTATACTGCAATAAACAAGTGTCTGTACAAAGTTTGAAGAGCCAGGGACTGAAACTGCAATTAACAAAAATATGTTGGAGAACCCTGAGGGCTCGCGTAGCGCGAGCACATGATGTGCATGCTGTGGCGCTACGCCACTGCCACATCTGGGCAGAATTGTTGATTCTTGTTGATTCTTGTCTGCCTTTGCACTTGGATCCGACTTTAATCGATTTTTCACATCACTTGGCCCCTAAAACACCCCCTAAACATTAGAGACACATGTTGATGAGTTGTGGTGTGTCCTAGACCTTGTTGTCAAAGATTTGTGGTATGTAATTCACTATAAAAGGCCACCTTGTGCAACACAACTCCTCACACCTTCTTCTGCATTGTTTGATCATTCCTGGAGCTCTCAAGCAAGTCCATTGATCTTAAGTCGTGCATAGGACTCTTGTAAGTCTTCTAGTTCTTCTTTGTTTGAGTTTAGCTTGGTTAATTAGCTAAAAGTCAAACCGTCGTAATTACGGTTTGACTTCGAGATTAGTCTATAATGGCTCAGTCATATCTCGAATCAAAAGTAGTTATGAGTTGGTATTTATGTGGGTAATAAAACCTCAAAAGGGTTTCCCCTGATCACCACTCTAACCAGGTCAAAAGTCAGGTCAAACTTTTATTTAAAAAAGTCAACAGGATGCTTAAAATGTCATTTTTGCATAATTAGCTATCTAGAACATATATAACCTGTTTGATCATTGTTATAACTTAGTAATTAGTGTAAGAACATGTCCAAACATGTTCAACCCGACTATTTCCTGTTTAGACCCGGTTCGGAACCGAAAGTCACATAGTTTGACTTTCACTTTGACTTTCAGTTCTGACCCGTTTAGGCATGTTTTAGAAATGCCTCAGAGCTTTAATTGGATTAGGTTACTTGTTAGAACAACCCTCTGTGATTATACACCTTGGTTCATTAGTTATCCAATTAATATGCATGTTTCCGTTAATTGCTCATATGTTGACCGTTATGCCCTTATTACCTTAAAACATGATTTATGAAAATGTAAAAGTGTAGAAACCTTAGTTACTGATATATAAACTTGTATGCAAAGTTTGACATCAGTTTGACTTGTAGATTAAGAGTTATGCTCAATATCGCAAATTTAATGCTTTATGTTAATAAAACGGCGTAATTGGCGTAAAGCCTAGTTAAACATACTTTTTGGTATCAAATCTTTTACCCACTGATGTAATATATTATTTTGGGATTTTTAAAGATTTTTAATTAATTTTAGGCTGAGCATAACTCATAGTCGTAGGCTTAATTCGGTAAAAGTCGGTTTTGCCCTTACGGGCCGTAAAATGAGTTTTACATATCTAAACGACTCCAAACCTTTTGCTACTGATCACAGATGTTAAATAAATTATTTTAATCCTTCTAGAAATATAAAAATATCAGATTTAAGTATCGAACCCGGAAATGGCATTTAATCGCCTTATTTAGCGTTTTTAACGCATAATATGTTTTAAAATCATATTGAACATACCCGGGTTGATACCTACTGATATATAAGGCAAATTATGATATTTTAATAGTAAGAAAAGGTTGATTAACTAAGACTTCGTTTTTGAGCTTTTCGGCTTATGTGAAATTACCAAAATACCCCTACGGGGCATAGTTTGGTTAAAAATGATAAATTTCACATATATGCTTTAGCCTACTGTTATAACTCATCAAATTGAGTATGTTTATTGTTTACATCAGACCTGTAACTCAGTTAAACATCTAAACGCTTTTACAAACTTTAAAATGACCAAACTACCCCTACGGGGCATAGTTTGTGTTTAAATTAGTTCGGGGCATAATGAAAGACATCCTACTGATGTCCCAACATATTTGAAGCATATTAACTTAGGAAACCTGTATATGGCTCTTACGGATACCCGTTATGCTTATTACGCGTTCGGTTCGGTTTATGTAACAAGTTTACATAAATTAGCCGAAACGGGTCAAACCTTATCGGTTTTATCTCAAAATCCAGAATGTGTTTAGTTTACCCATATTATACAAGTCTCCAGACTTGTCGGGTCTAAATCACATCCTATTCCGGTCTTCGCTTAATCATGCGTTTTGAACCGTAAACCTTTCCTTAAAACTAACCGGTCTAAGTTACGACTTAAATAAGACCCGTTAGGAATTTAATAGGTTAATAAAACCTTCGTTCCAGATTAAGAGCCCCAGTAGAAGTACTTGTGCTTGCTGATTAAGATATACGGCTGAGTGTAAGTTGCATTGCTAGCTCAGGTAAATACTTTTAACTTATTTTCCCTTGTACGGGCTTGGGATACGGTATTATAAAAATACCGCTTGGTCGGGTGTAGAAACCTTTTAATCGGAGATGATTAAATTGCATAATCCCGTTTTAATCTGTATTGATTGATAACAAATAACATTGGGGGTTAATGACCGTGTCCTGGATATCCTTGGCTCATTTTAAAAAGTGAATGGCCACGACGTAAGCACAAGGTGTAGGCAAAACACCTCCTGTTGCATATGTATAACGTATACTCACTCGTAAGGGTATCTTCTTGTGAGATTATATTTGTGGTGTGTCGATTAATCTTGTCCGGCTTGTATTGTATAATCACCGGCCCTAAATGTTGGACAACCATGTAAATCGGATACAAGATTTTTATTAACAAAATTGTCCCAAGTATAAAAGATTAATTTTGCCTCTGTGCATTTTAATCAATGTGTCAAGATATTTTGTGCCGTTTGCACTCGAATCACTTTTCAAACTCTTTTTCCAAAATGAGTCAGTTAATTGTATTTACCAGTGTAAACTGACGTATTTTCCAAAAAGGTTAAGTGACAGGTACTATGCGTAATTGGCTGGGAGCTCAGGGCGTCACTAGGGAATCTTGCAAGTTCTAGATGCCTAAATTCTGTTGAACAGTTTTCTTTTATTAATCCACCTGTGGATCCTTTACCTTCCGTTGTAATACTTTGACATTACTTATATTCGGAATGTAATATATTTATCTTTTGCTTCCGCTGTGCATTATTATATTGTGTTGTTTGACCATGATGTTGCCAACCACGTCACGATACTCACCCACCGGGCCCACCGGTGACACGTGGAAAATCGGGGTGTGACAACGGCTGAGGATAAAATTATATTTTTGCTCAGTTAAATACTTTTAACTTATTTTCCGTTATACGAGCTTGGGATACGGTATTTACTAATACCGCTTGGTAGGGTATTGAATCTTTAATCGATTAGTGGTTAAATCGTTGAGGATAACTCACCGTGGGGGGTTAATGACCGTGTCCTGGATATCCTTGGCTCATTCATTGAATGGCCACGACTTAAGCACGGGGTGTAGGCATACACCTGACAGTTGCGTATGTAAAAGATATAACCACTCGTTGAGGATAACTCACCGTGGAATTATATTAGTGATGTGTCTATTAATATTTAACCCGGTACTTCTAACCCGGGCTACTGAATGGACGACAAACATATAAATCTGTATACAAGATTATTTTTAAATAATTGTCCCAAGTTATAAAAGAATTTTTGTGCCTTGTGCATTTAAATCAATTTTATAAATACTTTTCAAAAGAGTCAGTTCATTGTATTTACCAGTGTAAACTGACGTATTTTTCAAAAAAATTAAGTGCAGGTACTACGCGTAATGGGCTGGCTACTCCTAGTATCAAATAAAGAGTCTTGCAAGCTTTTGATGCTTAAATCTGTTGAACAATATTTCTTTTTATTTTAGATCCGCCTGTGGATCCAATTACAACCCGTTGTGTAATATTTTATTATACTTTCGAATCGGTTTGTATAATTTACTTTTAGACTTCCGCTGTGAATTTGAACTGTGATTAATTGTCAATGATGATATCAACTACGTCACGATACTCCCCACCGGGCCCACCGGTAATACGTGGAAATATCGGGGTGTGACAGGTTGGTATCAGAGCCAACATTGAGTGAATTAAATATTAGCCTTTTGTGTTTAATCTCAATGACACAGTTGCACATTCCTCGACTTTCGAGTCTAGGCCAATGACTTAGGACTAATCCTAATCTTATTGTTTTCTTTTGTTGGTTTCTTTTGTTTGTTTTGGCAGGAACAAGACAATGCCACCACGTTTCAGAGGAAGAGGTGGAAGAGGCAAAGCGCCAATAACTGCTCAAAATGATCACGAGGCCGGGCCATCACACCGGCGAACACCTTCAGCAACTTTTAGGTCTAGTCCCTAGGAGGATTGGAGAACTTATCTGGAGCCAGCAAGATGCTCAGTCTCTCTCAGTTCCTCCCCGTCTTATCATCACTCTTTTGGACCTCATCAAGACGAGGAGCACAGTGATTCGCACCACTCATTCATCCCGTTGCAGTGATCGTGTTCACACCGGGCCTTCCAGGACCCGACCCCGTACTTTCAAAGCAGGTTCAATCCAATGAACCAAATTCAAGAACTAGAGGGTCCAAACCCTTTGGGGCCAGATGATCACTATCCTGAGATGCAGGATATGGAGATGGACGAAGATCCAGATCCCGAGATGCCACCAAGTGGGACGCCGACGCATCCCATCGAGATTTCAGACGGATCATCATTCCATGGTTCGCCTTACAGGGGCCCAGACAGTTTTGCTGAAAGATGGGCCACAAACCACGGGGAGTTCACTCCCCCTTTCAACCCACCTCAACAACAGCAGCAGGATCCCTCAGAGGATCCACACTTTAAGGCGGTCACACCACCGCCACCGCCGCCGCTAGAACAGCAACTGCCTCCGGAACCACCGAGGCGAAGAAGATCAGGTGCACGGATTTCCATGCGAGGGGGTTTCCACTTCAGCACCCCCCCAACACTCCAGTGGCAGCCACTACCCGCCACTGTATGAAGACCCACAGATGGGTGGGCCTTCAAACCCAGTTTCTGAAGTCGACTCTGCGCCAGTCGCACCACCGCCACACATGGGTTATGATAACCCAATTCCTTCATATGCCGGTGCAGTGGCGTATAACCCGTTTGAGCAACCAGCTTACCCGGGTTACAATTCTTACAATGCCCATGTCGTTGACCCGTACCTTGAACCGACCAACTACAATGCTCTCCATCCTGAGGGGCCCTACGCAACTTCATACCAAACTGGGTACCCAACCTATGGGTATCAATACCCGCCACCTCCTCAACCTCCGAAGCAGCAGCCGCCGTAGATTCAGCCATCGCAGCAGCAGGAAATCCTTCAACGGTTGCACGAGGTGGAGCAACAAGTTCAAGAGGAGCGTAGGAGCCGCCGAGGTCTACTTAAGGGTTCGGCAAACCTAATAAAGGGGAAGAAAAAGATGGATTATTGAAATTCCTTATTCGTTTGTTTTGTAATTTTTAAATTTCAATCAAGTCCCTGCGTGGACATTTTTATTTATGTGATAGGTCCCTGCGAGGACTAGTATTTCTTATTTTAGTCCCTGTGTGGACAATGTTATTTCTTAAAAGTCCCGTTTAGGGCAATTATGTACTTCTTTTAAATTTATTGGAATGTTTTATTTAAGTTTCATTGTCATCATATGTATGAATATATTATATGAAATAAATCAAAATATCATTCCTTTTTGTAATTGATCTGCCAATATATATTGAAAGGAAATCTTGAAGGTATAACCTAGCTCATATGTTATTTTAGACATGGCCCTGATGGTAAAACCTTTTTAAGATTCAAATCCTTGATAACATCTGAAAACATGTTAACACTCCTGGCAAACGTGATTCGATAAAATCACACTAGTTATCCTTGTATTGGATTTTTCCAATTTCTTAATCATACCCAATGATTTAAACACCCATTAGAGGTGTGGTGCCTACGGGCCATAATAATTGTCAAATGAGACAAAAAGACAGTTGTAGTCTACCACTCCCTGTCAAGAAAGGTAATGAACTATGTTCAAACCTTAACGCCTCGATCTTATAAGATCATGGCAATTAAATTTTAAAACTGTCCATGTGACTAGGCCTTTTGTGCCACTCTAATATCTTCAATGAATTATAACTAGGGTTAAATTATAATGAAAACTCTAAATAAATATGACTAACAAAATAACCAATATGGTTTGTATTTACCATGGTTAATGAATTGTCAAAACGACAATACCATAATAAGATTTCTAAATAAAATATTGTCATCATTTTTATGTAGCAATCAAGCTACATGACTGAATCAGAAGAGGTTAACAGTCACCCCAGGGAGAGAAACGATACCACCAGAGTTAATGTAGCTGGTGTAGACCTACAAGCATTAATAGATAATGCTGTTACTCGAGCCCTTGACAGACAATTCAAGGAATCCAGTGGTACTCACAGCAAGACCCTATATATACCCCATACGAAGCCACCTTCCAAGACACATGTATCTCACAAAGACGATTCTCATCACTCATCAAACCAAAGGAGTGTCCCATCTAAGAAGATTGTGCTCAATCAAGATCCACGTGTTAAGACCTGCTCTTATAAATATTTCGTCTCCTACAAGCCCAGGGACTTCATAGGGGAGAAGAGAGCCATTGATTGTATGACTTGGCTCGATGAGATGGATACAGTGGTTGATATTAGTGGTTGTGCAGAACAGGACATTGTGAAGTTTGTTTCACAATCTTTTAAAAGTGAAGCTTTGGCTAGGTAGAGATCATTGGTTCAAGCCACAGGGAAAATTCCACTTTACAACATGTCTTGAGATCAGTTTGTTGCGTTGATCAAGGATAACTTATGTCCTCAACATGAGGTAGAAAGGATTGAAACCGACTTCTTGACATTGGTCATGAAGAACTTGGACTGTCAGGCATACCATACAAGTTTCAACACCATGTCCCGATTGGTTCCTTACTTGGTCACACCGGAACCGAAACGCATAGCTCGTTTTATTGGAGGTCTACCTCCAGAAATCAAGGCAAATGTGAAAGCGTCTAGACCTACCACCTTTAGGTCAGTGGTTGATCTGTCCTTATCTCTTACTCTCGATGCAGTTATGCGGAGATCGCTTAAAATTCTGATGAAGGAAAGAGGAAACGTGAGGATGAGAATGTAACACCCCGTGTTTCGAAAGTCAAAGTCAAAGTCAAGATTGAAGTCAAAGGAAGAAAAGATTGCTAATTGCGATCTGTCTCTCCTTGCTCAATTCCTGTTTTGACTTCTTTGACTTGTATCTAGTCTATTTTATTTTCGCTTTAGTTGTATTATGTGAAGTATCTATTAATAATCGCATGGTAATCGCTATTTATCGCATGTTTAATCGCTTATTCGCTATCGCAATCGCACTCGCAACTCGAATTACTCATTTTGGATATTGTTATACGTGTGTGTGTGCCTTATGTGTTACTTGTGCATGTTTATTTACGTTATGTGTGGTAATCAATCGAAACGCAATCGAACTCAATCGCAATCGAATCGCAAACGCTAAACGAATACGAAATAAGGATGCTTGTATGTTGATATAGTAGTTGGGATTAAAAGTAATTTGACTAGGAAATTCTATCACATCGCAATGCTCGCAATCGAAATCAAAACAGCAAACTAGTCGCACCGAACACTCGAACAAGGTGACTGATCGACCAGGCGACCAGTCGATCAGCAAGCCGATCGACCGAGCAGTCGCTCGATCGGACAGCTGTCCGATCGGACTGCCTAACCGATCGACCAGCCCCTCTCCACTCCTTTCCACTTTGGGTAACCCTATATATACCGCTTGTCACTTTCAAACTTACTACTTTTGGCAACTAACGTCCGACCAGCTCGTTTTCCTCACTTTTCCCCAGATTTCTCGCAATCCCGGTAAGATTTTGTCCTAAATCTTGTACTTCCTTAATATACACGCACTCCTACACCTTTCTATCTTTTGAATTTTAACTTTTAACCGTGAAATCATCAAGATTCAAGGTGTTCTAGGATGACGTCATCATGTGTTCTTGAAGAACTTCATGTCTTGGCCTCAATCCACCAAGAACAACTTAGATCTAACCGATTTCCACATAAACAAACAAGGATCTTTCATAGATCTAAACATCTTCACAAGAAAAAGGATTGAAAGATGGTTTTTCAACTTTCTTTCAACTCTTTTACACTCAGTGCTCTCAAAACCGATAGAATCGGAGCTAGTGCCGACTTACTACTCATTATTGTGGTTGTGTTGGTTCAAGATCCGTATTCTGTACACGAGATTATCGATTCCGGGTTAACCAAGAACAATCGTCTTAAACCGGTGGACTGACTGAACTTGGGTGGTTCCTGTTCAATCGGGTCACTAGAGCTTAGGATGGGGTTCTGTTGGTTAGCACGATATCATCACATCTCGATAAAACAACAAACAATCAAAAACAACCAAGGGTAAGACAAACAGGTCGACCAGGACGGAGTGCCGTCCGATCGGACTGCTGTCCGAACGGACAGCTACCCGGACGACCGGCCACCCGGATGACCGGCCACCCGTACGACTTGCACCTTGGTTCCACCTTAATTTTCAAAGCAACTCTCAAGAGTTTTGGAACACTGAACGGATTGCCGTCCGATCGAGCTACCACTCGATCGACCGACCATCCGAATGTGTGATGTTTCGAAACTTCAACACTTAAACAATTTTCAACATGTTCAATGCACGAAGGATGCCACCCGATCGAACGACCGTCCAATCGAGTGACAACCTGCTGTGAACTTGTTCTCACTGAAGTGCCCAACCAATCGGGTTGCCGTCCGATCGACCGACCTGAAAGGTAGAGACACTTCAATGTTTTCAAAATGCTACAACGAAAACTTCAAAAGTCAAGCCATCATACACAAACACACCCTTTCCAAAGGAAGAAACAATCCACTCGAACAGTCATCCGACCGGACCACCGTCCGAATGGACGACCACTCGCACGACCGGCTGTCCGATCGGACTACCATCCGATCGAACTACTGTCCGAACCACTTGTACTTTGTATCGTTTTACGCGTCGCTTATCATTATGCTATCGATCTGTTCAGGCTAACCCTACTCTCTAGCGCTCCCTTCAATCCATTAACCGTTGTGAGTATACTCGATCCCTTTTTGCTTTATGCACTTTTGGGTGTTACATACGTTACTTATACAAAATCACATCGAACACACTACGCAATATTTTAAACGCTAACCGTTACCGCATGTTATACGTGACTTAATGAATGCTTGTTTGTTATGTTTACACATGGAATGCTGTCTACCTGCCTTAGCAACGATAGTACTATTAGTTTGGACTCAGCACCCGTTCACTCGGGGGTTGTTAAGGACAATTACCTACATGGCTCACAGTGGTGAGAATGTATCGCGAACTGCCTTGGGCAGTCAACCCGCAGTCATTGGTATCGATAGGTTCATGTCGATAACTAACATGCCTCATTTCACTCTGTGTACGTGCTGGTTATGCGTAACGCTTTCAAACTCTATATGCTATTATCAAACTTGTATGCTCACCTTTACACTATGTGTATTGACTTTTACTTTAACGTATGTGACAGGTGCTTAGGATGCTTAATTGCTTTCTGTGGTGTGAAATCGAGGCTAGGAAAGACCTAGGTCAACAATAAACAATTGTCTGTAATAAGAATCTGAGTTGTTAGAACAGAACAATTTGACTAGATCTTCCTGTAATAATTGTATTATCATTTATGACATGGTATGGGACGTGTTGCTTTAAATATTTGGTAAATATAGTTGTTATGGAAACTTCTGGACAATCTGTTTCGCTCAGTGTCATGCCCCGATGTTTCCGCCATCGGTTGGGGTGTGACAGATTGGTATCAGAGCCATAACTATAGGGAATTAGGCAAGACTCGGCCTAGTCCGGGTCGATGTCTTAGAGACCTAGTATATAGTTAGGAACCAACAGACCGACCCGTGCATGTCCGATAGGGACTATGTATGAGCTTACTGTTATTTCTCGCTATTCTCGCCTATGCTACACTATCATTGCACTCAAAATTTCAATTATGAATAAGCGATTAAGTCAAGATTAGGTGTGAGAACCGCAAACTCTCGACTAAATTGCTTGATCAACCCACATTTTTATCTATGAACTCGGGAAAATTGCGTTGAAATAGGAGTGAAATCCACACTTCGACGCATAATTCTCTTTTATTTTATCAAAACAGGGACGAAGTTGTTAAGCCAGGGGTGAAACACTAACCTTGACAACTTGTTCCGACCTTTACTTGGTTTTAAAACTCTCACCAAAGTCTCGACGGACTCCAACGACCTGAAGTCACGTTATGACTAGAGGGATGCGTGCCAAACGCCCAAGAATCGAATCACTTGGGATAGTCAATGTCTAATAGCCGCAGACGATCTATTTCTCGATTTTTATGTGTTTCGATCCTGAGCCCGCAACTGCTGACTCTGATGATTCGTCGATTTTATGTGCTTGTATGTGTATTTACCTGCTTACGTGTTTAATTTTGGGGAATTATTCGATTTTTGCTTCCACTTCGATCAACACGCACGACTCGCACTGCACTTCTATCTCAAAACGCTGACAAATCGCTAAATTATGGACGACCCTATGCTATGTTATACGCTTATACTATACTACTCGACAAGATATCCGCGATCGCTATTCTCGAACGCGCACGGGCTTTGAATTATAGGTTTCTGTATTCTGACTGCATCTTGTGATTACATGCTTATGTGCTTCTGTGCTCTAAGTGCTTACGTGATTATGTGCTTCGGTGTTTATGTGAATCTGTGACTATATGCCTAGGTTTTTATGTGATACTTGTTTCACTGTGTTCCTGAGCCTTAGTAAGTATTAGACGTGTGAGGTGACATTCGATTATGATGTGTCTGAGACCTATGACGATGTCTATTGCAGACAATGTCAACTGGACCATCATCTGGACCCCGTCACCCACGACTCTCTTGTCAAGAACAGAGGGACAACCGCCTTGCTGCCATCCTCGCGAAACAAGTGGCCAAGGTTGTGCCTCAGATCGTGAGTGAAATTTATGAGAATGTTAGCAAATCATCTGCGGAGTCCAGAACCGAAGCTCCTAAAGTTGCTACCAAGACTGCTTTCAGCTTCAAGCAGTTCAAGGCATGCGGTCCAAAGGAATTCACTGGAGAAGATGGCCCAACGGCTATGTTTCAATGGTTCGATTCCGTCGAAGTCACTCTGCGCCAGAATGGATGTCCAGAAAATCTCCGCACTCTGAACGCTACCGGCGTCTTCCAGTCCCGCGCATTAGACTGGTGGACAGCCGAGAGAAACAAACGCGGAAATGATGCAGCCTATGAGCTGACGTGGGAAGAGTTGAAGGCCATCATGATGGATGAATTATGCCCTCCCCATGAACGCCAAAAGCTAGAGGACGAATTCTGGAACATTAAGCAGAAGGAAGGTGACAACGCTGCACTGACTGCTCGCTTTAAAAAGCTCATAATCATCTGTCCCGATCAAGTGAAGACGCCCGACATGGAAATCAAGAAGTACATCCGAGCTCTACCCGACTGTGTTGCGGATTTTGTGCATGCCGCAAAGATAACAACGATTGAAGAAACTTACTTTCTTGCCGCTGAAATCAACGACAAGCGGGTAAAAGCTGGTTTTTGGGATAAAACTTTGAAGAGCCTGCACCAAGTCACCACCGCACCAACCGCTGAAACCGCCGTCGCTCAATCATCAAAATCCTCATGCCGCAAGAAGAAAAACAACAACAGCAACTCCAGCAACAAGAACTGTGCTGTCACCACCACTGCTGCTCCACTTCAAGCCGTACCGGCTCAGCATCAGTCTCACCACCATCCAGCACCAGTTACTTATGCACCGCCTGCAAAGCGTGCATACACAGGCCCCCACCCGGCTTGCCCGACTTGTTCTTATCATCACCCAGTGGGTCTTGCCTATCGTTTCTGCGCTCACTGCAACATGTACAGCCATTTCACTGCTAACTGTCATACTGGTCCCCGTCAAGCCCCAGCTCAAGCCACTGCTCATCAAGCTGTACTCCCAGCCCCGCAAGGCCAGCAAGCGGCTCAGGCACCCGCGGTCAACGCCCGAGTCTGCTTCGCATGTGGTGATCCTAACCACTTTGCGAACATGTGCCCGAACAGGGTTGTGAAACAAGAGCCCCGGCAGCAATAGCAACACCAGCAGCAACAGCCTCAGCAGCAGCAACAAGCCGCACATGCCAGAACTTTCAACATCAATGTGCGCCAAGCCCAGACTGACAACAACGTAGTCAATGGTACGTTCCTTATGAATGGTATTTATGCATCGTGTTTGTTTGATACTGGAGCCGATAATTGATTTGTGTCGTTCGAATTCGAGAAGCTCCTTAGTCGTAAGCACTCCCATCTCCCCTCGACGTTCGATCTTGAAGTCGCTACCGGAAGAACTGTCGCCGTTAATTATGTTCTTCATGATTGTACCCTTGAGCTCAACAATCACATCTTCCCAATCGACCTTATTCCGATGCAACTCGGAAGTTTTGACGTCATAGTAGGCATGGGCTTTCTTCGCGAAAACCATGCTGAAGTTGTGTGCTTCGATAAGATGATTCGATTCTCGCTCGCGAATGGTGATTATTTGTGTGTTTATGGCGAAACTGCTTCGAAAGGTCTCAAGCTCATGTCATGTGTCCAAGCTAGCAAGTATCTCCGCAAGAAATACAGAGCTTTCTTGGCTAACATTGTAGTAGCGGAGAAGGAAAAGAAATGAAGATCAGGCGTAAACGATGTCCCAGTGGTTTGAGAATTTCCTAACGTCTTTCCTGAGGATCTTCCCGGACTTCCGCCAAGTCGTGATATCGCCTTTCGTATCGACCTCATTCCTGGAGCCAACCCTGTTGCCAAAGCTCATTACCGACTCGCACCGTCCGAAATGCGTGAACTCTCGAACCAACTCCAGGAATTACTTGAGAAAGGCTTAATTCGCCCGAGCACCTCTCCTTGGGGAGTGCCAGTCCTTTTCGTTAAAAATAAGGATGGGTTGTTCAGGATGTGCATCGACTATCGGGAATTGAATAAGTTAACTATCAAGAACCGCTATCCCCTGCCTCACATTGACGATCTGTTTGATCAGCTACAAGGTGCTACGTGTTTCTCGAAGATCGATCTACGCTCAGGCTATCACCAACTACGCATTCAAGAGGAGGATATACCCAAAACCACGTTTCGCACCCGTTATGGCCATTATGAATTCGTTGTTATGCCTTTCGGTTTAACCAACGCACCCGCGGTTTTCATGGATCTGATGAATCGCGTGTGTAAACCTTATCTCGACCATTTCGTCATCGTGTTCATCGACGATGTCTTGATCTATTCCAAATCGAAATCCGAACACGTGCAACATCTACGTTTGGTTCTCGAGCTACTCCAGGGGAATCGACTCTATGCCAAGTTCTCCAAGTGTGAATTTTGGCTGGAGGAGGTCCAGTTTCTAGGTCACATTGTCAATAGTCAAGGTATTCACGTTGATCCCGCGAAAATTGAAGCCGTTAAGAGTTGGATTACACCTAAGAACCCGTCTGAAGTCCGTTCTTTCCTCGGACTAGCGGGCTATTATCGACGATTTATCGAAGGATTCTCATAGATCGCTGTGCCGCTTACCGCTCTCACGCATAAAGATAAACCTTTTGTTTGGGGAACTGAACAAGATTCTGCTTTCCAAACCCTCAAACACATGCTTTGCAATGCTCCTGTCCTCATATTGCCCGACGGAAACGACGACTTCATTGTCTACTGTGATGCTTCCAACCTTGGTCTTGGTTGTGTCCTCATGCAACGGGACAAGGTTATAGCTTATGCATCTCGTCAGCTCAAAATCCACGAAAAGAACTATACAACCCATGATCTCAAGCTAGGCGCAGTTGTTTTTGCATTAAAGATTTGGCGACACTGCCTGTATGGTAAAAAGTGTACGATCTTCACCGATCATAGGAGCCTGCAACATATCTTTGACCAGAAGGAGCTTAATATGCGTCAACGCCGATGGGTAGAACTTCTCAACGATTATGACTGTGAGATTCGTTATCACCCAGGCAAAGCAAATTTCGTTGCCGACGCTCTCAGCAGACGGAGTTATCTGCTTAGAATTCGTAAAACCCAAGCCCAATACGATCTCGAAACCCTCATCCGCGAAGCCCAGCATGCTTGTTTTAACGAGCGCACCTTGGATAAAGAAAGAATCTACCACGATGGAGCTCACCTTGTGAATAAGCCGAATGGGATATTCCATTATCTGGACCGGATTTGGATCCCTAAACGGACCGATTTGCGAAAGATTTTGATGGACGAAGCCCACAAATTCCGGTATTATATTCATCCTGGTACCGAAAAAATGTACCAGGACCTTCGCTACAAGTACCGGTGGTCGGGCATGAAAATGGATATTGCTCTCTACGTTGGAAAGTGCCTGACTTGTGCAAAGGTCAAGGCTGAACACCAAAGACCCTCTGGCTTACTCGAACAACCGCCGATCCCTATATGGAAGTGGGAGAGTATAGCCATGGACTTCGTAACAAAGCTTCCGCACATGTCATCAGGTCACGACAGCATCTGGGTTGTTGTTGACCGTTTAACCAAGTCTGCTCACTTTTTTCCAATACGGGAGGACTACAAGGTAGAACGATTAGCCCGAATATACACAAACGAGATCATTTGTCGACATGGGACGCCTCGCGACATCATCTCTGACCGTTATGCTCGGTTTACCTCGCTACTGTGGGAAACGTTTCAAGCTGCTCTCGGTACTACGCTTAATCTAAGTACCGCATTCCACCCTCAAACCGACGATCAGACTGAAAGAACGATTCGTACTCTTGAAGACATGCTCCGTTCGTGTGTCATAGATTTCGGTGGTAATTGGGATGCATACCGGCCGTTAGTTAAATTCTCGTACAACAACAATTATCATTCCAGCATTCAAATGGCACCATTCGAGGCCTTATACGGAAGAAGATGTCGATCGCCTATTGTGTGGCACGAGATCGGACACTCACAACTAACCGGTCCTGAGCTATTACAAGAAACGACTGACAAAGTCCTCCAAATAAGAGACAACTTGCTGAAAGCTCGAAGTCGACAGAAAAGTTATGCCGATAGACGACGCAAGCCCCTTGAATTTGACGTTGGCGACTACGTACTCCTAAAGGTGTCACCTTGGAAGGGTGTGGTCAGATTCGGCAAGAAAGGGAAACTAGCGCCTCGATATGTTGGACCTTTTAAGATTCTGGAAAGGATCGAAAAAGTCGCCTACAGACTCGAACTACCGGAGGAACTTAGTAATGTCCACCCGAATTTCCATGTGTCAAACCTCCGAAAGTGCCTGGCTGAGCATGATTTAATTGTACCTCTCGATGACCTTCAAGTAAATGAAACACTACACTTCGTGGAGAAGCATGTCGAAATCATGGATCGCCAAACCAAGCAGCTCAGACGCTCGCACATTCCTATTGTGAAAGTCCGATGGGAAGGCAAACGAGGCGCAGAGTTCACTTGGGAACTCGAAAACGACATGAAGGCGAAGTACCCGCAATTGTTTGTTACGGCTTCGGCCTAATTTCGGGACGAAATTCCCTCAACTAGGGGAGGCTGTAACACCCCATGTTTCGAAAGTCAAAGTCAAAGTCAAGATTGAAGTCAAAGGAAGAAAAGATTGCTAATTGCGATATGTCTCTCCTTGCTCAATTCATGTTTTGACTTCTTTGACGTGTATTTAGTCTATTTTATTTTCGCTTTAGTTGTATTATGTGGAGTATCTATTAATAATTGCATGGTAATCGCTATTTATCGCATGTTTAATCGCTTATTCGCTATCGCAATCGCAACTCGAATTACGCATTTTGGATATTGTTATACATGTGTGTGTGCCTTATGTGTTACTTGTGCATGTTTATTTACGTTATGTGTGGTAATCAATCGAACTCAATCGCAATCGAATCGCAAACGCTAAACGAATACGAAATAAGGATGCTTGTATGTTGATATAGTAATTGGGATTAAAACTAATTTGACTAGGAAATTCTATCGCATCGCAACGCTCGCAATCGAAATCGAAACAGCAAACTAGTCGCACCGAACACTCGAACAAGGTTACTGATTGACCAGGCGACCAGTCGATCGGCTAGCCGATCGACCGAGCAGCCGCTCGATCGGACAGCTGTCCGATCGGACTTCCTAACCGATCGACTAGCCCCTCTCCACTCCTTTCCACTTTGGGTGTAACACCCGTTCTTGTAAACCAAGGTTTAACGTATATTTTGAAAGATAATCATGTAATTAATCACTATCATATACATCGGAAATACGGGTTTTTTAAAACTTTTGCAAATCATAAGTTATTCTACATAACGTGGTTGAATTCGTTGTTTAAAATTTACAATGTGTCAAAGTGCGGAAGCGTGTGTCTTTATCGTGTTCGGTTCTTGGTTGAGCTTGATCGTCTTCCGGCATCCCAAAGTGTACCTACATTTCATTAAACATGAAATGCTTTAGTCTTACGGGGTCTAAAACGTGTTCAAACAATCCGGGAAACAATTTATTCTAAAAACAAGAAATTGAAAATAACCTCCACCGTAAATTACGGTGGCACCGTAATTTACGGTGGCCCCTTGGTTCATATTCTTCTGCCATAAATCAGAAGGTTACCACCGTAACCACATCAGCTCCACCGTAAATTACGGTGGCACCGTAATTTACGGTGGACCCTGCATCCAGTTTTTCCATTTCGCCGTAATTTGACACGAAATCTTTCGTATCTTTCAAACCGCTTATCCGTTTGACCTACCGTTTCTTCCTACATGATTGTAATTTAATTCTCCATCATATGGAGTTAAAATCCGACATCCGACTTAACAAATTTTAAGACTTTTAAGTCTTCGGCTTATTACCCTTTTTACCAAATTTTGACCCATTCGCGGTATTACCAAACAAACGTATTTGTTTGATTCCTATGTCACATGAATCTTGTAATTTCAATGTTGTCTATCATATTAGGTTCAATTCACGAGTTTATGTATATTCTTAAACCCGTTTATACTCAAATGCTTATTTTGACCCGTTAAGGGTATTTAAGCACTTCTCCGCATAATTCATAATTATTTATTTCTAGCTTCTTAATTTCGCAATATTTGCCAAATGATCTTCCACCACAACTATACTTATGGTGGGTTTACTAAGGTAATCTATGCAAACCGAGTTTTACCCCTCAACTCATTATTTTACGGCAAGGACTCAAATAGAGCCGTTTGACTAACGTAATACATCTTTCGACTTCCATACTTGTCCTATGTATTTATTTAATCGTAATAATCATTTCCAAACAACTTTTAAAGGTTGTTTGTTCAATTTAGCCTCCAAGGGCGTTCTGGTCCTTTTTAGTCTTTTATTAACAATGAAGGACTTTTGAAAGTATATTTGACCCATAATCCCTCTTTTAACCTATGATTTTGTTTGAAAATTCATTAAGCTTTCCAAACGCTATGTTCATTACTTAAAACATTTGGTTTACTTATCAAGTAACCAAATGTCCATTTTGACCTCTTTTAACACTCTTGAACCACATGTTCTAAATGAGTGTTACCCTATTTCACATACCTGGCGCAGATCAATCTATTGACCCGTTTTTAATACCTTGCTTTTATAACCGCTAATTCATAGCGTTGCTAATACCCATTTGACATTTACACCTGAAATAATATAGCTCGACAATAATCATTAGTCGTTATTGTCAAAGGGTGATATTTTTCACCTTTTGACCCATTTGGTCTAAGTGACCGATTATGTTGGCGAGATGATATTTATTACCATCTCATCTATATGACTCGCTTCGGTTTACACCGTGTGGTCATTTCACGTATTAATCGTTTTCTTAACTCTTTTTGGCCTAACATGGCTTACGCCTTACAGTGTCTTTCAAAACAAATAGTTATGGTCAACGCATGACCAATTTACCGTTTTAATTCCTTTTAAACCATCAACACGGTTTCTTGTCATGCTCGACTACCTTGTTCCGTACGTTTACACGTCGGAACATCATACCTAAATTATGTATTTATCTTACTCATAACTAATACGATAAGAGAATATTCTAACATTTAAGACTAGTGTAAGCTATACTTACCTTGCATCCGAATTATGCTTTTTCCTTCATTCTTGATTCGTTTGACCCGCTTCCTTCCCCAAGCCTTTCACCTAGCTCGTTGAGCGTCAAACTATTTTCAACATTTACAAGGTGGTTAGATTAGTCATTAACAATTACGACTATTCCACCTTACTTATTTTCTTTGTCGAAACTATTATTCGACTTCATCACTAGTTAGTTTAA
The DNA here is from genome assembly GCA_030545235.1 of Helianthus tuberosus. Lineage (NCBI taxonomy): Eukaryota > Viridiplantae > Streptophyta > Magnoliopsida > Asterales > Asteraceae > Helianthus > Helianthus tuberosus. The sequence goes on from CM060449.1 coordinate 185,000,748, forward strand.
CTTTCTAAAGTCAACTACCTTTAATCATATAATATGCACGATTAAGGCAAATCAACATTATGATTGGAACCCGTTTTATCCCATGTCTCATGTAATTAGTCAAGCTTGCCAATTACGCGTTTTACTTGAATTCCAACACTTTACTTCTCATTTAGGCATTTTAACAAACACCTAATAGGCATACTTCTACACATTTGCTAACTAGTTCATAACTAGTTATTTTTACCAAGATTAACATCAAAATTCAAACTTTCATGTCTAGTGTTCATGAACTACACTTAGTACTAGTATCATAACATCAATATTCATCAATTTAACACTCTAATTCAAGTGTTCATCTTCTTGTCATAAAGCCCACTTAGCACACATATGGGTAATCATCAAATTTCTATTTTTCAACACTAGTTTATCAAATTATTAACTAGGGTTGTTCCTAAACATGGATTTCATCACAATAACACTCATAGATTCAACATTCATTCCAGAATTTTGATTATGATTGTTCATCATAATTTCAAAGTATCACTAAATCATAAGATTCAACATACCTTGTGATCCCCACAACTTGGTGATCATTAATATGTGTTCATGCATCCGATTTGGGCCAGATTTGACCTTCAATTTGATGGATTTGTTGAAGTTAGGGTTTGAGCTCCCTAAAGCTCTTCCTGGTCGATCCTCACACACGCACACACACTCTTGTGTGTGTGTTTGTGTTTTATTTTTAAGTTTATAATTCATTTTCAAGTTATCCGGCTTTGGTCCCTCGTGTTTGGTTAGTTATTAATTAGGTTACAACCTAAATTACTTTCAATAATATTCCCACTTATTAACTAGGTTTTACATTTCTAGTTAACTTAGCGGGTTCGGGAATATTTATGACTAAGTTTATTTTAGGTCCCGTTAACTCGGGCCTTTTATCCATTTTGTTTCCTTAAAAGCTTTTATTCACCTTTTAGTTAATATTAGGATTATTTATTTAAAAACCTAATATTTACCGGGTTAATTTTTACCACCAACGGTATTTTACCCGTCGTCACTATTAACGTGGCTTGATTACCAAACCCGTTTTTGGGGTGTTACAAGTCTACTCCCCTTAAAGAGGTTTCGTCCTCGAAACCTTTTCTTACATAATTCATTGAGTTTAACTCAATGTATCTGTTCCAAGAATCTTTAAAACATTACTTATACTTTAACCAATTATTAGTATTACCAGAGAAGTATGGTAATATCTCTTTTTTTTTTGTTAATAATCATCTACGTATTACATACGGCATAATGTAACTTGAATATCGCAATCTCGTTATTTTCACTAGTTTAATTAACTTAGCGATAATTCATCACTTTCGTATACTATCGAATTCTTTATGAATCCGTGACTTTGACCCGTTTAAAGGTCTTTAGTGAAATCTTTCACTTTTCGCAACGATTTCTTTTGTTTTCAATTTTATTTATTCGGTTCATTTATACCGAATCCACCGCTTACAAGCAAACCAAATTTATTTAAATGACCTTGACGGGTCTCACTAATTAGACTTATTTGTAACACCTCGAAAATTTACGTCCTATAAGGTCTTGACACGTGTCATAATGTTTGAACGTGTGAAAGAATGTTCTTGGAGGACTAAAGTTGACAAACAGTGAAACTGTGTAAGTACAAGGGTTCAAAGTGTCAACAATGAATAAATATACTTTGCAATAACCCTACATGATGTTTATAACCTTAAACGAATAGATCATGGATCATACGAAGCGAATTGTGAAAGAAAGTGAGAGATTACAAACTGCAGGGGTTAAATGTGTCAACATGTTAAAGATATACCTCTGAGTGACCTTTTGACAAACCCGAAGCTTTGTAACGATTAATTATGCTCACTAGAATCTACCATAAAAATTTCACCAAGTTTCGTTATCGTATGAGCAAGTTGTGATAAAATTCGTGTGCAAGGGTTAGAATCGTCAACGTGGAAATTTAGGGCTTTTCGGGTGATCACAAAGTTACCCGAGGACTTGACAAAGTGGGTATAAGTCTTAAAGCCCCAAATATTAAATATCAAAACTTCTTATGCAAGATTGGACTTGAAAACGACCTTTCGGAGGACCAAGGACCAAAATGCAATACAAGAAAACAAGTTAACCTGATCAGGGGGCCCAAGCGGCCCGCATCAGGATCAACAAAACCCAAAGCGGGCCGCGTACGACCTGCAGATGCAGAAAACAAGGACAGCTGCCTGTTTCATCCTCTAACCGACTTAAAATACAAGTTTGGGATTCTATGGGCGGCCTATATTAGTTTTTAGCCTTAGGGAACACATGCAAGCATCTTGTAACACCCCTATACCCTTGTGGCATCGATCTATGATAATCAAAATTCCTATAAAAGTCACATATTCCACATTCATCATGCATTTCACCTTCTGAGCATTTCAAGACCATACAAGCAGGCCACAAGCATTCCATATCATCCATTAGACGTGTGTAAGTGCCTTCGATCCTTCTAAATTCAATTATGCTTCGTTTATAGCTTAGAAATCAAACCGTCGTAACTACGGTTTGACTTTGTGATAAATCACAATCGGTCCAGAGATTTGTCGAATCAAAGGTTGTTATAAGTTGGTATTTATATGGTTATTAAACCCCTAAAAGGTCACTCACTGATTTGAATCCTAACCATGTCGTTTGTCGAGTCAATGGTTATCCGAAAAAGTCAACGGAAACCTTAATCGCACATTTAATGATACGGAAGGCGTGTAACCTATTTTATCAGTCATATAACTTGAAAATAAGTATAATAACTTGTCTACACTTGTTTGATTCGACAACTTTCTATTTAGAACCGATTCGGAGCCGAAAGACGCAAAGGTTTGACTTTTGCGTTGACCTCAGTTCTGACCCGATTTATATAGGTTTAGACATGCCTTAAGGTTCCATTAGGACCTAGTTACATGTGTGTATAAGCCTCTGCGTTTATACCACTCGAATCCCTAATCATCCGATGTTTCCGTTAATCGCCTAAATATTGACCGTAATGCCCTTATGACCATCAAACGAGATTTTAGAAAATGTAAAAGTGCAAAAGTCTTTAGTACTGATTAGTGAACATGTCTGCAAAATTTCACATCAATCGGAAGTCTAGATTAGGAGTTATGCTTAATGGCGTATTTATAAACATGTTTATTAATTAAACGGCGCCATTAGCGTAAAGTCTATCTAAACTAAGTTTTGACACCAAATCTTTCACCCACTGATGTTAAATAATATTTTAGGATTTTTAAAGATTTTTAATTATTTTTAGACTGATCATAAGCTTGGATTAGCGCCCTAATTCGGTAAATACCGAATATGCCCTTTTAGGCCATAAAACGAGTTTTACAAATCCAAAAGGCGCCAATCCAATTGCTACTGATTTTAAATAATAATTATAGTATTTTGAGACTGTTAAACTAACCTGGAAACTCAGAATCGTATTTTAAACCGTACGTCGCTTAAAACGACTTTATAAGCGTATTTAACGCATAGTTTGGGTTTAAAACTATTTTAACATATAAGACTTATTACCAAATGTTATAACCTGTTAAAATAGGCCATTTTACTGATCAACTCAGACCCGGATCACAGGTGTCTAATTAAACCCTTTTATAATCTTTAAAATGACCAAAATACCCCTTCGGGGCTTATTAAGAGATTAAACTCGTTTGGGGCGTCACGGGTGATATCCTACTGATATCACAATTTATTTAAGGCGTGTTAACTTAGGAAACCTGTTTAGGACTCTTACGGATACCCGTTACGCTTCATGCGCGTTCGGTTCGGTTTATGTAACTAGTTTACATAAATTAGCCGAAACGGGTCAAACCTTATAGGTTTTATCTCAAAATCTAGAATGTGCATCACATACCCATATTAAGCAAGTCTTCAAACTTGTCGGGTCTAAATCACATTCTATCCGGTCTTCGCTTAATCGTGCGTACGAACCGTATCTTAAAACTAACCGGTCTAAGCTCAAGCTTAACTAAAGACCCGTTAGGATTCTAATAGGTTATTATAAACCTTCGTTCCAGAATAGGAGAACCAGTAAAAGATATTTGCACTCGCTGATTTCTGAACTATACTTACTCAGGTAAATACTTTTAACTTATTTTCCCTATACGGGCTTGGGGTACGGTATATAAAATACCGCTTGGTCGGGACGTTGAATCTTTGATTGAATAAATGATAATGAAAGTATTGAGACGTCTCGTTTAATATTGTTTTGTTTACTTAAAGCCTTTGGGGGGTTAATGACCGTGTCCCGGATATCCCTGGCATCATTTTACGAAATGGCCACGACCTCAGCACTCAGGTGTAGGCGTACACCTGTTAGTGTCTCATAAATAAAGTGGTGTGTTAATTGATCTTTAACCCGGCTCGACCCGGGCTACTGAACGCATAAGGAACATGTAAATCCATACAAGTATTATATATTTAAATAATTATCCCAAGTTATAAAATATTATTTGTGCCTTGTGCCTTAAATGCATTTTCTTAAACTCTTTTCAAAATGAGTCGGTTGATTGTATTTACCAGTGTAAACTGACGTATTTTCTTAAAAGGTTAAGTGCAGGTACTACGCGAAATAGGCTGGCTTGTCTCCTAGCATCCACATTAAGTCTCGCCAGCTTGGATGTCATAACTGTTGAACATTTGTTTCCTTTTTAAACTTGATCTACCTGTGGATTTATATTCGACTATTTGTAATACTTAATATTACAATATCGTTGGTTGAATTAAATCTATACTTTGCTTCCGCTGTGCATTTAAATATTGTGTTGTTTGACTATATTGTTGCCAACCACGTCACGATACTCCCCCACCGGGCCCACCGGTGACACGTGGAAATTCGGGGTGTGACAGGTTGGTATCAGAGCCAACACTGAGTGAATTAAACACTAACCTTTTGTGTTTAATCTCAGTTACACAATTGCACATTCCTAAATTTTCGAGTCTAGACAAAGAACTTAGGAATAATCCAAATTGTTCAAATTTTTATTTTAATTAAATTTGCCCTATATTTTTCCTTGTTATTATCTTGTGTGTTTTAACAGATACAATAATGCCGCCAAGATTTAGACGAGGTGGTCGAGGAAAGGAGCCAGCTAGTGCCCCTAACGACCATGAGGCAGGGCCTTCGTTTCGAAGAACTTCTTCTACAAGGAATGATGAAACGAGGGAGCTATGGAGGACCTACGAAGACGATGCCAGGCGATCTTTTTCGCACTCCTCAACACCTCCATATCATGACTCTTATGGGCCACAGTCAGAGAATGAACCCCACAACCCGCAACGTTACTTTGGCGACCCTACTCCTGTTTTTCAGGGTCAGTTTAACCCAGCAGAGTACCTGCCAGAGCAAGTGGGCTTTAACCCACTTGGACCGGAAGATCACTTTTCTGGTGATCAGGATATGGACGAGGACACAGATCCCGTCGAGGCTTCAACCGGATCATTTAACCATCCTTTCGTGATCTCTGACGGATCGTCATATCACGGGACACCATACCAGGGTCCGGATAGTCACATGGCACGGTTTGAACGGTGTGAGTGGTACAATACACCATCTCACCATACACCGTCTCACCATACACCGTCTCACCATACACCGTCTCATTCAACATCTCATCAGCAACAGCAGCCTCATCAAGATTCCTCTAGGGAACACGGGTTTGTGGCAGTCACGCCACCGCCTCCACCGCCACCAGTGCATTTAGAGCCTCCAGCACCACCTAGACGTAGGAGGACTGGTGCACGGATCTCAGCACGAGAAGTTGACTTTCGTCTCAACACCCCTCAACACTCTAGCGGTAGCCATTACCCGCCTACTCATGGAGTCCCACAGATGGAAGGACCTTCTGTCCCAGTTTCGGAGGTGAATTCCGCACCTATTGTACCGCCATCACCGGGTTTTGGCCACCCAATACCTGCTTATACTGCTCCGGCAACTTACAACCCATATGGACCACCAGCATACCATGGCTATAACTATGCTGATGACCCTTACAACGTAGCAGCAAGCTACCAAGCCCATAATAATCCTGAAGGACCCTACGGACCTCCTTGGGGAATGGGATACCCAACTCAGGGGTATCAAGCATCAGTTCAGCCGCCACCACATTACCAGCCACCAGGGGCTCCTCCCCATGAGCAGGAGGAACTCCGCCGAAGACTGGCCAAAGTGGAGCGAGACTTCCAGAAGGAACGTAAGAAGAATGAGGGATTTATGAGTGGTTTGGCAAACTTGCTTAAGGGAAAGAAGAAACGGGATCGTTAAAAATCCCCATATATATATTGTTGTATTTCCTTATTTAAATCAAGTCCCTACGTGGACATTTATTTATGTGTGTATGTAGTCCCTGCGTGGAAATCTATCTTTGTACTTAGTCCCTACGTGGACTTGTCTCTAGTAGTCCCTGCGTGGACATTTACTTTTGTAGACCGTCCCTGTGAGGACATGTATTATCTGTATAGCTCCTGCGTGGGCGTCTGTATAGTGAAAAGTCCCGTTTAGGGCAAAAATGTACTACTTTTAGTTTAATGGAATGTAAGTTTATAAATTTCATCTTTGCTATTTTATGCATAATTAAAAGATATATGAAATAAATAAATCAAAATCATTCCTTTTAAAAATCTATCTGCCTATGTTATTTTTATTAAGGATCTTAAAAGTAAAACCTAGCCTGCATGTCATTTTAAGACCTGGCCCAGATGGTAAAACTTGTTAAAAAGATTCAAATCCCTGTTAACATCTGAAAGCATGTTAACACTCCTAGCAGATATGATTCGTTAGAAACACACGTGTTATCATTATATATGGATCTTTTCAAAGATTCTAAACCCAACTAAATGATCTCTGAATCATGGGTTAAATCATTAATAAATATGATAAGTTCTTTTTACCATCCATTGGTAATGGAATGCCTACGGGCCCTTCTCATTTTCATATGAGACAAAAGACAGTATTAGTCTATGACCCTGTCTGATAAAGGTAATGAACTTTGTTCAAACCTTCATGCTTTGATTCTCTGAAATCCTAGCTTAAATTCTATATTGTCCCTGTGACTAGGCCTTATGTGCTAATAAAACTATTATTGTTTTATAATTAGGATAAATTATAATAGAAATCCTAAATTTATGTGAGTAATAAATTAACCATATTTGGTCTAAGTTTACCACGGTTAACAAATTGCCATAAAAGACAATTTTATAATAAACTCACCAATAAATTGTTGTCGATATGTGACAGTTCTAGATACATGGCAGACTCAAACGAGGTCAACAGTCACCCAGGGATAGTGAATGAAAATGCCCAAGTTAACGTAGCAGGTCCAGAGTTGCAAGCTATGATAAATAATGCGGTTAATATAGCTATGGGTAGACAGCACCATGGATCAAGTGGTACCCATACGAGGACCCATTCTGCATCACACGCTAGAACACCCTCCAGGACCCACACTGCCCACAACAGTAATACTCACCACTCCTCGAATCAAAGGAGTAATCCATCCCAAAGAGTCGTGCAGAACCAAGAACCTCGTAATAGAGGTTGCACATATAAGTACTTCGTGTCGTGCAAACCCAGAGACTTCAATGGGGAAAAAGGAGCTGTTGATTGCATGACGTGGATGGATGAAATGGATACTGTGGTGGATATTAGTGGTTGTCATAATAGGGACATAGTGAAGTTTGTCTCGCAGTCTTTCAAAGGAGAAGCCTTAGCCTGGTGGAGATCTTTGATCCAAGCCACAGGGAAAGTCCCGTTATACAACATGACATGGGAAGAGTTCATGGCATTAATCAAGGAAAATTTATGCCCTCAACATGAGGTTGAGAGAATTGAATCTGATTTCCTGGCACTGGTCATGAAAAACCTGGACTGTCAAGCCTACCTTACTACTTTCAATACTTTGTCAAGGTTGGTCCCTTACTTGGTAACTCCAGAGCCTAAACGTATAGCTCGTTTTATCGGGGGTTTGGAACCGGAGATTAAAGAAAGTGTAAAAGCTTCAAGACCAACCACTTTTCGGTCAGTAACGGACATATCGTTATCCCTGACCTCAGATGCTGTTAGGCTGAGGTCACAAAGGAAAAATGATACCGAAAAGAGGAAGCGTGAGGATGACAACTCACGGCGTTCAGATAAGAAGCAGAAGGGTAACAATGACCAGAAGAAGGGGTCAGGTTTTAAGAAGGATGGTCAGCAGACGGGTGAAAAACCCAGATGCAAAACCTGCAAGAGGCAGCACTTTGGGAAGTGCAGGTTTGAATCCAACTCACAAACACAATCGAAGCCTTTTACATGTGGGTTATGCAAATCCAGGGAACACAAAACCGTGGATTGCAAGAAGATAAAGGATGCGACCTGCTATGGTTGCAATGAAAAGGGGCATATCAAGTCCAACTGCCCAAAATCTGCAAGGAAGAATGAAGAGGGGAAGAAGACCAATGCGAGGGTCTTCAGAATGGATGCTAAGGAAGCCGTCAAGGACGACAACGTGATAACAGGTACCTTTCTCGTAAATGATGTTTATGCGAGAGTGTTATTTGATTCAGGCGCTGATAAGTCGTTTGTAGATAATAAGTTCTGTGAACTGTTGAAACTACCTGTTAGAACTTTAAGTGTGAATTATGAGGTGGAACTAGCAGATGGCACATTAGAAACCGCTTCAACCTTATTAGATGGATGTTTCATATCCATTAAGAACCACTCTTTTCCTTTGTCCCTACTTCCTTTAAAACTAGCCGGTTTCGACATAGTTTTGGGTATGGACTGGTTATCTTATAACCAGGCCCAGATTATTTGCAATAAGAAGCAAGTGAGAATCAAGACTTCGTCTGGTAAATCACTTACTATCCAGGGAGATACCCAGTATGGGCTACCCGAGAAGATGTCTATACTCAAAGACTCAAAGTGTTTGAAGAAGGGCTGTGTCATCTACATGGCACAGGTGATTATTGATGAACCGAAACCCAAGATTGGAGAGATCCCAGTCATTTCTGAATACCCCGAAGTATTTCCTGAAGAACTACCTGGGTTGCCACCAGATAGACAAGTGGAATTCAGAATCGACATTATTCCCGGATCAGCACCAGTTGCAAGGGCGCCTTATAGGTTGGCACCAACGGAGATGAAGGAATTGAGGACGCAGCTAGATGATTTGCTAGCCAAAGGTTTCATCAAACCTAGTTCGTCTCCTTGGGGAGCACCGGTTTTATTTGTTAAGAAGAAGGATGGATCGATGCGCCTGTGCATCGACTACCGTGAGCTTAATAAGGTTACCATCAAGAATAGGTATCCTTTGCCCAGAATCGACGATCTGTTCGATCAACTGCAAGGGGCAAGTTTCTTCTCGAAGATTGACTTGAGGTCAGGCTACCATCAATTGAAGGTTAGAGATGAAGATGTGCACAAAACAGCATTTAGGACTCGTTATGGTCATTACGAGTTCCTAGTGATGCCTTTTGGGCTTACTAACGCACCGGCCGCATTCATGGATCTCATGAATCGCGTTTGCAAGCCGCACCTAGACAAATTCGTCATCGTCTTCATCGACGACATTCTCATCTACTCAAAGAGCCAAGCTGACCATGAGAAGCATCTTCACTGCATACTGGAACTACTTCATAAAGAGAAGCTCTACGCCAAGTTCTCAAAGTGTGAATTCTGGCTCCGAGCAGTCCAATTTCTTGGACATGTTGTTAGTGAGCGTGGTATCCAAGTAGATCCCGCTAAAGTTGAATCTGTCATGAATTGGCATGAGCCAAAGACGCCTACAGAAATTCGTAGCTTCCTAGGTTTGGCAGGATACTATAGGCGATTCATAGAAAACTTTTCAAGGATTGCTGCACCCCTGACTTCGCTGACACGTAAGAAGATTAAGTTTGACTGGGGTCCTAAGCAGCAGGAATCCTTCGATATTCTGAAACAAAAGTTGAGCAATGCTCCAGTACTGACATTGCCTGATGGAATAGAGGAGTTTGTAGTTTATTGTGATGCATCACACACCGGGATGGGATGTGTGCTTATGCAGAAAGGCAAAGTCATCGCCTATGCTTCACGTCAGTTAAAGGTGCACGAAAAGAATTACACCACCCACGACTTGGAGTTGGGTGCCGTTGTATTCGCACTAAAACTGTGGAGGCACTACTTATATGGAATCAAATGTGTGATCTATTCTGATCACAAGAGCCTTCAACATCTGTTCAACCAGAAGGACTTGAACATGAGGCAACGCCGTTGGATGGAAACTCTTAATGATTACGATTGTGAAATAAGATACCATCCCGGCAAGGCGAATGTAGTCGCCGATGCCTTGAGTCGGAAGGAGAGGGTGAAACCCATCCGAATCAATGCCAAGAGCATGGAAATAAAGAACAGTTTAATGGAAAGGTTGTTAGCTGCACAGAAGGAAGCTGTGTTGGAAGCTAACTATCCTAACGAAAAGCTCGGAGTAACTGAGGAGCAGTTATCTCTTAGTAAGGATGGAATTCTTAGATTGAATGGACGTATATGGGTTCCAGTTTATGGAGGACTTCGTGATGTTATCCTCCAGGAAGCCCATAGTTCCAAATACTCCGTTCATCCTGGAGCTGATAAAATGTACCATGATCTTAGAGCAAATTATTGGTGGATAGGCTTGAAGAAGTCTGTAGCTACCTATGTAGCTAAATGCTTGACGTGTGCGCAAGTCAAGGCAGAACATCAAAAACCGTCAGGTTTACTACAACAACCTGAACTTCCTACTTGGAAGTGGGAAATGGTAACTATGGATTTTATCACCAAGTTACCTAAGACGAGGAAAGGAAATGACACCATCTGGGTGATAGTTGACCGACTGACTAAATCAGCCCATTTCCTACCCATCAAGGAGACTTACAGCTCCGATATGTTAGCCCAACTGTACGTTGATAAGATTGTAGCCTTACATGGCATACCTGTAGCTATTATCTCTGACCGAGATACTAGGTACACGTCGCATTTTTGGAAAAGCTTCCAACAATCTTTGGGCACACGTTTGAACTTTAGTACGGCTTACCATCCACAGACAGACGGTCAGAGTGAGCGTACTATTCAAACGTTAGAAGACATGCTACGTGCATGTGCAATCGACTTGGGAGGTAGCTGGGATAAGAACCTGCCATTGATCGAATTCTCCTACAACAATAGCTACCACACCAGCATAAAGGCTGCGCCTTTTGAGGCATTATACGGTAGAAAGTGTAGATCGCCTGTTTGTTGGGCGGAAATTGGAGAAGTCCAGTTATCAGGACCAGAGATCGTGTTCGAAACGACGGACAAGATTGTCCAGATTCGAAACAATCTCCAAGCTGCCCGGAATAGGCAGAAGATATACGCTGATCCAAATCGTAAGGATCTTCACTTTGAAGTAGGTGAAAAAGTCCTACTTAAAGTGTCACCCTGGAAGGGAGTGATGCGATTTGGTAAGAAAGGTAAGCTAAGCCCGAGATACATAGGACCTTTCGAGGTTATCGAACGTGTCGGGTCAGTTGCCTACAAGTTAAACTTACCTGAAGAGCTCAGTAGTATACACAATGTGTTCCACATCTGCAATCTGAAGAAGTGTTTCGCTGACTCCGCTGACGAATCAGTGATTATACCCTATACAGATGTGTATATCGATGAGAGCTTGAAATTTGTTGAAAAACCTATGTCGATTGAAGATCGACAGGTAAGGAAGCTTCGAAGGAAGCATATACCTTTTGTAAAGGTCAAATGGGATGCCCGTAGAGGTCCCGAATTCACGTGGGAGGTTGAGTCCACGATGAAAGAAAAGTACCCTTACTTATTTCAGTAAATCTCGGGTCGAGATTTATTTTAAGGGGGTGAGGATGTAACACCTCGAAAATTTACGTCCTATAAGGTCTTGACACGTGTCATAATGTTTGAACGTGTGAAAGAATGTTCTTGGAGGACTAAAGTTGACAAACAGTGAAACTGTGTAAGTACAAGGGTTCAAAGTGTCAACAATGAATAAATATACTTTGCAATAACCCTACATGATGTTTATAACCTTAAACGAATAGATCATGGATCATACGAAGCGAATTGTGAAAGAAAGTGAGAGATTACAAACTGCAGGGGTTAAATGTGTCAACATGTTAAAGATATACCTCTGAGTGACCTTTTGACAAACCCGAAGCTTTGTAACGATTAATTATGCTCACTAGAATCTACCATAAAAATTTCACCAAGTTTCGTTATCGTATGAGCAAGTTGTGATAAAATTCGTGTGCAAGGGTTAGAATCGTCAACGTGGAAATTTAGGGCTTTTCGGGTGATCACAAAGTTACCCGAGGACTTGACAAAGTGGGTATAAGTCTTAAAGCCCAAATATTAAATATCAAAACTTCTTATGCAAGATTGGACTTGAAAACGACCTTTCGGAGGACCAAGGACCAAAATGCAATACAAGAAAACAAGTTAACCTGATCAGGGGGCCCAAGCGGCCCGCATCAGGATCAACAAAACCCAAAGCGGGCCGCGTACGACCTGCAGATGCAGAAAACAAGGACAGCTGCCTGTTTCATCCTCTAACCGACTTAAAATACAAGTTTGGGATTCTATGGGCGGCCTATATTAGTTTTTAGCCTTAGGGAACACATGCAAGCATCTTGTAACACCCCTATACCCTTGTGGCATCGATCTATGATAATCAAAATTCCTATAAAAGTCACATATTCCACATTCATCATGCATTTCACCTTCTGAGCATTTCAAGACCATACAAGCAGGCCACAAGCATTCCATATCATCCATTAGACGTGTGTAAGTGCCTTCGATCCTTCTAAATTCAATTATGCTTCGTTTATAGCTTAGAAATCAAACCGTCGTAACTACGGTTTGACTTTGTGATAAATCACAATCGGTCCAGAGATTTGTCGAATCAAAGGTTGTTATAAGTTGGTATTTATATGGTTATTAAACCCCTAAAAGGTCACTCACTGATTTGAATCCTAACCATGTCGTTTGTCGAGTCAATGGTTATCCGAAAAAGTCAACGGAAACCTTAATCGCACATTTAATGATACGGAAGGCGTGTAACCTATTTTATCAGTCATATAACTTGAAAATAAGTATAATAACTTGTCTACACTTGTTTGATTCGATAACTTTCTATTTAGAACCGATTCGGAGCCGAAAGACGCAAAGGTTTGACTTTTGCGTTGACCTCAGTTCTGACCCGATTTATATAGGTTTAGACATGCCTTAAGGTTCCATTAGGACCTAGTTACATGTGTGTATAAGCCTCTGCGTTTATACCACTCGAATCCCTAATCATCCGATGTTTCCGTTAATCGCCTAAATATTGACCGTAATGCCCTTATGACCATCAAACGAGATTTTAGAAAATGTAAAAGTGCAAAAGTCTTTAGTACTGATTAGTGAACATGTCTGCAAAATTTCACATCAATCGGAAGTCTAGATTAGGAGTTATGCTTAATGGCGTATTTATAAACATGTTTATTAATTAAACGGCGCCATTAGCGTAAAGTCTATCTAAACTAAGTTTTGACACCAAATCTTTCACCCACTGATGTTAAATAATATTTTAGGATTTTTAAAGATTTTTAATTATTTTTAGACTGATCATAAGCTTGGATTAGCGCCCTAATTCGGTAAATACCGAATATGCCCTTTTAGGCCATAAAACGAGTTTTACAAATCCAAAAGGCGCCAATCCAATTGCTACTGATTTTAAATAATAATTATAGTATTTTGAGACTGTTAAACTAACCTGGAAACTCAGAATCGTATTTTAAACCGTACGTCGCTTAAAACGACTTTATAAGCGTATTTAACGCATAGTTTGGGTTTAAAACTATTTTAACATATAAGACTTATTACCAAATGTTATAACCTGTTAAAATAGGCCATTTTACTGATCAACTCAGACCCGGATCACAGGTGTCTAATTAAACCCTTTTATAATCTTTAAAATGACCAAAATACCCCTTCGGGGCTTATTAAGAGATTAAACTCGTTTGGGGCGTCACGGGTGATATCCTACTGATATCACAATTTATTTAAGGCGTGTTAACTTAGGAAACCTGTTTAGGACTCTTACGGATACCCGTTACGCTTCATGCGCGTTCGGTTCGGTTTATGTAACTAGTTTACATAAATTAGCCGAAACGGGTCAAACCTTATAGGTTTTATCTCAAAATCTAGAATGTGCATCACATACCCATATTAAGCAAGTCTTCAAACTTGTCGGGTCTAAATCACATTCTATCCGGTCTTCGCTTAATCGTGCGTACGAACCGTATCTTAAAACTAACCGGTCTAAGCTCAAGCTTAACTAAAGACCCGTTAGGATTCTAATAGGTTATTATAAACCTTCGTTCCAGAATAGGAGAACCAGTAAAAGATATTTGCACTCGCTGATTTCTGAACTATACTTACTCAGGTAAATACTTTTAACTTATTTTCCCTATACGGGCTTGGGGTACGGTATATAAAATACCGCTTGGTCGGGACGTTGAATCTTTGATTGAATAAATGATAATGAAAGTATTGAGACGTCTCGTTTAATATTGTTTTGTTTACTTAAAGCCTTTGGGGGGTTAATGACCGTGTCCCGGATATCCCTGGCATCATTTTACGAAATGGCCACGACCTCAGCACTCAGGTGTAGGCGTACACCTGTTAGTGTCTCATAAATAAAGTGGTGTGTTAATTGATCTTTAACCCGGCTCGACCCGGGCTACTGAACGCATAAGGAACATGTAAATCCATACAAGTATTATATATTTAAATAATTATCCCAAGTTATAAAATATTATTTGTGCCTTGTGCCTTAAATGCATTTTCTTAAACTCTTTTCAAAATGAGTCGGTTGATTGTATTTACCAGTGTAAACTGACGTATTTTCTTAAAAGGTTAAGTGCAGGTACTACGCGAAATAGGCTGGCTTGTCTCCTAGCATCCACATTAAGTCTCGCCAGCTTGGATGCCATAACTGTTGAACATTTGTTTCCTTTTTAAACTTGATCTACCTGTGGATTTATATTCGACTATTTGTAATACTTAATATTACAATATCGTTGGTTGAATTAAATCTATACTTTGCTTCCGCTGTGCATTTAAATATTGTGTTGTTTGACTATATTGTTGCCAACCACGTCACGATACTCCCCCACCGGGCCCACCGGTGACACGTGGAAATTCGGGGTGTGACATTATTAGTCCAGTTACTTTTTACCGCTTGCTTGGTTATAATGTGATTCTACTTCACATTACATTTCTTGACCGTGATTGTGTTACATCATGTTTAATTTATATCAAAATTTCATTTTCGAAAATATCACCTTTCGAATATATCGTCTTGCGCCTATCAGTGTCAAGACTTGTATCTTTCATGCTTACTATTTAAATTCCTATCAGAATTTATGTTTGTAAAAACATTATTTCTTACTAAAACCGAAGTTTTAGTTTTAGGATCTTCTCTTTAACTTTTGTCAATTATCCATACCAGGATATTGACAGTCCATAATTTATTCTTATTTGGTTATATCCCATTACCGGGCTCATTATTCTCTTGCATTTAACGCTACCTTTGTCTGGCTAGTGCTCATTTGTGCCATTCGGCGTTATATTGTATTCAACATGTTTGACTTATTAATGTGAAATCCATCACTTATAAACAATCAACTTTATTCTTTATTCAACCCATTCGACTTCGAATAGTTGAACATATTTACTCACAATTTCTATATACGAGATTTTATAGTCATAATTCGTAATCCAAGTTACTTTGATTTTTCATCCCGCGTTCACGTCTCATGGTTTACGCATGTGTTTAATTCTTACCCATCCACCGGGTGTTTTACCGAAATCGTTATTATTGCAACCCTCCCGGTATGCATTAAGATCTCGCTTCATTTTTATATTCCGACTTTGTCTTTAAGTTGACGTTTTACAAAAACGACTCGTTTAGGGACATATTCGCATTTTCCGGGTTCGAGTGTAAGTACACTCCCTCCCAATGCTTGTCTAAATCATTTTACATGCTTGCGTTTTCTGGGTTCGAGTGTAAGTACACTCCCTCCCAATACTTGTCTAAATCATTTTTCATGCTTGCGTTTTCTGGGTTCGAGTGTAAGTACACTCCCTCCCAATACTTGTCCAAATCATTTTTCATGCTTGCATTTTCTGGGTTCGAGTGTAAGTACACTCCCTCCCAATACTTGTCCAAATCATTTTTCATGCTTGCGTTTTCTGGGTTCGAGTGTAAGTACACTCCCTCCCAATACTTGTCCAAATCATTTTTCATGCTTGCGTTTTCTGGGTTCGAGTGTAAGTACACTCCCTCCCAATACTTGTCTAAATCATTTTTCATGCTTGCGTTTTCTGGGTTCGAGTGTAAGTACACTCCCTCCCAATACTTGTCCAAATCATTTTTCATGCTTGCGTTTTCTGGGTTCGAGTGTAAGTACACTCCCTCCCAATACTTGTCTAAATCATTTTTCATGCTTCTTTGTCCCTTCACTCGGGCTCATTTTCCTAATGTAATACGCTCCCGTCAGTCGGTTGTGCGTTTACATTATTATCTAATATTTTGCTTATCTAATTCATTTGGGTACTTTTTAATTAGTCCCACTCACCCCATCCTTACTACATCGGATGTAAGCATGTCCATCATAAAAAAATTCATGGTACCCTGTGTTCACCACTTACTTGGCCAGAGTAAGCGATCAACACCTGGTATACATGGCCTTTTTATAATTTTCACATCACACCCCATGTAAGTAATACCTCTACTGATTTTTCTTGGAAACAATATCCTGGATAGGTATTCTATTCAGGTTTTTCCAAGGTTTATATCTACATATGCAACTTTCAATATCTATGTATTTGTTGCATATTACCATTCATGCTATAATTTAAAACGTGCACCTGGTAATGTTTGCCCCGACGGGCGTTCCTTGCCATTAACCTTGTTCGAGGTCGTTACACGATTTAGTCCTCGGTGAGCATGCTCCTCTTGTCATGCTTCAGACCGTTCCATCATCATATCCACGATTCCTTTGACTCTCGTCGTCTTCAAACGCGAGCGTCCTTTGATTAAAACATTCACAAAAGTTAGTAACGTCAACTTCAATAATCGCCCGTATTATAATACAAGGATTTTTTTTTTCTCTACTATACGCGTCAACGCGCGTATTTTCGTCAACTATATAAATCGTTTTAATTGGGGTAACGTGTGTCACACGATAGCCCTGTGTGTTGTTTACAACACTTTAGCATGCTAAGCTATTAACATACTTGTACTTACCGGATTTGCGATCAAGCCTCGAACCGAACACTATTCTTTGTCAAGAGCATAAGGTTTAAGTCCGAGTATGGTTCCTCCCCACCATACTCGAATCTCTTAAACCAAGGCTCTGATACCAACTTGTAACACCCGTTCTTGTAAACCAAGGTTTAACGTATATTTTGAAAGATAATCATGTAATTAATCACTATCATATACATCGGAAATACGGGTTTATTAAAACTTTTGCAAATCATAAGTTATTCTACATAACGTGGTTGAATTCGTTGTTTAAAATTTACAATGTGTCAAAGTGCGGAAGCGTGTGTCTTTATCGTGTTCGGTTCTTCGTTGAGCTTGATCGTCTTCCGGCATCCCAAAGTGTACCTACATTTCATTAAACATGAAATTCTTTAGTCTTACGGGGTCTAAAACGTATTCAAACAATCCGGGAAACAATTTATTCTAAAAACAAGAAATTGAAAATAACCTCCACCGTAAATTACGGTGGCACCGTAATTTACGGTGGCCCCTTGGTTCATATTCTTCTGCCATAAATCAGAAGGTTACCACCGTAACCACATCAGCTCCACCGTAAATTACGGTGGCACCGTAATTTACGGTGGACCCTGCATCCAGTTTTTCCATTTCGCCGTAATTTGACACGAAATCTTTCGTATCTTTCAAACCGCTTATCCGTTTGACCTACCGTTTCTTCCTACATGATTGTAATTTAATTCTCCATCATATGGAGTTAAAATCCGACATCCGACTTAACAAATTTTAAGACTTTTAAGTCTTCGGCTTATTACCCTTTTTACCAAATTTTGACCCATTCGCGGTATTACCAAACAAACGTATTTGTTTGATTCCTATGTCACATGAATCTTGTAATTTCAATGTTGTCTATCATATTAGGTTCAATTCACGAGTTTATGTATATTCTTAAACCCGTTTATACTCAAATGCTTATTTTGACCCGTTAAGGGTATTTAAGCACTTCTCCGCATAATTCATAATTATTTATTTCTAGCTTCTTAATTTCGCAATATTTGCCAAATGATCTTCCACCACAACTATACTTATGGTGGGTTTACTAAGGTAATCTATGCAAACCGAGTTTTACCCCTCAACTCATTATTTTACGGCAAGGACTCAAATAGAGCCGTTTGACTAACGTAATACATCTTTCGACTTCCATACTTGTCCTATGTATTTATTTAATCGTAATAATCATTTCCAAACAACTTTTAAAGGTTGTTTGTTCAATTTAGCCTCCAAGGGCGTTCTGGTCCTTTTTAGTCTTTTATTAACAATGAAGGACTTTTGAAAGTATATTTGACCCATAATCCCTCTTTTAACCTATGATTTTGTTTGAAAAGTCATTAAGCTTTCCAAACGCTATGTTCATTACTTAAAACATTTGGTTTACTTATCAAGTAACCAAATGTCCATTTTGACCTCTTTTAACACTCTTGAACCACATGTTCTAAATGAGTGTTACCCTATTTCACATACCTGGCGCAGATCAATCTATTGACCCGTTTTTAATACCTTGCTTTTATAACCGCTAATTCATAGCGTTGCTAATACCCATTTGACATTTACACCTGAAATAATATAGCTCGACAATAATCATTAGTCGTTATTGTCAAAGGGTGATATTTTTCACCTTTTGACCCATTTGGTCTAAGTGACCGATTATGTTGGCGAGATGATATTTATTACCATCTCATCTATATGACTCGCTTCGGTTTACACCGTGTGGTCATTTCACGTATTAATCGTTTTCTTAACTCTTTTTGGCCTAACATGGCTTACGCCTTACAGTGTCTTTCAAAACAAATAGTTATGGTCAACGCATGACCAATTTACCGTTTTAATTCCTTTTAAACCACCAACACGGTTTCTTGTCATGCTCGACTACCTTGTTCCGTACGTTTACACGTCGGAACATCATACCTAAATTATGTATTTATCTTACTCGTAACTAATACGATAAGAGAATATTCTAACATATAAGACTAGTGTAAGCTATACTTACCTTGCATCCGAATTATGCTTTTTCCTTCATTCTTGATTCGTTTGACCCGCTTCCTTCCCCAAGCCTTTCACCTAGCTCGTTGAGCGTCAAACTATTTTCAACATTTACAAGGTGGTTAGATTAGTCATTAACAATTACGACTATTCCACCTTACTTATTTTCTTTGTCGAAACTATTATTCGACTTCATCACTAGTTAGTTTAACTTTCTAAAGTCAACTACCTTTAATCATATAATATGCACGATTAAGGCAAATCAACATTATGATTGGAACCCGTTTTATCCCATGTCTCATGTAATTAGTCAAGCTTGCCAATTACGCGTTTTACTTGAATTCCAACACTTTACTTCTCATTTAGGCATTTTAACAAACACCTAATAGGCATACTTCTACACATTTGCTAACTAGTTCATAACTAGTTATTTTTACCAAGATTAACATCAAAATTCAAACTTTCATGTCTAGTGTTCATGAACTACACTTAGTACTAGTATCATAACATCAATATTCATCAATTTAACACTCTAATTCAAGTGTTCATCTTCTTGTCATAAAACCCACTTAGCACACATATGGGTAATCATCAAATTTCTATTTTTCAACACTAGTTTATCAAATTATTAACTAGGGTTGTTCCTAAACATGGATTTCATCACAATAACACTCATAGATTCAACATTCATTCCAGAATTTTGATTATGATTGTTCATCATAATTTCAAAGTATCACTAAATCATAAGATTCAACATACCTTGTGATCCCCACAACTTGGTGATCATTAATATGTGTTCATGCATCCGATTTGGGCCAGATTTGACCTTCAATTTGATGGATTTGTTGAAGTTAGGGTTTGAGCTCCCTAAAGCTCTTCCTGGTCGATCCTCACACACGCACACACACTCTTGTGTGTGTGTTTGTGTTTTATTTTTAAGTTTATAATTCATTTTCAAGTTATCCGGCTTTGGTCCCTCGTGTTTGGTTAGTTATTAATTAGGTTACAACCTAAATTACTTTCAATAATATTCCCACTTATTAACTAGGTTTTACATTTCTAGTTAACTTAGCGGGTTCGGGAATATTTATGACTAAGTTTATTTTAGGTCCCGTTAACTCGGGCCTTTTATCCATTTTGTTTCCTTAAAAGCTTTTATTCACCTTTTAGTTAATATTAGGATTATTTATTTAAAAACCTAATATTTACCGGGTTAATTTTTACCACTAACGGTATTTTACCCGTCGTCACTATTAACGTGGCTTGATTACCAAACCCGTTTTTGGGGTGTTACATTGGGTAACCCTGTAAATACCCCTTGTCACTTTCAAACTTACAACTTTTGGTAACTGACGTCCGACCAGCTCGTTTTCCTCACTTTTCCCCAGATTTCTCGCAATCCCGGTAAGATTTCGTCCTAAATCTTATACTTCCTTAATCTACACGCACTCCTGCACCCTTCTATCTTTTGAATCTTAACTTTTAACCATGAAATCATCAAGATTCAAGGTGTTCTAGGATGACGTCATCATGTGTTCTTGAAGAACTTCATGTCTTGGCCTCAATCCACCAAGAACAACTTAGATCTAACCAATTTCCACATAAACAAACAAGGAACTTTCATAGATCTAAACATATTCACAAGAAAAAGGATTGAAAGATGGTTTTTCAACTTTCTTTCAACTCTTTTACACTCAGTGCTCTCAAAACCGATAGAATCGGAGCTTGTGCCGACTTACTACTCATTATTGTGGTTGTGTTGGTTCAAGATCCGTATTCTGTACACGAGATTATCGATTCCGGGTTAACCAAGAACAATCATCTTAAACCGGTGGACTGACTGAACTTGGGTGGTTCCTGTTCAATCGGGTCACTAGAGCTTAGGATGGGGTTCTGTTGGTTAGCACGATATCAACACATCTTGATAAAAAGACAAACAATCAAAAACAACCAAGTGTAAGACAAACAGGTCGACCAGGACGGAGTGCCATCCGATCGGACTGCTTTCCGAACGGACAGCCACCCGGACGATCGGCCACCCGTACGACTTACACCTTGGTTCCACCTTAATTTTCAAAGCAACTCTCAAGAGTTTTGGAACACCGAACGGATTGCCGTCCGATCGAGCTACCACTCGATCGACCGACCATCCGAATGTGTGATGTTTCGAAACTTCAACACTTAAACAATTTTCAACATGTTCAATGCATGAAGGATGCTACCCGATCGAACGACCATCCGATCGAGTGACAACCTGCTGTGAACTTGTTCTCACTGAAGTGCCCAACCAATCGGGTTGCTGTTCGATCGAACGACCGTCCGATCAACCGACCTGAAAGGTAGAGACACTTCAATGTTTTCAAAATGCTACAACGAAAACTTCAAAAGTCAAGCCATCATACACAAACACACCCTTCCCAAAGGAAGAAACAATCCACTCGAACAGTCATCCGACCGGACGACCGTCCGAACGGACGACCACTCGCACGATCGGCTGTCCGATCGGACTACCATCCGATCGAACTACTGTCCGAACCACTTGTACTATGTATCGTTTTACGTGTCGCTTATCATTATGCTATCGATCTGTTCAGGCTAACCCTACTCTCTAGCGCTCCCTTCAATCCATTAACCGTTGTGAGTATACTCGATCCCTTTTTGCTTTACGCACTTTTGGGTGTTACATACGTTACTTATACAAAATCACATCGAACACACTACGCAATATTTTAAACGCTAACCGTTACCGCATGTTATACGTGACTTAATGAATGCTTGTTTGTTATGTTTACACATGGAATGATGTCTACCTGCCTTAGCAACGATAGTACTATTAGTTTGGACTCAGCACCCGTTCACTCGGGGGTTGTTAAGGACAATTACCTACATGGCTCACAGTGGTGAGAATGTATCGCGAACTGCCTTGGGCAGTCAACCCGCAGTCATTGGTATCGATAGGTTCATGTCGATAACTAACATGCCTCATTTCACTCTGTGTACGTGCTGGTTATGCGTAACGCTTTTAAACTCTATATGCTATTATCAAACTTGTATGCTCGCCTTTACACTATGTGTATTGACTTTTACTTTAACGTATGTGACAGATGCTTAGGATGCTTAATTGCTTTCTGTGGTGTGAAATCGAGGCTAGGAAAGACCTAGGTCAACAATAAACAATTGTCTGTAATAAGAATCTGAGTTGTCGGAACAGAACAATTTGACTAGATCTTCCTGTAATAATTGTATTATCATTTATGACATGGTATGGGACGTGTTGCTTTAAATATTTGGTAAATATAGTTGTTATGGAAACTTCTGGACAATCTGTTTCGCTCAGTGTCATGCCCCGATGTTTCCGCCATCGGTTGGGGTGTGACAGACAACTCACGTCATTCTGATAAGAAACGAAAGGGGAACTCTGAGCATAAGAAGAGTTCCGGCTTTAAAAAGGACAACCAACAGTCAGGTGAGAAACCCAAATGCAAGACTTGCCAAAAGCACCATTTTGGGAGGTGCAGGTTCGAAACAAAATCTCAGTCGCAGTCGCAACCTAGAGTTTGTGGAATCTGCAAGTCTAAGGAGCATAAGACCCTAGATTGCAAGAATGAAAGATGCAACTTGTTACAATTGTAACGAGAAGGGGCATATCAAGACCAATTGCCCCAAATATGCAAAGAAACCTGAAGAGGTTAAGAAGACCAATGCTCGGGTCTTTCAGATGAATGCTCTAGAGGCCATTCAGAACGACAATGTGATAACAGGTACCTTTCTTATCAATGATGTTTATGCTAGAGTATTGTTTGACTCGGGTGCAGACAAGTCTTTTGTAGACAATAAGTTTTGTAAATTGTTAAATCTACCTGTTAAAACCCTAAGCATAAAATATGAAGTAGAATTGGCCGATGGTACTATAGAGACTGCTTCAACCATTCTAGATGGATGTTTTATATCCATTAGGAATCACTCTTTTCCGCTATCCTTGCTTTCGTTGAAATTAGCAGTATTCGACATAGTGATAGGTATGGATTGGTTATCTCATAACCAAGCCCAAATTATATGTGATAAGAAGCAAGTGGTTATCAAGACTCCTTATGGTGAGCCACTTACGATCCAAGGAGATACTCAGTATGGATTGCCTAAGCAAGTATCTATGCTTAAGGCATCAAGATGTTTGAGGAAAGGTTGTGTCATTTATATGGCACAGGTAACCATTGATGAAGCAAAGCCAAAGATCGATGACATCCCCGTTATTTCTGAATATCTAGATGTTTTTCCTGAAGAACTACCTGGATTACCTCCAGATAGGCCAGTGGAGTTCAGAATCGATATCATTCCTGGAGCAGCACCAATTGCAAGAGCACCTTATCGATTGGCACCGACTGAGATGAAAGAGTTAAGGACTCAGTTGGATGATTTGTTGGCAAAGGGTTTTATTCGACCTAGCTCATCCCCTTGGGGAGCACCGATTCTGTTTGTGAAAAAGAAGGATGGCTCGATGCGTCTATGCATCGATTATCGCGAGCTAAACAAGGTTACAATCAAGAACATATATCCATTGCCCAGGATCGATGATCTATTCGATCAGCTTCAAGGGGCAAGTTACTTTTCAAAGATCGATCTAAGGTCAGGTTATCACCAGTTGAAGGTCAGAGACGAAGATGTGCATAAGACCGTTTTCAGAACACGCTATGGCCATTATTAGTTCTTAGTGATGCCTTTCAGAACACGCTATGGCCATTATGGCTCACTAATGCACCTGCAGCATTCATGGATCTCATGAATCGCGTTTACAAACCGTATTTAGACAAGTTTGTCATTGTCTTCATTGATGACATTCTTATTTACTCAAAGAATCAAGCCGATCATGAAAAACTGTAAAACCCTTTTAGGATCCTTCAATATGATATCGATCTTAACTTGTGAAGGTGCGGAAAACAATCACAAGTTGATTCAAGAACAAATAAGTAAACAATCAAACGATTAAAACACAAACCAGAGATCTTGCATTCAAGGTTTAACGATGACTGATACAAGACTCTAACTTTCGGCTCCCTTGTGTCGCAACCAACTATCTGATCAACAACCTCAACCAATAGATTGAGGTTTACTTAAATACAAAACAACTAGGCTATCCCTAGGCCCATTGCGACACCAAGTCTACTACCCAAACACTTACAAAATCGACCCAAACATGTAAACTAAACACATACATAATCAACCCTTAAACTATGCTAACCTACATGAATAAACCTTCAGGTTCCAACAATCTCCCCCTAGGTTTATGCATGTAGATTCTTGACACTTTAACTTTCACGATCACCTTGCAACCGATCCTTAAGACCACCAAAACCCTTTGTACGAATATGAATAGATGATGTAACAGCTTTAGTCCAAGCTTTTGCAATTTCTTCATATTTTTCAGTAGCTCTAATTTGATGACGAGCTAACACTTCCAAATCTTCATGAGCAACATTCAATAAATCAATCTGATCCACCAAGCGAAAACACACATTATCATCACAAACAATCACAGCCTGCCCTAAACGCTCATCATAAGACCAAAAATGTAAGGACTTCAGAGCACCCTGTGGTATCTTTTTCACCAATGGAATCACCTCCTCTTTGTCAGTTACAGGCCAGCGCACAATCTTCATTCGCTTGTTCGTATATGGATCTCTAATGCCTTTAGCTGGTTTAACAATGGACTCTGCAGTACGCATTGAAGGAAAACCCTTAAGAACCTCCCTCTTCAACCTCTCGAAAAACATATATCCAACTCCTCCAGGCTTATCATCTACATAAGGTGCTTTAGACAAGTTTGTCAAGTCCACTTTAGTAAACGACTGAAACTGGCCTGGATGTTTGTACCACTCAACAGGTCCAACTTTTCTTTTTATCCACCATCTTTTGCGATCATGATCATAACCCCAGCTAACTACACCAGAACGATTTCCAACCTTATCATAGAGAATTTCACCAACATCCATTAAATGATGAGTTGCATGAGCATCATCATCATCTGGATTTAAATTCCGATTTTTCATAATCACAAACTCTCTTTTCTTCTTTATCCTTTCAGCCTTCTCTTTGTCTGCAACAGGATCAATAACTCTTTTAAAGTATTGTTCCATAGCAGAACTTCTTTCAGCATCATCCTTTTCAAAGGCTTTTCTTCTGTTTTCAACATCAGTTGGATCAGAAAACTCCTGTCCAAATTTCTTTTCCAACTTCCCAAGCAAATCATAAACCATATTAAACAACAAACTAACATCTCCTTGAAGCTGCTCAATCTGTTGATCTTTCTTCACAATAGTGTCTTCAAGTTGAATAATCTTTGCATCTTTATGAATTGAATCTTGCTCAAGTACAACCATTCGTTTCTTCATATCTCTCATACTGATAAACTCATCTTCATCACTAGAATTATCATCAAAGGGCATTCTAAATGACTCTTCAGGTCTCTTACCACTTGAACTGCTAGGCATATCAAGATCAACTCTAGAAAGACCTGCAGATTCAGTAGCACTAGGTAGCGTTGTCTCAACAGTGGTATCAACATCAATACTAGTAACCTGAACATCATCAGTAGTGATATCCATATCAGTTCTTTGAGTATCAGCATCAAAATCAAAGATGTCTGCAGTAGCGGTGGTGGTATCGGTGACATTCTTCTCAAACTCGAAGTCATAAAGACCTTCATCATCTTCATCAGTAATTACGGGTTGATCTTTGCTATGCTCAACATACATTCCGAGCCGAGGATCCCTCCTTTTCCGCTTCAATGGCATGGAATCAGAATCCTTTGGGTCTTCACTAGGCTTTTCACTTGACACTGAAAGATCAGAAGGAGGATTTCCCATCTTATCAGTTACAGATTTTAATAACAAAGCCAAACTTTCAGCAGTAATCACGGGTGGAACAGCAGAAACAGCAGTATCAACTTCAGCTTCAGAAGGAAGCTCTTCATCTTCCCCAGAATCACACATAATCTCGATGCCTTCATCGTCAGAGTCAATTGTTAAAATCTCTGTCTCAGGCTCATCTTCGGTATCCATTTGAATATCATGTTCTTCAGCAACAATAGCATTTGCAGGTCCAATATTTTCTTGAACAGGTTGAGCTATCACAGGATCAGCAACAACATCTTCAGTCTCTGAGAATTGACCAAACTTCTCCAACGGAATTAATCCTTCAAACTTCTTTTCAGTACCCTTCTTTGGAGTGAGAGCACCAAAACAAGCTGGACCCATGGGCTTCAACTCCAATGTATTACCAGATCTCTCCAACTCTGGATAACGAGCATTAAAAATCATTTGCAAAAACCTTGGATACATGAGAAATTTGTCTTTCCTAACTCCCAGCACATTCCTTTTCATAGCTTCCAAAATATACTTCGAATAGTTGAATGCTTCATTGGTTATCACACAGATCAAGGCAGCAGCTTGTGTACTATTCAGCTGATCTGTGCCTCCTCTGTTCTCAGATATACATAAGAGAAACATGTGCAGCAAAAGTCGCCAATAAGGATGCACAAATTTCTTAATCAGAGGTGGATATCTTTCTTCATAACTCAGTCTCGGCAATATTGCTTCAACTGTGCCGGCTGAAAGCTCAATCGAATCTGTTTCTTGATCATTGAACTGCAATACTTCTCGAATCATCTGATCTGACACAGTAACAGTCTTCTTTTGAACTTCAGAAACAATAACTCCCTTTCCCTCAACAACTTCAATTTTTGCATTCTTCCAGAATTCTTGAACAAGACTTTCATAGATAACCGGATTGTCTCGTAATGCATGAACGATGCGACAATTGTTGACACCTTTCATCAATGAGGCATATAATCTTTTGTGCTTCTCGGGAGGAGGTGCTAAATATCCAGCCTGATTGTGCGTAGCTATGAACTTTAGATCCATAATCTGCACAAAACAGAAATGCATCACAAACATTTAAACTTATAACTTAGATTTCAAAGTCAACATGTTTGATTTCAACAATTCACAATTTTTCTAATCTTGACTCGAGATCAGTTACTGTTGACTCGGAACCGTGAGTCGAGACCATAAGTTCTCAAGTCGTAATCAAGAGTAACAACTGAGATCTCGAGTCGAGACCTTGAGTCGAGACCTAGAGATCTCGAGTCACAATCATGAGATTGCGACTCGCAATCAGCTGGTCTCGAGTCCTTGTGTGTTTTGAGTCGAAACCCCAAAAACACTTTGTCCTCTGAACTTTTTGGATCAAAACCCCATAACATCATCAGATTTATTTGAAGACCAAAATATATTCAAGATTAGGGTTCTTAATCATCTTCAAATCTTCATCAGAATTTCATCAAATCTTCATAACACCTGCAAATCTTCAAGAAAAACATCATCATACCTTGAATCAATAGTTAATCGAGACCGGAAACACCAAGATCAACGACTTGAAACCGGAGATTTAAGTCGAAATAAGTCGGAAACACAAAGAACAGAAAAATCGCCGGAATTTTGAGAGAATTACTTGAAGGTCTCGAGTGAGAAATGAGGTCTCGACTCGAGACCCTGAACTTATACGTATACCCAATTAAATGGGCTTGGTCCGGATCAACTGATTAGGCTTATAAACATGGATTATCTTTGAAAATATGTTATAGAAGATCAAATTTAATCAAATCCATTAAGCAGTTAACATTTATAACCCATTAAACCTTCTGAGCATGATTTACAAAAACCTAAAAACAAAAATAAATAATAATAAAAATATTATTTACAAAAATAAATTAGGAAAATCACGAATATTACTCAGGGATCAAATCACGAGGTTTTGGGCTTGACATCACTTATTGACACTGATCTACTACTGAATGATCTAGACGATTGCCAGTATATTTGTCCATCTAAACTTATCTCCCTAGACCTTTTCCATATAACTGCCTGTAACAAATTTATCATGTTTTGATTTCTTAACAGTGAGCACCCAAACAAATACTAATCAAATCTCGGAATTACAGACAGCACACCCTATCATGTAAGTAGCTTCCCTACCACATATTTCACAAGTCCAATCCAGATCTCTGAAATCTTAACTGGGAATAGATTGAGAAGAGAACAGAATAGATCTTTAGCAGAGATGATATAATGTACAAGATCAAATGAGTTTTTCTCAATTTGATACAGGTTTCTAGGGTTTCTTTTGGGCACTTGAGGGCCTCTTTCGGGTGTTTAATTGATCTACAGAGTGACAACGTTTAGCTAGGTCAGCATGTATCTGGATGCAGCAGAAGCTGACGTTGCCTAGCACCTCCAGGCCAGCATATATCTGGATGCAGCAAAGGAGATACACGACTTTTTCAGAGAAGATTTCAGAGTCAGACCAAAATTGTGTGTATCGGGACAGCATACAGACATTCAAATATAGATGAGCTAATTCCAAGTGATTTTCTTTCCTGAGGTCATGTACTATTTTAGTTCTGAACAGAAACAGCCAATGTCTCCAGCCTAAAGGATAGAGCCTACCAACACATCATACTAGAGTCAAACTATTTCGATACTGATCTTACATGAGTCAGCCCTTAACCATGATGTGAAAATTCATTTCATTTCCCAGTCATGCCACACACCTCTTTTTGTATTTTTCTATTTTTTAATGTTTTTGTATTTTTTCAAAATTTCTCCCCCTAAATTTGTGCATAAATAAAAACTACCTAAGAATAGAAAACTTTATGAACAAATTTACCTACGAAAAACAAAAACATGCTCAGTCAGTAAAGCGGATCATTTTCAGAAAATCCACAAGCACCTTGAATTTTGAACTGCTGACAGGTTTGGTGAACAAATCGGCAGCATTTGCATCTGTGTCGATTTGCTCAAGTGTAATAAGACCTCTGTCAAAGCAGTCTCGAATAAAATGAACTTTTATGTCAATGTGCTTAGTTTTGGAGTGAAAAACAGGATTTTTAACAATTTGTATTGCAGTATCATTATCGCAGTAAATAGTAGTATTAAGATAAGTCAAACCGTAGTCCTGCAATTGATGTTGCATCCACACCACTTGAGAACAAGATGCAGAAGTGGCAACATACTCAGCTTCAGCTGTTGATATCGCCACTGTTTGTTGCTTCTTGCATTGCCAAGATATGAGCCTGTCACCCAGAAATTGACATCCCGCTGATGTAGATTTCATGTCACTGTCAGTACCTCCAAAATTGCTGTCAGAAAACGCAAACAGATCAAAATTAGAATCCCTCGGATACCACAGACCAAACCGTGGTCGGCCTTTAAGGTACCGAAAGATTCTCTTAACAGCAATAAGATGAGAAGTTTTAGGATTAGCCTGATATCGTGCACAATTGCAGACTACGAACATAATGTCTGGTCGACTAGCTGTCAGATACATCAACGACCCGATCATCGATCTATACTGACGTTGATCCACAGGGGATCCTGTTTCATCTTCCGTCAATAATGGTCTCTCTGCCATTGGTGTTTCAGCTGGTTTCGCATCTGAAAATTTGAATTTTGCTAGCACATCATCCACATACTTCCCTTGATGAATAAGAATTCCTTGAGAATTCTGTTTGACTTGTAAGCCCAAAAACAGTGTCATCTCCCCAAGAGCGCTCATTTCAAACTTCTTTTTCATAACTCCCTCGAACTCCTTGCAAAGCTCCTCACTTGTAGATCCGAAAATGATATCATCGACATAAATTTGAACTAATATCTGATCCTTGCCCACTTTCTTGATAAACAGAGTCTGGTCTATTGTGCCACGTGTGTACCCATGAGCCAGTAGATGTTCAGTTAATGTAGCATACCAAGCTCTTGGTGCTTGGTGCAATCCATACAATGCCTTGTCTAGCTTATAGGCATATTCTGGATGATCTGGATGTACGAACCCTGGTGGCTGCTCAACAAAGATTTCTTCCTTCACTTTTCCATATAAAAACGCTGTCTTGACATCCATCTGATATACAGTGAACCCCACATATGACGCGTAAGCTAAGAAAATCCGAATGGCCTCAAGTCGAGCAACCGAAGCATATACTTCATCATAATCCAGACCTTCTATTTGTCAAAATCCCTGAACTACCAACCTTGCTTTATTTCGAACAATAACCCCTGCGGAATCTTGCTTGTTTCGAAAAACCCATCGAGTTCCAAGTTTGCGCTTTCCTTGAGGCAACTTGACAAGTTTCCATACTCCAAGCTTCTCAAACTGGTTCAGCTCTTCATGCATAGCATCTACCCAGCCTGGTTCCTGCAAAGCTATATCAACAGTTTTAGGTTCGATTTGAGAAATATAGCAAGAATATAAGCAAGTATTGATGATTCCTGATTGGCTCCTGGTTAAAACTCCTGCATTTACAGGACCAATCACATTCTCTATAGGATGATTCCGTTGAACACTTGTGGGTATTGCCAATCCAGGTACAGTCTCATCTTCAGTGGTAGTGTTGCTAGACTCCCCCTCATTAGATGCTGCAGTATTATGAACGAATGGTGTGGTAATAATGCAATCTTCAGGAATTGGTTCAGGAAATAGTGCAGATCCAGAACCATTAGATGCAGAACCACTATTTGGAACACCTTCAGGGGACTGATGGGACGTTTGTTGACACGTAGGATGCTGCGTAAACATCATTCCTGGCGGATCAATGGTATGATGTTTGACACTTCCTTCTGTCTGTTCTTCTTCTTCTTCAGTATCCTCAAAAGACAGCGGCTGTTTTGGAGTAGACACACCTGCATCTGAGAAATCACTTGACAAAATGTTAAATGACTTAAACAATTCAGCATAATCATATAACCAATCTGGTCCTACTCTAGCATCCGTAGCATTTTCTTCGAGCCATTCAATGTTGCACGACTCGACGACCTTTTTAGTTACCTTGTTGTATACTCTATAGGCTGACCCTTTAGCATATCCAACAAAGTAACATTCGTCCCCTTTGACTTCAAACTTTCCATTAGAGTCCATAAGTAGTAACACACATGGACAACCAAAGATGCGAAAGTGTGAAACCGAAGGTTTACGTCCTTCCAGAATCTCATAAGGAGTTTTCATATGCCGTTTGTTTACTAAAGCATGATTCTGGACGTAACAAGCCGTGCTAACAGCTTCGGCCCAAAAGAAACTAGGAAGCTTCGAGTCAGCCAGCATAGTTCGTGCAGCCTCGATAAGAGTACGATTTCTTCTCTCAGCTACTCCATTCTGTTGAGGAGTCCGTGGTGCACTATACTGACGATCAATTCCCTTTTCAGTGCAGAATGCGTCCAACGTAACGTTCTTGAATTCTGTCCCATTGTCAGATCGAATAACCTTCACTTTTGTACTCGCTTGATTTTCAGTCAGAGTGATGAATTGTTTTACTAAGGCTGCAGTTTCATTCTTGTGACTGAGAAAATACACCCAGGTGTAGCGAGAGTAATCATCAACTATTACAAGACAGTAGACTTTCCTGCCAATGCTCAATACATTCACTGGACCAAAAAGATCCAAGTGAAGTAATTCGAGTACAGCTCTCGTTGAAGGTGCAGGTTTAGCCTTATGAGGTTTTCGATGAGCTTTTCCTTTTGCACAAGCAACACATTTTTTAACCAACATGAAATCTTTTATCGGAAGATCACGTACTAATTGACCTTTTGCTAAACGGTTCAGATTCTTCATATTCACATGGCCCAGACGACGATGCCACAGCAGACCATCATGTTCTGAAATCTTCGAAAATAGGCAAGTAATTTCTTCACACGGTTTCTTGTTCATATCAATCACATAAGCGTTTCCTCGTCTCTCTGCTGACATTAAAAACCAGTCTTCTGAAATGACAATCCCAGGTTTAAGAACATGACATCCTTTCTTTGTAAAGTGAACTGAATTCCCACGATCACAAATCTGAGAAATACTCAACAGATTGTGTTTCAGTTCTGGAACATAATTAACATTTTCGAAGCTTAGCACCATTAAATGAGACATATCCACCATTAAATTCTTTGACATTTTCGTACAGTTCCTTTTAACGTGATTCTGCCTGAATCTCCTCCCGCAAATGAGACATATCCACCATTAAATTCTTTGACATTTTCCAGTTGGGATAAGTCTCCTGTCATGTGCCTGGAACAACCACTATCCATGTACCAGAGGCGCACGGTAGTCCTCCACAGCTGTTCCTGCACGATTAGCGGGATTAGTTAGATTTAGGAACCCAACCCATAGTGGATCTGGGTTTTCCTTGTGCATCAATATAAGTTACTCTCTGCCACACTAAGTTTTCTTTATTCAAAAACTTTGAAGTATTTTGAACGACAGAGTTTCGATAACATGTATGAGATGGATTGGATTGCTTGGCCTTAGCTTTAGGTTTCCAATGCTTGTTTGACCAGTTAGAATTGTAGTTACCAAAAGCATTATGTTGAGATC
The DNA here is from genome assembly GCA_030545235.1 of Helianthus tuberosus. NCBI lineage: Eukaryota > Viridiplantae > Streptophyta > Magnoliopsida > Asterales > Asteraceae > Helianthus > Helianthus tuberosus. The sequence continues at coordinate 185,033,495 of CM060449.1, forward strand.
TTCGAAAATCATTTTCTTGTTTTTGATTTTTGCATTTGGCTGCATTCCAATCCTGATCAGAAGGTTTAGTCTTGCAATATTTGTTTTTCATTGTCTTGATCTTTTCAGTCGTCATTGACTCAGAACAACGATATCGGTTAGACCTGACATTCTGATCTTGCACTGACTTTTTCTTGTACGATGTCCTTGGGAGTTGACCACAATTTCTGGCAATGTGACCAGCGATGCCACAGTTAAAACATGTTTGACGCTTCAATTTGTGTGTATTTTGAAAACTTTTGCACGAATTGCTTGATTTTGAATAATTTGACGTCTTGATTTTCTGAACATGTTGTGTTTGTGATTGTTCTGAGCATTTTAAAGGTTTTTCTTCTAATGACTTCTCACTTATATCAATATCCTTTTCTTTGTTATTTAATTTTGGTTCAATATTTGAACAAGGAGAAGTTTCATCAATATGCGTTTCATCAATGCATTTGTCATGTGAAACTAATTCAGGTTCGTTATCTGAACGTGCAGAAGTCTCATCAACATGCATTTCCTCAACGCATTTATCATGTGAAGACGATTCAGGTTCAATTTCTACTATAGTTTCCAATGGGGTCCCACTAGATTCAACATTAGGGACACCCACTGAGACAGGTTCAGAAGAACAATCAGGATACTCTTGATTTTCTTGAGAATTCGTTTCAGTGGTTTCACTGAATGCATCCTGAGGGACCTCACCTGTCACATTTTCATTAACTAAGACGTTAGTAGCATTAGAATCACACACATTTGCTGAAAAACAATCATCACCACACTTATTGTTCAAACCATCAACACAAACATCATCAGTTTTGCCCAAAACAACAGGCTCACAAGACGAAACATAAGCAGAAAACGACGCAAATAAAGAACGACTAAAAGCCAAGTCAGATTCAGTTGGTTCAGAATAAGGTTCAAAATAAGGTTTAGAAATATTTGAAATAACGACTGGTTCACTCCCATGAACATCTCCACACTTTACTTCAGAAACAACATCTGCACATGAAGATGAAACGTTAGGATCAATTGAGCCTTTGGAAACAAAACTTAATGAAGTAGATTTATGTTTCTCAACTTGTCTGTCATGAGAAGATGACTTGTTGGTTTTGGAACCAAAAGTCAAGTTACTCTCATTCATCATCTCCTCCTCAGTCATTGGCAGATAAGTATAATTATCATTATATGGAGGAGGAGTCTGATTATAACCCAAACCACACCCTTTATTTTCTTTGTACGCAAGCTGTTGATCGCACAGGTTTTTAACTAGTCTGCTGGAAGAATCAAATTTCTTGATATTAAGTTCATTAATTTGATATCTGTCTCTAATATCTTCCAGTTCCTTAGTTAAAATGCACACTTTTTCCTGAGCTTCTAAGAAATGGGCTGTTTTTACACTCACATCATCCTTAAGTTTGATGATGTCTTTTCGCTGAGCCTCAATCTTTTCTTTATAGAGTTTCTCATTTTTCGATAAGGTAAAAATTTTATTTTTTATGTCTTGATAATCTTGAATGAGCTCAGCGTTGTGTATTCTATAAACTTCAACCCTTTCCCTACACTCAGGAGTACAAAAAACAGAAAGTACCTCTTCTTTAGTGAGACCTTTAACAGGAGCTGAAAGAATTTGAGTCATGAAAGCAAAGTTTTCAGCTGAAGTCTCTTCTTCTGGCTTAGGGTTTTGATCACTTGAGGTCATGAAAGCAATGTTATTTGAAGCAGCTTGATTTTCTGGAGCTGAGATGTTCAGACGCTCAATTTCAGAAGTCCAATCAAAGTTGATGTTGGGCTGAACCACCAGAGCTTGTGCTAATCCTTGAGGTTGAGGGCTTCCAGCAGCAGCAGCATCCGATACACTAGCAGTGGTCACAAGAGCTCTCTCTCGATTAGGTGTCACGGCCTGTGTAGGAGTTTGTTCTCTATTCATCAGTGGTTTTGTGCAATTTCGAGCATAATGTCCTTCCTCATGACAGTTGTAACATCGCAAGTTAAAAGGCACCTTAGCAGCTCCATTCCAAGCAGTGCCCCATCTATTTTTACCTGTTCTTTTAATAAACTTCTGTGCTCTGAAAGCAGCCATTGCCATCTGCCAGGTGATGTCCATTTCTTCCACATCATCAGGATGAACCTGAGATAGATCATCGACACACCATTTTGGAGGATCAATTTTTCCCGCAACGAAAACGTTCAAACAATTGATAACGGAGGCTGCAATATCCAAATTTTCTTTTGACTGTTTAGTAAAGAAAGCTATCATTTCATTGTTAGCAATGGAGGCGGAAGCAGCAGCGGAGGCATTCCCAGTGTTTGTAGTGGAAGTGGAAGCAGCTGGAGAAGCAACTTGATTAGAGGATCCTGAGCAATAGACATTTGCTAAAGTGGGAGCAGTCTTAGCAGAAGTAGCATTGCGAAACATCTGAAAACCTCCTTGAGACAACAAAGCTGTGTTGTTGTTATTTGATGAAGTGGGAGCAACAGAAAAACCTGCAGCCAACATGCTATTTTTGTAATTGGTTTCTCTTTGTTTATCATCTAGTTCACAAGCTTTGATATGAGAGATCATCTCTGACAGACTGCATCTTGCGAGGTCTTTAGTTTTCTTGATCATAGCGACATGATGATCCCAACTCTTTGGCAATGCATTAAGAAGTTGTCTATTGGTAGATGCATTTGATGTATGAATTTCTTCCATTTGCATTTGAGTCACTAATTTCACAAACCTCTGAATTTGATTGTCTACAGTTTCACCATAAATATGATTGAAATTGTTGAAATTTTGTTGCAGCAGATTTCTTCGACTCTCCTTCATATCTTCATTTCCTTCATAGACATCGATCAATGATTCCCACAGTTCTTTGGCAGATTTGCAGGTGCGAAATCCAATAGCAATGTCAGGACCCAGACCCATGGTTAAGTATGAAAGAGCTCGGTCATCTTCTTCAACGATAAGCAAATCATCTTCGGTATATTGATCTCTAGGTTTCTTTACCTTAACACCTGGTTCAGTGGAACTTTCCATCATAATCTCCCTTGGACCCCTTAAGATGCTTTGCCACAGTTTATAATCTTTGACCTTCAAGTGCTTTTCAAAGCGCCACTTCCACTCAGGAAAATCATTTGCATTAGTCAATCTTGGAATGCGCGTTGTGGTTCCAAGCTTTGAATCCAGTTCTTGTTGGGCAGCCAATTCAGCGTTATTAGTTGTCATAGTTAATTAATCGATTAATTATTTTTAAAAGTCCAAAAGTGTTAATAGTTCAAAATCCAGGTCCAAATAACGTTGCACAGTGACGTTGCGAGTCGAGACCACAATTGCGAGTCGAGATTAAGATGGTTGCGAGTCGAGACTGGAGCAGAACAAATCGAGACTATTGATTGTTGCGAGTCGAGACTGAAACAGCACAAGCCGAGACTGTTGATTGTTGCGAGTCGAGACTGGAACAGTACAAGCCGAGACCTCTGTTGATTGCGAGTCGAGACCAATGCAGCACAAGTCGAGACCACGAAGGTTGCGAGTCGGAACCTGCAAAACAGATATGAGATAAACACTGTTGACTCGTAATTCCTGATTTTCAGCACTTTCAAAATTCAAAGATATCGAAATCCTTGAATTTTCTTTGATCACCCACTCCGAGAAATCAGCTGACAGATTTTCTGAAATCACACAATCCAAAATCAGTATTATTTTTAACAATTTCACCAAGAACAGTTTGAATATGTGACACTTTTCACTGCAAAACAAACACCAAAACCGTATTAGTAACAACTGATGTTCTTGAATCTGATTGATATCAAAACCGAACCAAGGATGGTTTCTTGGCTCTGATACCAATTGTAAAACCCTTTTAGGATCCTTCAATATGATATCGATCTTAACTTGTGAAGGTGCGGAAAACAATCACAAGTTGATTCAAGAACAAATAAGTAAACAATCAAACGATTAAAACACAAACCAGAGATCTTGCATTCAAGGTTTAACGATGACTGATACAAGACTCTAACTTTCGGCTCCCTTGTGTCGCAACCAACTATCTGATCAACAACCTCAACCAATAGATTGAGGTTTACTTAAATACAAAACAACTAGGCTATCCCTAGGCCCATTGCGACACCAAGTCTACTACCCAAACACTTACAAAATCGACCCAAACATGTAAACTAAACACATACATAATCAACCCTTAAACTATGCTAACCTACATGAATAAACCTTCAGGTTCCAACAAAAACATCTCCGGTGTATCCTTAAACTTCTGCAGCAAGAGAAGCTTTACGCCAAGGTTTCCAAATGTGAGTTTTGGCTTCGTGAAGTCCAATTTCTTGGACATGTGGTAAGTGAGCATGGCATCCAGGTGGATCCTGCTAAGATTGAAGCAATTATGAATTGGCAAGCGCCCAAAACACCTACAGAGATTCGCAGCTTTTTGGGTCTAGCAGGATACTACAGGCGTTTCATTGAAATTTTTTCAAGGATTGTTGCACCTTTGACTTCGTTAACTCGCAAGAATGTCAAGTTTGACTGGGGTCCCAAGCAGCAAGAATCCTTTGATATTCTGAAGCAGAAATTAATCAATGCTCATGTGTTGACATTGCCAGAAGGAATTAAAGAATTTGTGGTTTATTGCGACGCATCGCACACCGGTATGGGTTGTGTGCTCATGCAGAGAGGCAAGGTCATTGCCTATGCTTCACGTCAACTAAAGGTGCACGAAAAGAACTACACCACCCATGATTTGGAATTGGGTGCCGTTGTATTTGCACTAAAGCTTTGGAGGCATTATTTATATGGAACCAAGTGTGTGATTTATTCTGATCATAAAAGCCTTCAACACTTGTTCAATAAAAAAGATCTTAACATGAGGCAGCGTCAATGGATGGAGACTTTAAATGATTATGATTGCGAAATTTGCTACCATCCAGGTAAAGCAAATGTTGTAGCTGACGCTCTAAGCAGAAAGGAAAGGATCAAACCTATTAGAATAAACGCCAAAAGCATTGAACTGAAGAACAGCTTGAATGAAAAATTGTTAGCTGCTCAGAAGGAAGCCGTTTTGGAAACTAACTTTCTGAATGAGAAGTTAGGAGTGACTGCCGATCAATTGTCATATGGCAAGGATGGAATCCTAAGATTGAATGGTCGAATATGGATTCCAATCCATGGAAGGCTTAGAGATGTGATTCTCCAAGAAGCTCGTAGTTCGAAATATTCAGTTTATCCTGGCAGTGATAAGATGTACCAGGATTTAAAGGAAAATTATTGGTGGATAGGTTTGAAGAAATCTATAGCCACTCATGTGGCTAAATGTCTGACATGTGCACAAGTTAAAGCATAACATCAAAAGCTGTCAGGTTTGCTTCAACAGCCTGAACTTCCCACATGAAAATGGGAAATGGTGACCATGGATTTTATCACCAAGTTACCAAAGACAAAGCATGGGAATGATACTATTTGGGTTATAGTTGATAGACTGACCAAGTCAGCTCACTTCTTGCCTATTAAATAAACTCACAGCTCCGATAAGTTAGCTCAGCTGTACGTGGATAAGATAGTATCATGCCAGTATCTAGTAACTCTGATAGGGATACTAGATACACCTCTCACTTTTGGAAAAGCTTTCAGCAATCTTTAGGCACTCGTCTAAATTTCAGCACTGCTTATCATCCTCGGACAGATGGCCAAAGCGAGCGTATGATTCAAACGCTTGAGGATATGTTACAAGCTTGTGTTATAGACTTAGGTGGAAGTTGGGATGACCATCTTCCGCTGATTGAGTTTTCGTACAATAATAGCTATCATTCAAGTATTCAAGCAGTGCCTTTCGAAGCTTTGTATGCAAGGAAGTGCAGGACGCCAGTTTGTTGGGCGGAAGTTGGAGATGTCCAACTGTCAGGACCTGATATAGTCCTTGAGACGACAGACAAGATTGTTCAAATCCGTGATCGTCTCAAAGCTTCCAGGGATAGGTAGAAAAGCTACGCGGATAAAAGGCGTAAACCTCTGAAATTCGAGGTAGGTGATAAAGTGCTACTCAAGGTGTCACCCTGGAAGGGGGTGATGCGATTTGGTAAAAAGGGAAAGCTAAGCCCAAGGTATATAGGACCTTTCAAGATCATCGAATGTGTCGGAACGGTAGCTTACAAGCTAAATCTTCCAGAAGAGCTCAGTGGGATTCATAATGTATTTCACATCTGCAACTTAACGAAATGCATAGCCGATGAATCGCTAGCAATGTCACATAAGGACGTGCAGATTGATGAAAGTTTGAAGTTCGCTGAAAGACCTCTGTCAATCGAGGATCGATAGGTCAAGAAACTTCGAAGAAAACATATACCGATTATGAAGGTAAAATGGGATGCCCGTAGAGGCCCAGAATACACGTGGGAGGTTGAATCCACAATGAAACAGAAATACCCTCATTTATTTTAATAAATCTTGAGGTCAAGATTTCTTTTAAGGGGGTGAGGATGTAACACCTCGCGAAATCATGTCCAATATAATGAAGACACGTGTCATGAAGGTTAAATGTGTAATGAATTAATCTGGAAGGACTACAATTGTCAAACAATGTAAATATGTATGTAAAAGGATCCAAAGTGTCAACATGCCAATCTTGTGCCTCTGATTGACCTCACACGACGTTCGTATTCTTTAATGAATAATTTTTCGGACATAGAAAGTCGTTTGTGCTTAAAATAAGGAATTTACGAAGCATAGGGATTAAAAGTGTCAACATGTTAAAAGTTACCTCTGAGTGACCTTTTAACGATCCCAAAAACATTGTAATATTTGTATATTTTACTCTCAAGAATATTGGATAGTAATTTCATGGAGTTTCAATGAAAACAAGACCTTTCGGGTGATCTCATAACTAACCGGGAGCTTAACGGAGTTAATATGTGACCCAAGGCCCTTAATAGTTAATTATGAGGGTCAAAAGTGCAATAAAAGAAAGTTATTTAAACCTAAAATGGACCAAGGACTGAAATTGCAAAGTTTTAAAACTTTTTACCTGAGCAGACGGTTGTCGCGGCCCGCGTAGACTTCCTTTGAGACTTACGCGGCCCGCGTGAGAAGTGCCAGCGACCAAAAAGAAGACAGCTACATGTTGTAGCCTGTTACACCGCCATTGCATGGCTGGATTCGATACCAGGGACTGAGCAAATGGTTTTTCATGCGTTAGGGACACTTGGGGACATCTGGTAACAACATAGGGACATATGGATTGATCTTGGAGCATCTAATTTCCTATATAAAGGACTTGTAGTTCATAAGTTCTCTTGCACATTTGAATTTTACTCTCAAAGCTTACTCTTTGAAGCCTCCTTGAGCTAAAGGAAGCTTTCTCAAGTTCAATATTCGTGCTAAGGACCATAGTAAGTGTTCTTAGCTTCCTAAGCTTAAGTTTTATTAGCTTAATGACCGAAAGTCAAAGTTATCGTAATTAAGCTTTGACTTTGTGATTAATCACAAACGGTCCAGCCATTTTTCGAATTGAAAGTGGCTATGTGTTGGTAATTATGTAGGTAATAAACCCTTAAAAGGGCACCTTCTAATTATCACATTATCTCAGTCAATTGTCGGGTCAAACTTATTAATAAAAAGACAAACGAGTCCATTTTCACAAAATAATTCATAACTGATAATGTAGAAGTTATGGAACATGTTTTAACACTTAAATAAATTGGTAAATAATATAAGAACATGTATAGGGATGTTCAACCCGATAATTCTGAGTTTAGGCTCGGTTCGAAACCGAAAGTCGCAAAAGTAGACTTTTGCTTTGACTTTCAGTTCTGACCCGATTTAGCTTAGTCTAGATATGCCTTAGGGTTCCTTTAGGACCATATTACATGTTAGTACAACCCTCTGAGGTTATACAACTTGGTTCTATAGAAATCCTAGTTCATTGCATGTTTCCGTTAAATGCTTAAAAGTTGACCATTATGCCCTTTTGATATTAAAACGAGATTTTTGAAAATATGAGAGGACAAAAACCTTTATTTTTGATTTATGAGCATGTCCTAAAAATTTGACATCAGTTCATGGTCTAAAATAGAAGTTATGCGCGATATCGTAAAATGAAAGCTTTTTATTAATTAAATGACACTTTTAGTATAAATCATATTTAAACCCAAATTTTTGCACCAAACTTGCCACCTACTGTTAAGATATAATATTTAAGGATTTTTGGAAATTTTTGTTAAATTTTAAACTGATCATAACATAGAGTTCTTGCATAGGCTCGGTAATTGACGATAATGCCATTTTCGCTAATAAAATGAGTTTTACACATCCTTTACATGTCAAACCTTTTTCTACTGATTTTATACATTAAATAAATTATTCTAAATAGTAAAGGCTGATAAAAATCTCAGATTCCCTTAAACAACCCGAATATCGTCAAATACCGACTTTTATGCGATTTTAGCGCATAGTATGATTTAAAACTATATTGGACACCTAAAACTTATTACCTACTGATATTATAAGCAAATTTTTCTACTTTAACAGTAAGTAAAAGTTTTGAACTCAGATTTCCAAATTTGACCCTTATAGCATATGTGAAATGACCAAAATGCCACTTCGGTGCATAGTTTGGCCATAAATGATAAAATTCACATATGTATGATATCTTACTGGTGTAACTTGTTAAAATAAATATTTTTACTAATTATTTTAGACCAGAACCTCAGATTGCTATTTAACCTCTTTTATAAGCTTTAAAATGACCAAAATACCCTTACGGGGCTTAAATTGATTTTAAATTCGTTTTGGGCATAATGGAAGATATCCTACTGATATCATAACTTATTTAAAGCATATTAACTTGTGGAACCTGTACATGATTCATTTGGTTACCCGTTATGCATATTCGCGTTCGGTACGGTTTATGTAACTAGTTTGCATAAATTAACCGAAACGGGTCAAACCGTATCATTTTTACTTCAAAATCCAGAATGTGTTTAGTTTACCTATTTTATACAAGTCTTCATACTTGTCGGGTCTAAATCACATTCTAATCCGGTTTTCGCTTAATCTTGCGTTTTGAACCGTAAGCCTTTCATTAAAACTAACTGGTCTAAGTTAAGACTTAAATAAGACCCGTTAGGAATCTAATAGGTTATTGAAATCTTCGTTCCAGATTTAGGAGCCCAGTAAAAGATACTTGTACTTGCTGATTGATATACGGCTGAGGATAAAATTATGTTTTTGCTCAGGTAAATACTTTTAACTTATTTTCCGTTATACGGGCTTGGGATACGGTATTTAATAATACCGCTTGGTCGGGTATTGAATCTTTAATCGATTAGTGGTTAAATCATTGAAATAACCCGTTTTAATCTGTTTTGTTTGATGAAATGCCTTTGGGGGGTTAATGACCGTGTCTTGGATATCCTCGGCTCATTCATTGCATGGCCACGACTTAAGCACGGGGTGTAGGCATACACCTGACAGTTGCGTATGTAAAAGATATAACCACTCGTTGAGGATAACTCCCCGTGGAATTATATTAGTGGTGTGTCTATTAATCTTTAACCCGGTACTTCTAACCCGGGCTACTGAATGGACGACAAACATATAAATCTGTATACAAGATTATTTTTAAATAATTGTCCCAAGTTATAAAAGATTTTTTGTGCCTTGTGCATTTAAATCAATTTTATAAATACTTTTCAAAAGAGTCAGTTAATTGTATTTACCAGTGTAAACTGACGTATTTTTCAAAAAGATTAAGTGCAGGTACTACGCGTAATGGGCGCGCTACTCCTAGTATCAAATAAAGAGTCTTGCAAGCTTTTGATGCTTAAATCTATTGAACAATATTTCTTTTTATTTTAGATCCGCCTGTGGATCCAATTACAACCCGTTGTGTAATATTTTATTATACTTTCGAATCGGTTTGTATAATTTACTTTTAGACTTCCGTTGTGCATTTGAACTGTGATTAACTGTCTATGATGATATCAACTACGTCACGATACTCCCCACCGGGCCCACCGGTAATACGTGGAAATATCGGGGTGTGACACAACCGCATCTTCACCAGGAGTAGCCGCAGCATCCCTAAAAGCAACATCAGAAGTATCATCACTCTTGATAAAATCAAGTGCAGACATAACTACAAAATATATAAGCAAGCAAAAAATAAGAACATCATAGCACAACAAGAAAAATGCATACCCTGCCCATCTCTCATAAGCACCGGATCTCGATCACGTTTGTCCCATAACTTACTGAGACCCAACAACACCAGTAAGTGCTCGGGAAAGGGACGAAGCCTTGAAGGGCACTCCCTAAGAGTTTCAAGAAATCGGGTATTTATCTCAGAAGTAGAGGGTTCAGGCTCATTTAAAACCGCATCCGGATGCCTCCAAACAAGCTTAAAAGGAACAATTTCATCGGAAACCCAGAAAAACCGGTCTTTCCAAACACCAAGACTAGAAACCATAGATGAAATTAAACAAGTATCAACCTGAGATGTTTCAAATGTAAACCAGTCACCATTCTTGGCCAACCGGAAAAAACGACGGAAGGATAAAAGAGTGGGATCATACCCGGAAGCCCGGCACAGAACTTTAAAGTGCAAAACCCTAGCCAGACCCTGAGGGTGAATCTGGCCAAAGGATACGCGATAATACTCTAAGACATTCAAAAAAAAGTTCGAAAAGGGGTGACGAAGGTTCGAAAACTCAAAATGGCGGCAATAGAGGGCAATGGAACCAGGGGGGACACTTATCGATCGAAACATCACAAGCCGGTGCAACCGGTTTAAACTTCATCCCAATCCCCCATTCCATACAAAAATTTTCTACTTCCTCTTGAGTTAATCGAGAAAACAATTTCGCTAGATCTTTATGAGCACCCATGCTATAAGAAAATAACCAGAAAATATGAAATCGGAACTAACCTGGACGGAGAAAAGGAAAGAAAACCTGAGAGGAAATGTGCAAATGATGGTTCTCTTCTAAAAGATTAATGTAAATTAATGAAAAGGAAACGTTATAATTACACAAAGGTTATTAAAACCGCCGCCTGACACACAGGAAACTGCCAGAAGTCATATCAACTGTCTTGTCAACAATCAAAAATCAAAAAGCTCAACCGTTTTCAACATTTCAAGCAAAATAAACACATGTACAAAAAGTCAGAAGTATTTGTGCTTACACCCAAAAACCTCTGACTTGGGGGGCTGATGACGGGGTGAAGAAACACGTAACTAATTTTAGGGTTAATTAGGTGGTTTATGTTTCAAACATGAGGGTTAATCTTCTTAAATCTTTCCTGAGCTCCGATATGACTCGGTCCTCCTGCAAAACAACACCATTAGCTCGTTAAGAGATGAATATGGGGGTTTCCCTCTTATCCAGACTCCGGCGTGAGAATAAGTAACTGCTTTGAGGAAATAAGTGTGTGTTTACGAGTGAGAGTAGACAGCATGGAATGTTCAACCTGAGTATGGAGGTCCCTATTTATAGCCAGAGAGGTGTAAGAGGAGATGGGCTGATGGGCCTTGGGCCGAAAGGCAACAACCATGAATATCCTCTTTGTCTCACTGGTATCGATCGTTAGTGGTTTCTAGAAGATTTCCGGTGCTGGCGCACCTTGATTGGAGCCACGTGTCCCAGTTGTCGGCCTTGTTCTCCCTCTGCCATCAGCAGGTGAGTGGAGATCGTGAGGCCATTGTCGCCGCCTCCTGATTGGTGACACGTCGGCGTCCATGTGTACTCACTGTCTCCTGCACGTCACTCGATCGTGGAGCACGATAGAGTACAGACAGGTGGACGCTGATTGGCTCGTTCTTCTGCCACCTGTACCTTTTGTACTTTCTGAAGTGGCCTTACGCCGTAACTCCTGCGTGACCCTTGTTGTGCACGTAATTAGCCCGCGCAGGGTTATATAGATTGAAGGCTCTTATTTAGAACACTAAGTATGAAAGCTGATGTTATTTCCTGCTAGGACCTCGCTAGAGGTCAGTTCTTGCAAAAGCAGCCCGCGCGAGGTCTATAGATTGATCAGCTTACTGAGTAAGGAGTATGGTCCAGCGCGCAGCCTGACCGGCCTGCGCGGCTTTTTGGGACCATACCCCTTCACGGGGGTAGCTCAAACCTAAACAAAATGACCAAGAATACATGACAGCTTGAAGGGTTAAAATGTTCAAAGGTTTAAAGCCCGTGAACTGAGCTAAGGCAGCACGTGTACAGTAATCAGTCATGTCACTGATTACTTGAACAACTCTCCCAGCCGTAAAAGTAAAACGAGTGCATAGGGTGTAGTCTTTTATCCGTAGGTCCAAACGCTTCAACCCCTAAAAGGGTAAGTCTCCCACTGCAAGCATGGTTCACTAGTCCAAGGTTTCCTCTTTGGGCGATATCTTCCTCTATAAAATGACACTTCATTTAGTGCTGAAAAACACTCCGATCAGTCCTGATTCCCTTGTGATCTCTGGTCTTCCTTCTCGAGCACTTGTTTCATGCAAGTCTCCTTTCTTCACATTCAACACACACATTTCTACTGCTCTTGCATCCGAAACTGAACACACTTCAGTTGAGGATCTTGAACAAACAACAAAATATAGCTAGTGAACCTCTCTCCACATCTTGCAAACGTGGGGGGACCCCACGACCTGCGTTAGGCAAATCGAAACCCTCCAAACCTTTTGCCTAACCAGCCTAGCTACTATCATTGGTCTAGTATTTGTTGCATCAACAGAGGCTAAAGACTTTTGTCATGGGCCCTGAATAGTACTTTCCTCAAAAGGGTTTTTATTTATTTATTTTTTGAACGGCAAATTATACTCTTATTCAAAACCCCAAAAAATTGTTCTGTAAATTACATATGATTAGTAAGCTACTAAGTCAACCAACCAATACTTGCTTTTGCCTCACCGAACTACAAAACAGAAAATTGAGTCAAAAGGGTTTTTATTATTGTTTCTTTTTATTTTTACTGCAGAAAAAAAATTATGTACATGTGAATGTGTAATAAATAAGCTTGACCACATGTTGTAAAGCGTAGTTGGACCATTAAATATTTTGAACGAAAATTAAATTAGTAGAAAAAATGTTGCATACATATTGTTGGATAAAAAGTTAAAACTTCTATGAGAAACATAACAAGTAATTTGTGTGGTTGATTTTACAGTTTCATCTATAAAACTGTGGTAATTGTAAGATTGTAGATAAAATAAAGTTTTATACGAGTAAAAGAAAAGGGACAAAAAAAGATTCGGTCTTAGAGTGTGGTGGTCTTGTGGGGCTATTGGTTTCTTAGGATGAGTTGGGTCATCAATGGCTACGTAGGACCATTAATTGATTGCTACATTATTTTTTTGCCTCATCCATCATGATTGGCATGAATTATTAAAAGTGGTTTGGGTAATGACCACATCCTTTAGGTAGTGGTTTTGAATGATGGATTAGAACTGAGTGACATGGCGCTGATGTGGAGGGTCATGGCCACACCCTATAGCCTTAATGTGTTAACCAATTCAAAAAAATTTTTTTCAAATCAAACCCACTAATTTCACATGTCTCACTACTACACCATTTTATCCAATTATAAACACCTACACGCACACGCTTAAACCACTCCACCATTTGCTTGTTACATACCCCTTTTACATCTAACCTAGAACCTTATTTATAATTAGGGGTGAGCAAAAGGAAAAACCCGACCCGACCTGACCATTACCCGACCTGACCCGAGAACCGATCAAACATAAAATACAGAACCGATTCACTACCCTAAATATAGGGTAGGTTCCGGTCCATAGGTCCAAGTCGGGTTTCACCATGAAAAGAACCGAGAACCGACCCGACCCTATTTTATATGAAAAATTGGAACCGATCTAAATACCTAGGACCTAGGTACCTGGGTTCGGGTCGGTTTGGGTATATTTTCGGTTCGGTTCTCGGTTATTTTCGGTCCGGACCTAAACTTGCTCACCCCTATTTATAATCTTTAAAAAATGACAATCATGGAGAATGTGTAAGACCCGTTGTAAGACCTATTTAGTTTAAATATATAAAATTCACGTTTTATACGAACCATTGAACAAAAGATTACATGTTTTTTTTTTTAACATAAGCTACACAAGGTAGCAATGATTAGATTCGAAATACAAATCCACAGGTTTTACATTTCAAAAGCATATTAATAAAAACGGAAGCTAACAAGCCTTTGGAAAGTGTTCGGTACTTGACGTGACTTGATCTTCATCCGGGGTCCTAACTTCGTACTTACCTATCATACGATTTCATCCAAACGATTAGTAAAATGAAAACATTTGGACGAAAACGTTAATCATAAGAATACAAAACAATTTACTCTGGGTTAGCGTATTTATACAATTCTTTCAGCGTATGCAGAGTACACCAGCGTAAAAGTGTCCAGGACCAACGTATTTTACTCTGAAATGGACCCGTTTGAGACTTTAAGTTATTTAACTCAAGTCTTCCATTTCTCAATACTGTTTTCATTTATTTTTCAACCATAGTCTAATTCATGGTTGACACTTCTTGTAAATAACCATGGCGTCACAATGCTATATTTTGTTTTTGATGCCTTATTCGTTTGACCCGTTTCGAAATTTAAGTATTAAAATTTAAATCGTCAGCATTCTTTTAGTAGGATTATTCCCCTACAACTACAACCCATTAACCGGGCTTATTAATCTTTTGTTTCACGCTCCTGGTACCCGGTTTGCGTTCACGCTTATTCGACCCATTTGACATTCTAGTAATAAAACTCAATCTATCCAAGTTCATATCAAGGAATCACATCCTTTTGACTACGACCCATTACTCGGGTTCATCACTTTGCAGTTCGCGTTTTACTCATTTTGACCCGTTTGGTTTACTCTCGTGAATACTATCACTTATGAGCAAACCCGTTTCTACGTATAAACATCTTCGCAACCGTTTTATTGATTAAACAATATTAAATAGTAAATGATAGAAACGAAGCATAATAGTCACGTACCTTAGAGCTTTCCTTTAAGTCTCGTGTCGCTCCCGACTTTATCACCCGCTCTATCGCTCGAGTCGCTTTAGAGAACAACATGTCTAATTGTTAAATTTCCATCACGATGACCATTTTACCGTATTTACTAACAATCAATTGTATGGTTCACATCGCATTTTCTTCTCATGCATTATTAGCCTAAGATTTTCATTCAAGCATTTTATCATACACCTTAAAGGCATGATTTCCTAGCTTTTCATCTAGTCAAGAATACTAACCTTCATACTTCAATTTCTTAACATTATGAATATGTTTTCCACCAAAATCAATTCAGTAATGCCATTATATCTAACAAGATTATCATACATGGTTAGTTCATACCACAAATTTGGGGGGTTTTCATTCTAAAATCAAAACCCATTTCATAACTGCATGAGCAACTACTCACGCATAACACATTCTCAATCAATTCACATAATCGATGATTACACTAGACAAGGACACTCCTATTGCCATTAAATCACTAAATTCACAAGTTTCATCAACCAATTTATCATCTCATGGATTTTCTCCAAACTAGAAAACTTTACTAAACATGAAGTTTTAACATACATTATGATCCTCTTGCTTAGGTGATTATTAATTTCGGTTCATGCATAAGATTTACACACTTTTAGCCTTTCAATTTAGGAGATTTAGAGGACTAGGTCAAAATTGAGGGGGAGGGGGGGGGGGGGGTTGTTTCCCCTCTTTCTTAGTTCCTAGTCACACAGAAACACACATAGTGTATATGTTGTGCTTTAAATTATATTTTTAAAACTCCATTTTCCTTTTTACCAACTTTGGCCCCTATATTTTAGTTTCTTTTATAAAAGGCTTCCATTCACTGTTTTTTTATTAACTATTTATATTACTAACTAGGTTGAATATTCCTAGTTATTGTGATACAATATTAATCAAAAGTGTACACACATATATATATAATATTCTATATCATTCGATATTTTTGGGGTATTACATACTGACATCTTCGATTCGGTTTAGGGCTTCTCTCCCCTTCAGATTTCCAACCAAACTTCCTTCATTTAAGAAAACCCCTATTGTCTATTATCTTTATATTGCGTTACGTTACTTTCCTTAAACTTATTTTTTATAAGATCTTTACTTTTTGATTATACAAATAAAAATAATGATAAAAGAATTCAATAATTTGATGATATTCTTATGCATTTAACGCATATACTTTTTATGTTTGTGAGATTCATAAGAAAGGTGGACGTAATTTTGGTGTCGTTCCCATGAATAGTCATTTTAATTTGGTCCCAATTATTTGTTTGCAAGAAAGGGCACCACATGAGGCTGATCCTGTCATGCCCTGCCCTTAGTTTTTAATGTTTTATTTCTTTTCTTTTTTATTTACATAGAAATGTTAACACTGCTTTGAATGTGTCATAACATGTGAATATAAAATAAACATTCACCCCTCCCCTTTATCTCTCTATATATACATAAATATACATTAAGAGAGATAGCGTGAAAAAAGGGTGTAAGAATAAAATATGTTTTGACTATTATGTTAGGTTAGGATCCACTGGTTTTGTATGACTTGCTCAACATATTGATACTTATTTGTATCTAAAGGTGTAAATAAGTCGAGTACTCGAGTTGCACATGAGATACTTGAGATCGGCTTACTTAAAGCTCAAATCGAGTCAAGTTTAAAAGAGCTTGAGCAAAGGTTGGAGCTCGGTTAATAATGAGTGCGAGCTCGAATTTCACATACCAAGTTTGGCTAGGCTGGTAAGCCTAAACAAGCCATATATTTATACTCAATACTATGATATTAAGATTTCTTAGGGGTGAGCAAGTTTAGGTCCGGACCGAAAATAACCGAGAACCGAACCGAAAAACATACCCAACCCGACCAGAACCCAAGTACCTAGGTATTTAAATCAGTTCCAATTTTTCATATAAAATAGAGTCGAGTCGGGTCGGTTCTCGGTTATTTTCATGGTGAAACCCGACTTGGACCTATGGACCAGAACCGACCCTATATTTAGGGTAGTGAATCGATTCTGTATTTTATGTTTGATCGGTTCTCGGGTCGGGTCGGGTAATGGTCGGGTTTTTCCTTTTGCCCACCCCTAAGATTTATGACAAAAGTAATTAAATAATATATAGTTTCTTGTAACTAAAACTAATTAAAAAGGCAAAGAGAACAACCAACTATTATGCATAGGGCAAGGATTGTTTCAGAACTTTAAATAATTATAGAACTTACATAACTCATAATAAACAATCATTTTAACTATATATTTTTATATTTAACATTGTTTAAGGATATTTTTTTATCATTTATTATGATTCCATGTGTGTTAAGAGTAGTTTTATCATTTTTTTCATATGTAAGTTTATAATTACATATACGTAAATTGGTTCCTTACACATATGTAAATTAGTTATTACACATAAATAATTAGGTTTTTCATATATATGTAATCATAAAAATACATATAATAAATGATAGGAGTATCCTAAACAATGTTAAATATAAAAAATATATAAATAAAATAATTGTTTATTAGCAGTTTTAAAAGTTCTATGAATATTTAGAGTTGTGAAATGAACTCAACCCATTATGCATGTAACTAAAATGATTAAACATCTGGTAAATAACAAATGAGTTGTGTTCGAGTTAAGCTCGATTTTTTTTTTGTTACTCGAGTTCTAGTAATTGAGCTTCAGTTTGTCTCTTAAATTATAAGAGTCAGCTTCGAACTCAGCTCAGCTAGTATACGCCTTATCTATGTTCAGTCAATTAGCTCATAATCAAACCCTCGATCCTATATTTGGTTCAACCGGTTGAACCGTCTCGTTCTCATTTTTAAAACTCTATAGCGTGGATAGGATATTATATTATTGGGTTAGAATATGGAGTTTTTTTTCCCAAAAGAGTGTTGGTGGAAAATTATTTATCAAAATGGGTGATTTGAAAAATAATTACCAAAATAGATGTTTTGCAATTACTTTTTCCTAAATTGGTGAGGGTGGAAAAATATTTAACAAAATGGGTGTTTTTAAATTTTTTTATTAAAATGAGTGTTATTTCTTATTTCTTTATTATTAACTAATCTATTATATTTTTTCTTTTTTTTTCAATTAACTTAATATGTTTTTAATTTATTTTCTCCAAACAATTACTCTTTATATTGTATTTACTTTTTAACCGACCAAAATATAATTCTTTTTTCTTAACGCTTTTTTCTTTTATTTTCTTTTATTTATGTAAGCTAAATCATTCTAATTTTAGAGATGTAAACGATCACTAAAGTAGCACGTTCATCTTCATTTATTTAACTTTAATCGAACACAAACATGGTTTTCTTTTTTGTAAACGAGACATGTGTTAACGTTTACATTAATTGAATGAAATAAATGTTGCTCGTGACTATTAAAAAATAAGTTGATAATAAAAAATAATAATAAGTATCGAGTTGGCCAATAAAATTACGAACCAATCAATCTACGTAAATATTTTGCCCACTGATTGTTAATAAAATTCAATATGTAACTTTAGGAAACACTATATTATGGGTTTTCATTTGATTAGTAATCAACTACACGGACAATAGTAAATAAAAAATTACTCAAAAAAATAAATTAAAAAAGTAGACGAGATGCATTAGCATTTAAAAGTAAAATGAATTTAATGATCTCAGTTTGTTTTAACATGGGTTTCATTATAAAAAAAAAAAAAGAAAAATATATATAATAATTAATAAGTTAGTTAAAAAATCTATATAATGAGTTAGATGGTAGAAAAGAATATAAATGTGATAGGTTGATTAAACAAAAATAGAAGAATTATAACAGGTTAGTTAAAAATAAATAAATATAGAAAAACATCTATTTTATTAATTATTTTTTAAATCAACCATTTTGGTAAATAACTTTTGGACCAACAACATTTTAAGAAAAAACTCTTAGAATATGATGGTAAGAGCATTCACATTCTATCCATCAAAATATGTGAGAGAGAGTTTTTATATTATAAAGGGTATAAAAAGTGGTTGTGAGTAGAGGAGAGAGAAAATGTTACTGTTCATCTGTATATTTGGGGGGACACTGTTCACCCAGTATAATTTTTTTAATATATATTGAAAGTGGTTGTGAGTGAAGGAGAGAGAAAAATGTGATGATAATATTATTTAATTGAAAAGGAGAGAGAAAAAATATTTGTTTTTAGTGGAAATATATTGATATAGAATTTGTTTTTTAGTGGAATGTATGTATAATTTGATGGTTTGGATGTGAATGCTCTAAGATGGTAGTGTGAAATAAGTAAATAAGATCATGGGGTATGGTGGGGCTTGGGTTGGGCATTTGGTGACACGTGGATTTTAAATATTAAAAACCCAAAGCCAAGTGTTTTAGCGGTATGGTGGGGCTTGGGTTGGGCGTGGCTGGGCGGCGTGGCCTAGCCACATCATCATTTTTTTATATATATTTTTATTTATAACTAAATAAAAAATAAACATACAACATATTTTTTTTAAATACATAAACATACATAATATTTATCAAAATAAAAAACAGTCATTCTTCGTTGTCTTCGTCGGTTTCGAACCCAGGAATCGTTGAAACATGTTCCACCAAATCAGCTCGAAGGTTCTGATGTATATCCCTTGACTTTATTAAAAATTCATTTGCCGCTTTATCTTCGTCTGTTACGTTACCTTGTTGGGGGTCATCGTCATCGTAGTAGGTAACGACCGCTCTACCTTCATCTTCCAAAATCATGTTGTGAAGAATGATACATGTGTACATCACGTTTCCAATCTGATCCTTGTCCCATAGTCGACAAGGCATTGCCAAAATTCGCCACCTTTTCTTCAAAACACCGAATGCTCGCTCGACGTCTTTACGTGCAGCCATCTGGACCCTGTTAAACTTTAATCTCTTTGGATCTGTGGTATCGTGTCTTGTGAACGATTTTACGAAAACCCCCCACTCTGGGTAAATCCCATCAACTAGGTAGTACCCGTACACGTACTCAATCCCGTTTACAAAGAAACTTCCTTTCGGTCCTATTCCATTTACCCGATCATTGAAAAGAGGCGAGTGGTTTACGATGGTAATATCATTATGTGAACCTGACATACCGAAGAACGCATGCCATATCCAAAGATCTTGGGACGCAACCGCTTCAAGCATGATGGCTGGCACCCAGTGAAATCCACTAGTGTGAGCACCTTGCCATTGGGTAGGACAAAGTTCCCAAGGCCATTTCATACAATCTAAACTAACTAGCATCCCGGGTAGCCCATGATAATCTGCGTGATGTTCCAATATTTGTTGCATGTCACTGAAGGAGGGATTTCTCAAATATCTTTTCCTATAAAGTTCTAGAATGCACGAACAAAAGTTGTGAAGAGTTTCTCTAGCTACACGTGCAGACATTTTTAAATAGTCATCCATAATGTCCGAACTATTGCCGTACGCTAACTGCCTAAGTGCGGCCGTGACCTTTTGCCACGTACTAAATCCTAATTGCCCGGTGACATCGGGTTTTTGTTGGAAACAAACATATTTCTCCTCAAGATCTCTAGATATTCTTAAAAATAAATTTTTACTCATACGAAAACGACGCCTAAACATTTTTTCATCATACTTAGGTTCCGCTGAGAAGTAATCGCTTACCAACAAATCGTTAGCGGTGTGCCGTTCACGAGCGATGTACCTTCTCCTCCGTTTAGGTTGTTGAGTCTCTTCCTCATCGTCTTCGTCTTCCACGATAACTTTCACCACCGCCGCTATCGTTTGTAGAAATATTTCCGCACCATCGTCAGATGATGATGACGATTCACTATAACTTGAAGAACTCATGGCAATAATGTGTTTTATGTTTTGATATTATGTGAAAAAAATGTTAAATGTGGTAAGTATTTATAAAGGGAAAAAAAATTATTTTAAAAAGTAGCCCCCAACGGCTACTTGTAATGGGCCAATCACAATCCGCCAACTCACCTTGCTCCCCCGCCCCACGCCCGGCTTGAAAGCCAAGCCCCAAGGGGCCACGCCCCAACCCAAGCCCACCCGAGGTGGTGACTTGGGCGTTTTACCCCAACCCACGCCCAAACCCCCGCCCCATACCCGACGGCCTAACTAAATGTGGGCCTATAAATGTAACAAAAGTATTTATTTTTATGATTTTTATAAGAAAATAATATATTAATGCTTAGTTTCTTGGGTCTTGACTGACAGAATTGACCGGTCAAGACTGACATTTGGTTTGGATCCAGCAAGGAAATCGATTATTGTGAAAGATATAAAGATTTGAGTATTGAACCAAGACAGACCCCGACTGACGGTCATGCTTCATTACACCTCATTTATTTTATGGTTTTAAATTCATTTTAAGAATAAAATAAGAAAGTGATACTAACTTCCTGTGTTATGTATAAACTAGTACTAGGGGTGCAAACGAACCGAGCGGCTCGCGAGTTACTCGAGATCGGCCTGAGAAAAAGCTCGAAACGAGCTGCGCCTTATCGAGCCCGAGCCGAGCTTGAGTCTAAAATAAAGATCGTTTGTTTATCAAGCCCGAGCTCGAGCCTTACATGTGAAATTCGTTAGGCTCGTCGAGCCTTAGTGTAAACGAGCCGAGCTTATTCTTATATGAATCAAACTAGTTATGTAATTCACCAAAGTAGGCATTTCAAGGTAAGAGTGTTCCTTATATGAATCAAACTTGAATCCATTTTCAAAATAGTTATGTAATTCATAAAACGGTTATATAATCACGTACTTTACGCACAATCTAACTTATCTTATATCTATCAATCACTACTTGTAAAATGTATTATAAATTCTGACGACTTTCTTAACATTATTGGAGCAACAAGTTAGACAAAAATAATTATCAAATTATTAGCCTAAAATTGTATTTATGTTATGTCATAAGTTAGACAAACAACATTTGTAAATGTGGATTTATGTCTACTTAGGAATTAATGATTCTCCGTCTTCTAAAAAAATCCTTTATTTCATTCTTAAGGAAAAAAATGGTCCATTGTACCCAAGAATAGATCTTAAGTTATTAAAGTTAATAACCAAGGTTTGTAACAATCTTTTAAATACATATTTTTGTGACAAGTAAGATACCTCAAAAAAAATACATGACTTCTCATTACTATTTCTAAGATTATAAAAAAAATTTATAGTTCTTGTCGAAATAAGGTCAGTTTGATTTTGTTTTGTTTTATTAATCTTTTCTTTATTTGTTTCGTTATTGTCTATGTATTTTTCAATATTTTTTTTGTTGATTCCACAAAAAGTTGTAGATCGATTCTGCGAATATTAATGATACATAGAAAGATACCTATGGGAAAAGATCAAATAGGAAGTTTATTTTGGCTAGGAAGTGTAGGAAGCAATAGGATTAGGACATGTAGCAACATTTAAATTAAAGAAAAATGGTATTTTAGTCAATCCAAGCCTTTCTTCTTCCTTTTCAAAACCCAATAACTTCAAAACCCACCATTTTCAAAACCCACCATCTTCAACCATTTCTTCAAACACCCGATCAACGTGTTCTTCAGCATTTTTTAAGAAAACTCAGTTTAATTTCATACAAAATCTCGTTTTTTCCGGTGATTTTGAAGATAATCACTCGATCTGTTCGATTCGAGCGCTGATAATTGTTTCAATCATTCAAAATTCGTCAATTGTTGAAGAAATCACTTCGATCCATGTAAGAAAGTCTTTAATTTCATTTTTACGATCTGGGTTTTTGTTTTAGTCATTGCGTTTTACGATCTTGGCGGAGGGTCCGGGGGCAGCGCCCCTGGTAGCGGGGTCCCAGGGGCGGCAGCCCCTGGCGGGGTCCAAGGGGCAGAGCCCCAGGTCAGCTCGAAATTTTTTTTTCGATTAAATTGCTGTAATAAAAATACATCAAAAAAAATAATTTTCTGTAAATTGCCTCTGGAAACTGCATTCGTAAACTGCATTGGTTCAGACAGTTCACAGCACAGACAAAACTATTGTCATGGTTCAATGCGTTTTAGAGATAACACTTTCTTTGGTGTTTTTAGGCAATTGCGTTTTAGAACTAAAACATTTTTATGTGTTTTCTGGCCATTGCGTTTTAGAAAAACACATTCTTGAAGTGTTTTTGGTGCATTGCGTTTTAGGTAAAACACTTTTTTAGGTGTTTTCAGTCCATTGCGTTTTACAGATAACACTTTCTTTTGTTTTTTAGGCAATTGCGTTTTAGAATGAGTCATTTTTAAGTGTTTTCTGGCCATTGCGTTTTACAAATAAGACATTTTTTGTGTTTTTGGTGCATTGCGTTTTAGGTAAAACATTTTTTTATGTGTTTTCAGTCCATTGCGTTTTAGAAAACAGACATTTTAAGTGTTTTCTGGCCATTGCGTTTTAGAAATAAGACATTTGTATGTGTTTTTGGTGCATTGCGTTTTAGGTAAAAACACATTTTTATGTGTTTTTAGTCCATTGCGTTTTAGAAAGTACAATTTCTTTTGAGTTTTTAGGCTATTGCGTTTTAGAAATAAGACATTTCTTTGTGTTTTCTGGCGATTGCGTTTTACAAATAAGACATTTTTTTGTGTTTTTGGTGTATTGCGTTTTGGAAAAATGTCATTTTTTAGGTTTTTTTTTTCATTGCGTTTTACGTAACTGGGGGTTTTTCTATTGCGTTTTACGCAACTGGGTTTTTAATTTTTTTTTTTTTTGAAAATATAGCAATAGTATACTCGTTTTAAAGATAAAAAAACGCTCGTTTTTTTGGTGCACTTTTTATAAAAAAAATAAAGTCGTATGAAAGAGTTATTAACGTTTAAAAAATGGGGGGGGGGGTTGGAGGAGAGAGAAACTATTGCCTTGCATTGACTAGAATACCCCTAAAAAAACTCACGCGCCTCTTTTCTTTCCTTCAATTTTCATCATTTAATCTTAGCCCTTGATTAACTAAATGGATGGTCAAGATCACTTCCTAACCTTCTTAGCCAAATAAACTTCCTATTGTATCTTCACCCAGATACCTATATCTATTTTTTAATGAAAATTTAAGTATTAATTCAATATTATTTCTTTTTAATATTTTCCAATTTTTTTTTGTGGGTGCTTCTCCATTGTTCCTTTTATTTTTTTTTTCTTTAGTCGTAAAAAAATGATTATTTCTTTTTTTAATATTTTCCAAAATTTTGAGGGTGATTCTCTATTGTTCTTTTTATTCATTTATTTATTATTTTCTTTAGTCGTAAAAATATGTTGTTAAAAATATAATTTAGAAAGAATTTGTGTTCTATTTCCAAAAATATATACAGATTAAACACGAATATTAGCGAAGTTGTATGTTTAAAAAGTTAACGCAAAAAACAACCGATAAGATGGTGTTAGAAAGGTGTCTCTCACTATTCTCCCGTTCAATCTCCCTCCCACCTCTCTGCCTTTTCATTTTCCGACCGCCGGTGGCTCGACGGAGAGGTATAGTTCGGGTTAGTGTGTGAGGTCGCCTTGTCTTCCGGCTTGACCTTTCTCCCTAACTCGTCCCTGTCGTCTCTCCCATTCGCTGTCCGGGGTTGGTTGTTCTCTTTCCTTATCGGTTCGGTTCACTCACTCTCGCCGGAACATCGTCTCGATTGCTTAGTAGGTCTGATATTGGTCGCGGCTATCTTTATAGTTTAGCTTGACCGATTTGAATTCTATTAACCTCTCATTGACTTGTTTCCTGGCTTGGTGAGTCTCGTTTGGTTTCAATGGAGCATGAAAAAACAGGGGGGGGGGGGCGATGAAGATGGTGACGGAATACCGTGGTCGGAGGTTCATTATGGAAAAAATAGGAGGAGCAGAGGAGATGGTGTGGAGACAACTTTCCTAGTGCAGAATCTTCCCGATCGTATGACAAAAGAAATTCTATGGCGAGCGTTCCAACCTCATGGGTTTGTTACAGATGCATACGTGGCCCGTAAGAAAGATAAGAGGGGAAATAGTTTTGGTTTTCGTCCGATACGTGGGGGTAGAAAATGTTGGTGCAACCGTGGCGATGATGAATACTGTTAAGATTTTTGAAGCAAAAGTAACAGTCTCTCTGGTGAAGTACGATAAGAATCATAATAAATCTATGTATACTTCAAAGGTAATGGGTGAAAAAGTCTGGAAGCCTAAAGATACGGTACATAGAAGCCAACAAGGATATGGTGAGACCCCTACCGGGGGAGCGGAGGTAAGGGAAGGTCAATCTTATGTGAGTTTATTTCGGAAGGAAGTCCATGTTACAAATTCGGGTTCTAAGACGTTAGTAGTGGATGGAAATGGATCCAAGTACTCGTTACATTGTATGGGTCGCTCGATTCATGGTATAGCAAAGGATCTCGCTACTTTGAACAAACTGCACAATATTCTAAATAATGGTGGTCTGGACAATTATGGGTTGTCATATGTAGGTGGACTTAGTGTATTGCTTACTCTAGGCAATCTGGGGACTGTGAGAGAAGTTATGAGCAATCAATCGGAACTTCTGTCTAATGCGTTCAGTCGGTTCCATGTATGGAATGGCGAGGACCTTCCGTTGGATAGGGTGGCAACTCTCCGGGTCACCGGCGTCCCGGTACATCTAAAGGAAAATTCTTTATTTGATCGTATAGGGAATTTGTTTGGAAGGGTGGTTCAGGGATCTACGTTTTCTTGGCTCGAGCCGAATAACTCAGACAGCTCAGTTAAGGTCCTGGTTCCCCCTGGGACACGTATCGAGGAATCGGTGGTTTTGCAATGGAAGGATAGGCGATTTGTCGTCTGGGTCTCTGAAGCTATGGAGTTATGGATACCGGATTTAGAGGATGGAACAACTTCGGAGGACTCGGGTTCGGAATCGGACAACAATGACGACGAGGATCAAGAGATAGACGAGGTTGAAGAAGGGGAGATCCGGCCATACGGGATGGGGGACGGTAACCGGAATGAAGATAGAAACTAAGAGACTCCGGAAGTTGACAAGCCATCAAACATTAATGATAAGGTAGGCATGCATCATGTCAATGGGGGAGTGGAAGGTTCGGCTTATGTCTCGATGACAGAGGATGCAAATAATGAAACAATTCTGGATAATGGTGACAATAATAATAGTTGGAAAGAGAATGTGGGGAATCCAAATGTCATGGAAGCCAGGAATAACTTTTTGCACGAGGAAACAAATTTGGGTCCTAGAAATTTGGGAAATGACCACGTGAATAATATCGATTTAGCACAGGAAGATGTTTTTTGTGGTGGGCCTCATCCTGTTTCTGATACATGTGTTGCCTCACAATATGGGCCTCTTAACTCTCCTGGGCCATGTGCCCCCTACTATTGGCAAACGGCCTAGAGAACAAAGAATCCCACCTTCTGTGGGCTCTACTCAAGGGCCATACGTCAGAATTTGGCATCCTGGGGATAATTCGGAGAATACATCTCTGGATCTAAATCGTTCTGCAGAATACCTAAACCCTGGTGACGAAGTGTTCTCTAACTGTCCCCAGGTCTTTCCCTCGTGTACAAATTCAAGGAATCAAAACCTTCATGCCCGGAATTATGCTTCTCCTGGTGTCATGTCTCCGATTGCGGTGGAGGTTGAAGCTACGACGACAATTGGGAACATCGTGGGTGTCAATTTGCAGGGCTTTGAAGCGGAGATTCGTGCGACAATCAACGGAGAAGGTGCTAACACTGGTTTCCAATTAATTTTCTTTCGATTAATTTACGGGGGGTCCGAGACATTCGGAAATTGGATTGGATTCGTGGCCTTAAGACTAGTCATGTGGTTCAGTTTTTAAGTGTACAGGAAACAAAGCGAATCAGCTGGGTTTGCTTTTAGTCAGATGTGGGGTAGGTCATTGTTCAATATGGCGGTAGTGGACTTATGTTGGAGGTCTGGTGGTTTGGTTTCAATTTGGGATCTGACCATTTTCTCTGGCAGGGATGTTATCAAACATAGATTTTTCTTATGTGTTTGTGGAAAGTTAATCGCGAGTGGCAAGAAACTGAATTTAGTAAATATTTATGCTCCGAATGATGCGTGAGCTTGAAAATCTCTATGGTCAGAACTGGTAGCCCTAAGGAACTCAAGGCAGGGTTTGTGGGTTTTTATGGGGGATTTCAGTGATGTTAGACAGGCAGATGAAAGACAGAATTCTGAGTATGTGGCGGCGAATGCAGACGCTTTTAACGGTTTTATTTTATCAGCAGCTTTACAAGAATATGATATGGGTGGTGCAAAATTCACTTATATTTCAGACCGCGGGGATAAGCTCAGTAAATTAGACCGATTTTTGGTGTGTATTGGCTTTATGGAGAACTAGCCGGGGGCGGCGTTGACTGCTCTTGACAGGTTATATTCTGATCACAGACCTCTTTTATTATCTACCTCTCCTTATGATTTTGGACACACCCCTTTCCGTTTTTATAATTCGTGGTTAGAGATGCAAGGTGAAGGAACACTGGATAAATGACCGGAATCAATTCATCCAGGGGGTTAGGTTCTGCATAAAAAAGGGTTTGCTCTCTCTCGTTTGATTCAAATGATCGGATCTCTTCTTCTTCACGATAACTGCAAAACAGAACACCGTCAGCCTCATCATGGGGAGAATTGGGGTTCTCTCTGTGACAACCCTCCGGCGTGAGAATAAGTATTGGTATATGAAGAAGAAAGAGTATAAGTGAAGTGAATGTAACTTGAAGTTTATACCTGAATTACTCTCATATTTATAGCTGGGAGTTTGGGCGGGAAAACCTGTTATTGAAATGTTGACCGGAGATGCTAACTCCGTAAGTAGTTATTTTCCTTTCCGTTAATCTTCTTGATCTGACATGCAAGCACACAAATTGCTATTTAGATCAACGGCTAGGGAGTTGCCACATGGAAAGTGGGCGAGTGGAGGTTTCTCTCCAATTCCATGTCATCATCGCGATTTCAGGGTGGCCTGGGATGATGACATGTGTCCCAGATGGTTATAACCGTCTGGTGGTGCACGATTGAGCTTCTAGAAGATTATTGACATAATCCGGTGTGACTCCTTATCGTGTGGTATCAGTTTAGTAAATAATATCCAAGTCTGGGTATTATTAAGCGGGAGTGCTTGTTGGGATTTTTATCCCTTTGTTATGGAGAATCGGCGCAATGACTTATAATTTTCCTTTTGGCGCGCAGGTGTTGTCTGCTTATCTTGCTTCTAAACTCTTTGTAGGACCAGTGCGCGGCCGCGCAAGGTCTAAAGAGGGTTAAAAGACGAGGTTGTGGTATGGTCCCAAGTACTTGATATGAGGTTTTTTGGGACCTTACCCCTTCAAGTCCCCCCAGTCTAGTGTTGCTCTTATGGAAATAAGTAGAGCACTGGACTATATGAGAGAAATGCTTTTAGGCTTTTGGGCGCGAAAGTGGGGAATCTTCTATGAGAAGATACACTTTGCTTATTATGCTGATGTTTGGAAATCTTTGACTTTGGGTAAGATGGAAAGTTTGTGAGGAAAGATATTTATACATTTGTTTATTCTGAACTGTTGTTATCATGGGCGAAGAGTTTGTGTAATTATGAGCTGACGACTTCTTACGTCATTTCTATAGCTTGTGCTGACCCTTCGTCTTCTGGTTTAACTGTAGTTTCTGGGAATGCGTGTGGGCCCTGTCAGAGGGTTTTAAATGGGATGTGACATTTGCAGTGGCAGCACCGTTGTGAAGTCAGTTGATTTGATACTTAATCATCACAATTCTTTTTTCGATGTTAACACTACTCTTTTCTGGTCTATATATTCACATTGGGTGTGACATTCTTTTCCTAATTTTGGAAGAAATGAAGAATAAGCAACCGATTTGGTGGAGAAGACTTTCTGAGGTTTTGAAGGTTCTTGAAGCTGCCGACGCTTTGCTTCTACTTTCTAATCCATTGACTGATCTTATTGTTAGAGACGAAGGTGTTAATGATGCAAACCGCCGGGATGCTTTGGAGGATCGAATCCGTCTTCGTCTTGCAGATGACAACAACGGTGGGGTTACCAGGCTGTCTGCACATATGGTGACTCGCTTATTTCCGGCTGACCGGAGGGGGGGGGGGGGTTATTCGATTGTTTATCAGCGACGTCCCCGTGTTGTTCCTCCGGCTGCAGTATCTG
Organism: Helianthus tuberosus; assembly: GCA_030545235.1. NCBI lineage: Eukaryota > Viridiplantae > Streptophyta > Magnoliopsida > Asterales > Asteraceae > Helianthus > Helianthus tuberosus. The sequence continues at coordinate 185,062,647 of CM060449.1, forward strand.
GAGATGATGAAGATGTTAACCCTTGGATTGTTGATCCTCGCCCTCTATCCGAGTATGGTGAAGTTCTTCATACTCCTTTTGCTGTGCTAGATATGCTCTCTTAATTTGCTTGTTTTGTACGTAGTACTTTTTGAAGAAACAATGTTATGTTCTTGTAAATGGTTTGTTAAAGTGCTTTTGTTGCACTAATGATATTTTTTGATGCATTGCTGTGCATATCTGTCTTGGTAATTCACAAGTTTGTGTTTGGATTACAATATGTTGCATATGCTTAATTATTTTGTTTGGGTAGAGCGAATAAGAATGGTATTGTGCTCATGTGTGAACGTAGGTCTAAAATGCGCGCGAGGTTGTGCTTATGTAGACTGTTCATGAGGCGTACAATGTTTACCATATTGTTTTCGCGTAAACCAAAAGAATTATATGCAATTTGTAACAAACAATAACATGTGTAAAGATAACTGTTGCATTAATGAGGCGTAAAGCCAATAATACAAAGTAAAATAGAGAAATACATTGTCTGTATAAATGTGATTTGACGAATAGCTCGGCTATATATAACACCTGCGCAACTGCTGCGCGTTCCAGGTGCGGGGAACGGATGTCCCGTCGATTCTTTTTAGGGTATACTCCCATTTTCCTAGAACCTCGTTGATAATGTATGGCCCTTCCCACTTTGGCGCTAGCTTGCCCGGTTTTTCCGCATTGGAAGCTTCGTTGTCGCGCGACGAAGTCTCCTGGAACGAAAGTACACACGCGTACGCGCGCGTTGTAGTACTTTTTCAGTTTGGATTTGTGTCTTGCTTCTGCGATGGCGGCGTTCTAGCGCCTTTCTTCGAGAAGGTCTAAATCCATTCTTCGTTCTTTTTCATTGTTTTGCTTTTCCATGGCAAGCATCCGTGGTGATGGAAGGCCAATTTCGGCTGAGATTACTGCCTCTGATCCGTATACAAGGCTGAATGGGGTTTCTCCCATACTGGTTTTTGGCATGGTACGATGAGCCCACAGTATGCTAGGGAGCTCATCGACCCATCCTCTGTGCGCCGTCCCGAGTCTTGCTTTTATGCCGTCAACTATTTGTTTGTTGACACTTTCAACTTGCCCATTTGCTTGTGGATGCGCCACAGAGGCAAAGTTGTGTTCAATCTTCATTTCCTTGAACCACTTCTGAAGATCTTCCGAGGCGAAGTTGGTGTCGTTGTCGGAAATGATGCGCAATGGTAATCCGAATCTGCAAATAATATGTTCCCATATAAATTTGCGGATTACCATTGCTGTAGTTGAAGCTAATGCCTTGGCCTCGACCCACTTTGTGAAATAGTCTACTGCTATGATAATGAATTTCACCGCGCCAGGCGCGTCAGGGAATGGGCCAACAAGATCGATGCCCCATTGCTGGAAGGGCCAGGCGGATGTGACCGGTACGAGTGGATTTTTTGGACGGAAGGTTTTTGGCGCGTGGCGCTGACAAGCTGCGCATTTTCGTAGTAATTCTACCGCGTCCATATGCATCCCCGGCCAATAGTAGCCTGCGCTCATGATCTTTGATACTACCATGCGCGGACCGGCGTGTATCCCACATAAGCCTTCATGTATTTCCCTGACTAAGTATTGCGCATCTGTTTTGTCAACACAGCGCAGGAGTGGTCCCATGAATGACTTTCGGTATAGAATTTCGTCCGCCATCTCGTAGTTTATTGCCTTGTTCTGGATTTTCCTAGCTTCTGCCTTTCCTTCCGGAAGTTTGCCATGCTGCAGGTACATGATGATCGGGGACATCCAGGATGGGTTGCCGACCTCTATAATATTTACTTGTTTGAGAGGGACGGAAGGATTGGACAATACTTCGATGCGCACCTCTTTTGCTAGATGTCTGAAGCTGGTGGCAGCCAATTTGCTTAGTGCATCCGCATGCTTGTTTTCGCTTCTGTTTATGTGATTTATTTTGAACGTCTGGAATTGGCTGATTAGCATCCGCGCTTGTTCCAGATATAACGCCATAGCTTCACCTTTCGCATCATAGTGCCCATTAACTTGCTCGGCCACCAGTTTTGAATCAACATTAGCTTCAAGATTTTTCGCTTCCATTTTAAGCGCTAAACGGAGGCCTGCTAGAAAAGCTTCGTATTCTGCTTCGTTGTTTGTGCTCTGGAAATCCAAACGTATCGCATATGTAAGTTCGTGATCGTCTGGGCTGACCAATCGGAGGCCCGCGCCTGCTCCATCGTCATTAGAAGCCCCGTCTGTGTGCAGAGTCCAGACGCTGTCGTCGAAAACGGGCACAGGGTTTTGGATTGCTTCACATTCCTGCACTTTGTCTATGGGAACTTCTATGGCGAAGTCTGCTAAAACTTGCCCTCTGATTGCTGGTCGCGGTCTATATAGGATATTGTATCCTCCCAGCTCGATAGCCCACTTAGCTAATCTCCCTGCGACATCGGGTTTGGATAGAATTTGCCCTAAGTGGTAATTGGTGAGAACTGTGATAACATGACCAGAGAAATACCGGCGTAGGCGTCGTGATGCATGTACTAGAGTGAGGACCAGTTTTTCTATCATCGAGTAGCGCGTCTCCGGGCCGGTGAGCATCTTACTGATATAATATATTGGAGTCTGAATGTTCTCTCATTCTACCATTAACACTGCACCAACCGCGACTTCTGCAGCGGATAAATACAAGATTAGCGGTTCTTTTTCGCGCGGTGCTGTCAGCGTTGGCAGCTGAATTAAACATTCCTTCATTTGCTTGAAGGCTGCTTCCGCTTCTGGTGTCCACTGGAAGTTGTTTTTCTTGGCACAATTGCGCAGTGTGCTAATGAACGGATAAGACTTTGCAGCATTATTTGCCAAGAATCTGTTCAAGGCTGCTAATCGTCCTACGAGCCTTTGCATTTCTTTTACTGTTGCAGGTGACGGCATCAGCTGGATGGCTTGCACTTTCTCCGGGTTTACTTTAAAACCGTCTCTTGTTACTATAAAACCCAAAAATTTCCCTTCCTCCATTCCGAAGGAACACTTCGTTGGGTTAAGTTTTAAGTTCACACTGCGCAAAGAATCAAACGTGCGCTGAATATTTGCGAGCATTATTTCCTCTTCATGGCTCATGATGACGAGGTCGTCCATATATACCTCAACTATTTTACCAATGTCTTCCCCGAAGACTGTATCCATTAAGCGCTGGTAAGTAGCTCCTGCGTTACGGAGACCAAAGGGCATTTTTGTGTAGCAGAAGATGCCCTTGTCTGTGCGGAAGACAGTCTTGTCCTCGTCCTCCTCTTTCATTTGGACCTGGTGATATCCCTCATAACAGTCAAGAAAGCATTTCCAGCGAAAATATGCTAGAGAGTCAACTTTTTTGTCTATCTCAGGAAGCGCATAGCAATCTTTCGGGCAGGCTTTATTTAGGTCTTTGAAGTCGACGCACATTCGCCATTGTGTTTTTGAACCATTACTGGGTTGGCGACCCAGGTATGGTACTGAACTTCGCGCAAGATTCCGGCGTTAAGTAACTCTGTTACTTGTTCGTTCATGGCTTCCGCCTTCTCTGCTCTGAGGCTGCGTCTTCCTTGCGCGACAGGTTCCGCCGAGGGTCGGATGTTCAAGCAATGTTGCGCTATATCCCGTGGAACTCCAGTCATGTCTGTTGGGCACCAAGCGAATATGCCTTTGTTGTTAGAAAGTAATTCCTTCAATTGTATGCATATTGCTGGTGAGATAGCGTGTCCTAGTAAGATGGTCTGCTCTGGATATTCTTCATTGAGGACCCATTTTTCCGGCTCATTTGGTGCTGAGGGCTTGGCCACTTTTGCTGGTGGCTCATCGTCGACGTACATGACCTCCTTGCTTGAGTACAGAATTGCGACTCCAGTTTCTGTTGGAAACCCACACGCAGCATGTGGAATAGAAGTGATCATGCTGAATTCTCTTTGTGACCTTCTTCCTAGCAAGACATCGTGGCGCGATGTTGCTGGCATGACCATGAAATTTACTGTGACTGTGCGTGAATGCTCGCCATCTGATAGAGTCACAGGAAATGCAATTTGTCCTAATGGAAACACAGCTTCGTTGCAAAAACCGGTGAGAGGAAAATCGACCGGATCTAGACGTGCTTTGTCTTCTGGATCAAGTTGTTTGAAACACTGTTCATATATGATATCCATCAAGCTTCCTGGATCTATGAACATATAATCCGTTCTGTAATGGCCGAAGATGCCAGTAATGATTACTGGTCGCTCTTCCCGAGGACCTCCGGGGACGATAGGAAATACAACTTGTTGTTCCCTCCAATGCTGATTATGGTTTCGTTTATTTGGCCTTCGCGAAGGACCTCCCTGTACCATGTGTATATGCTCTGGTTCGGTTATCGGATAGTTGTTATCCTCTGATTTTTGGATCATCTCAGCATGACTGCTAGATTGGATGTCCCACTGACCAGGCATCTGTGGGTCCAATACTGCAGTGTCCATTTTACTTTCGCTTTCCTTCAGAACATCAGATCTGATATTTGACGATTCAGATCTGTTGATTTGTGTGAAAATTTGGTTTATAGTGATCTGGAATCTGCCGAACCAGTATTCCGGAGTTCTTTCTAAGATTTGATCTGAACGGTTATGAACTCCTGTTTGTGTTATGAAGTCATTTCCTTCTGAATGACTGTTGTTGTTTTCTTCAATTCCCATGATTCCGTCAATCTGGGCATCTTGGGCTGCAAAACCCTTGAATTCAGATCGAGGACTTGATGGGTGGAATGATGAATTCTCTGCCATATGAAAACAGAGAATGAAGGAAAACAAATTGAAACAAGAAAAAACAGATGAAACAGAGAAATCGGTGGGCGCCAATGAAGGAACACTAGATAAATGACCGGAATCAATTCATCCAGGGGGTTAGGTTCTGCATAAAAAGGGTTTGCTCTCTCTCGTTTGATTCAAATGATCGGATCTCTTCTTCTTCACGATAACTGCAAAACAGAACACCGTCAGCCTCGTCACGGGCAGAATGGGGTTCTCTCCGTGACCACCCTCCGGCGTGAGAATAAGTATTGGTATATGAAGAAGAAAGAGTATAAGTGAAGTGAATGTAACTTGAAGCTTATACCTGAATTACTCTTATATTTATAGCCGGGAGTTTGGGCGGGAAAACCTATTATTGAAATGTTGACGGGAGATGCTAACTCCGTAAGTAGTTATTTTCCTTTCCGTTAATCTTCTTGATCTGACATGCAAGCACACGGATTGCTATTTAGATCAACGGCTGGGGATTTAACACGTGGAAAGTGGGCGAGTGGAGGTTTCTCTCCAATTCCATGCCATCATCGTGATTTCAGGGTGGCCTGGGATGATGACACGTGTCCCAGACGGTTATAACCGTCTGGTGGTGCACGATTGAGTCTTCTAGAAGATTATTGCCATAATCCGGTGTGACTCCTTATCGTGTCGTATCAGTTTAGTAAATAATATCCAAGTCTGGGTATTATTAAGCGGGAGTGCTTGTTGGGATTTTTATCCCTTTGTTATGGAGAATCGGCGCAAGGACTTATAATTTTCCTTTTGGCGCGCAGGTGTTGTATGCTTGTCTTGCTTCTAAACTCTTTGTAGGACCAGTGCGCGGCCGCGCAAGGTCTAAAGAGGGTTAAAAGACGAGGTTGTGGTATGGTCCCAAGTACTTGATATGAGGTTTTTTGGGACAAGGTTTTGTGGATTTTGTTTTGGCCAAATGTAATCAGTTTTCTTTTAATGGTCCGGGGGATCTAGCGCTCGCTACTAAACTTAGATGGCTGAAAGAAAAAATCTAAGTTTGGATCAGTGTGGAAAAAAGAAGGGGTGAGGATATTTATTCCGCGCATAAGAAAACGTTGGCCGATTTAGAACTAATGGCTGAAGTGAGAAACCTTAATGAAACTGAGTTGAATTTGAGAAGTGATTGCAGACGGTTCATGATGGAGTTTGACAAACAAAGGCAGGAGGATACTCGTCAGAAATCCAGAATTCGGTGGGCATGTGATTGGGATGAGAATACTAGTTTCTTTCATTCGGTGGTGAACCCCAATTTAAGTTCTAACCGGATTAATGGGGTTTTCATTGGTGAGGAGTGGGTTACTAACCCGGTTATAATTAAGCAACAATTCTTCGATTTTTATTCTCAACTATTTTCTGTGCCGATGAGCAACAGGCCTAAGCTTGAGTGTCCGCACCTAAATGTCTTATTGCCAGGTGACAACGAGGATTTAATTCGGCCATTTTCTCTTTTGGAAATAAAGGAAGCAGTTTGGGAATGTGATGGTGATCGGGCACCCGGGCCGGATGGTTTTAATTTCACTTTTTTGAAGCGTTGTTGGAATGGGTTGCAGGGTAATTTTTTAAATTTTTTGAAGAATTCCATTGTCAGCCGTCCTTGAGTAGGAGCTGTTCCTCTTCTTTTATTGCCTTAATTCCTAAGGTTAAGGATCCGTTACGTCCCTCTGATTTTCGTCCCATTAGTCTTATTGGTTGTATAAATAAAGTGCTATCTAAAGTTCTTGTTAATCTGCTGAAAAAAGTAATTGGGAGCCTTATTTCGATGGAGCAAACAACTTTTCTTGCTGGCAGGAATATTGTAGACGGGCCGTTGATGTTAAATGAAATCTTGGCTTGGATGAAACAATCAAAAAAAGTTGGTGTGATGTTCAAAGTGGACATACATAAGGCTTATGATTCTCTCAGTTGGAACTTCCTTGCTGGCAGGAATATTGTAGACGGGCCGTTGATGTTAAATGAAATCTTGGATTGGATGAAACAATAAAAAAAAGTTGGTGTGATGTTCAAAGTGGACATACATAAGGCTTATGATTCTCTCAGTTGGAACTTCCTTGTATCTATATTAGTGCAAATGGGATTTCCAGTCAGATGGTGTGACTGGATTATGGCGATTCTCAAATCTGCCTGAGCTTCGGTTTTGGTTAATGGGTCTCCAACAATGGAGTTTGATTGCACGAGGGGGCTTCGCCAAGGGGATCCTTTATCCCCGTTTCTTTTTCTCATTGCTATGGAAGCTCTTTCAGGTATGATGAAGAAGGCCTCGGATGTTGGTTTATATCGTGGCATTTGTATTAACAATAATGGGATCAAGCTTTCTCGTCTGTTGTACGCAGACGATGCGATTTTCCTGGGAGAATGGTCAGACACAAACATACTAAATTTAAAACGGATTCTTAGATGCTTTCATCTGCCTTCTGGTCTAAAAGTAAATCTATCCAAGTGTAGTTTGTATGGTATAGGCGTGGAGGATGCTGAGGTTGCTAGAATGGCAAATTTACTAAACTGTAAAGTTGGCTCTTTTCCATTCAAATACATTGGATTCTATGTGGGTGCAAATATGAATCTTGTGTGGAATTGGAAGCCTATAGTAGATCTCTTTAAAGGTAGGTTGTCTATTTGGAAGGCAAAGACATTATCGTATGGCGGGAGAATTACATTAATTAAATCCGTATTGTCCTCATTACCGACCTATTTCTTCTCCCTTTATAGAGCTCCGTCCCAGGTTTTGAATCAACTTGAAAGTCTTCGTAGAGTATTTTTCTGGGGTGGGACTGAGGAGGTATCAAAATTGTCATGGATGGCGTGGGATAATGTGGTTGCTTCGGTAGAGTACGGGGGATTGGGTTTCGGGTCACTAAGGGACACAAATTTGGCGATGCTAGCGAAGTGGTGGTGGAGATTTAAGCCAGAAAAAGACGGATTATGGCGGAAAGTAATCTGGGCCATTCACTTTAATTCCAGATCATGGAACCCGATCCCTCCTAAACTTTCAATTACGGGACCATGGACACAAATATCTTCTATTCCTTCTAGATTGTCGCCTTTGGGGATTGATATTCCTTGTGCTATCAAAGGGTCGCTTAGAGGTGGGAAGGAGATTGCCTTCTGGATAGACGTCTGGGCAGCGCCGCAACCACTCCAGGTTCTATTTCCGTCTCATTTTCTGTTAGAAAAGGATAAATGGTCCACTGTAGCCGATAAAATTCGTTCTGAACCAAATGGTGTCACTTGGGTATGGTCTTGGAAGCGGGAATTGTTGAGTGAAGATGAAGTCAATGATTTTTTGCAGCTGTCCAATATTGTGCAGCCCTTCTCGGTTTCAGCTGGGCCGGATTCGTGGTCTTGGAGCTTAGATCCCTCTGGTCAGTTTAAGGTTAGTAGCATTCGGAAATCATTGGCTAGTCTTAACCGAGTACGGCCTGATTACGTGGTCAAGTGGAACAATTGGATCCCTAAAAAGGTTGGGTTGGTTGCCTGGAAAGCTCATAAGGAACGGTTGCCGACCAGAGAGGCACTTAAACAGGAGAGGCATTACGGTTCAGAATTTGGAGTGTATTTTGTGTTGAGAATACGTCGAAACTTGTGACCATCTGTTTGTCTCGTGCGGTTTCGCCCAAACAATTTGGCAAGTGGTGCTTCAGTGGTGTAAAACGCAACCGGTGATCGCTTTTAGTATTCGAGACATTCTTGACGCACACAAGATTTTTGGTGGCTCGGTTAAGAAGAAGAAAGCCTTCCACGCGGTGTGTTTAGTTACATTATGGAGCATTTGGGAAAGTAAGGTCTATCACGTCCGTTGTGGAAGAGATAAAGGCGAAAAGTTTCGTATGGGTGAAGCACCGTTCGAAGGAACAGTCTATGACTTGGGATCAATACAGAGGTTTTGATGTTTTTTGATTTTGTCTTACATTTGGACTGTTTGGTTTTATTTTGGATGTAATTTGGTGATGTGGTGTATGTAAACTTTGGTGTTAGCCGCTGGCTAAGAAGTTAATAAATGATTTTTGTTGGCCGTTCAAAAAAAAAAAAAAAAAAAAAAACTATTCTCCCTTAGGCCACCCGGGGTGGCAAAAGAAATGTCCGTGATAAAAGAATATCACGCGTAGATGTATACAAAAGACCACCGCTCCCCATAAGTTTAACGTGTGGACATTAAATCGCGTTAACATTTTGACGCGTTATCTTATAATGGTTGTGAGGGAAATTGTTGGTTGGGGGGAAATTGTTGGGTGTGGTGGTGAGTAGGGGTGCAAACTAGCCGAGCTACTCGAGCTCGGCTCGAAAAAAAGCTCGAACGAGCCGAGCTTAAACGAGCTCGAGCTTGAGCCCGAGCCTAAACACAAGCTCGTTTAGTAAACGAGCCCGAGCCCGAGCTTCGCTTATCGAGCTCGAGCCGGCTCGCGAGCCTAATCGAGCTTTCTGTTTATATATTTTTAATTAATATATTAAACATATATTTATATAATAATAATTACCATTTATATAAATATTAAAAAAATAACTAAATTATATGTATGATAATAATTATAATTAACATAAATTAATTAATAAATACTAAACGAGTCGAGCCCGAGCCGAGCTCGAGCTTGAAAAATTAACTTCGAGCCGAGCTCGAGCTTCAGAAATAAAGCTCGAATTGAGCCGAGCTCGAGCTCGAGCTTTCATGTGTTAAACGAGCTCGAGCTCGGGCTCGGCTCGGCTCGTTTGCACCCCTAGTGGTGAGTGATGACCATTTCCACTAAAAAAGATTGTGAGTGATAGAATAAAGCTTAATGACATGACGAAACTTGATTGAAGGTTATGAGTGATAAATGGATGGTGAATGATGACCACCCCTACCCCTTATCCTCTTTGAATATATATATGAAATTAGGTTCGTAAATCATTTTGTATGTTTTTAAAATTTTAAAAAACTAAAACATTAAAAAAAAAACTAAAACATTTCAGACTATGGGGTATGGGGCGGGGGTTGGGGCATGGGTTAGGTATAAACGTCTAAGTCACCACCCCGGGTGGGTTTGGGTTTCGGCGTGGCCCATTGGGTGGGGGTTTCAGCCCGGGTGTTGGGCGGAGCTACCCACATGACATGGCGGAACCTCATTGGCCAAGAGCACTAACTCTTTGAAATTGGATTTTTTTTCCACGCCACCCCAGCCACGCCCCACCATACCCCTTTGAAATTGGCTTTTGTTCTTGGATGCCCCATACTCCATGTGTCGCACCATGCCTCAACTCACGCCCCACCATACCCCACGGTTTTAAAATGTATTTAAAAAAATATCTTTACAAATACGTACAAAAGCAAGTAGCTTGATACACAGACATGTTTACACTCACACATATATATAACTAGAGAAGACAGATGAAGCATTTCAATATCTCTTACACCACCACTCCTACTTGCTATTAATAATACATTCACCGGTTAGTTAACTTCTCCGGCCACCACATTCCGGTCACTTTTAACCTAAACCTACCGGAACACTCTTCGTATTTCTAACAAACATGACCAGATCAGCATGAGCAATCAGTCTCAGTCCATCAATTATCATCATCATGTCAGTATCGTGCTCCGATTGCTTCTCCGATTTACTCTGCGGCGAGGATTCCGGCGTATTCTCCGGCGATGAACGGCCACAGTGTTCTTATGAGTTTGATTATTGTGCCGATTTCGATGATTCGATTGCGGAGTTTATAGAACAGGAGAGGAAGTTCGTTCCTGGAATCGATTACGTTGAGAGATTTCAATCGCAAGTTCTAGATGCTTCTGCGAGAGAAGAATCTGTTGCATGGATCCTCAAGGTAATAGATGTGGATCCTAGCGATGAGCACGGTACCCGTTCAGCATCGAACCGGTACCGAAAAATGGAAAAAGTGGGTACCGGTACTAAATATACCAGTTCGGTACCGGTATTTAGGTATTTATCGGTGTTTTACCCGTAAATACCGGTACCGGTATTAAATATACCCAGTATGATTCGGTGCCGGTATCCGGTGCTAAATGCTCATCCCGGTGCGGTACCGGTTTGATACCCGGTACCAAATGCTCTAGACTTGCGTACATATTGTTAATTTGAAAACACGAAAACTATTGTCCGTACGATTGATAATAGTTTGTTATAAATTCGCTAACGTGCGCCTTGGTTGTTGTCCTCGTTATTTTAACGCGATCGGAAAACGTTTGCTATAAATTTGCTAAAGTGCGCCTCAGCTGTTACCGTTAATTTAATGCGATTGAAAAAAGGTTGCTATCGTGAGCTTCGGTTGTTATGTGTTATGACTCGACTGACAAAAGTTGGTTATAAATTTGCTAACGGAGACTCGGTTGTTGTCGCAATAAAATGCGATTAAAAAGTGCTAACGTGCGCTTTGGCTGTTGGTTTAATTTAATGACAATGAGAAAAGTTTGTTATAAATTTGCTAACGCGCGCATCGGTTGTTATGGTAGACTTGTGCGATTTATCGGGTTCGGTACCGGTACCTACTTTCCCCGTTTTTCGGTACCGGTACCGAACCGGTATATTCGAGACTGGTACCCACTTTTCCCGTTTTTCGGTACCAGTACCGAACGGGTACCGTGCTCATACCTTTGAACCGTTTGAGAAAAGTGTAAAAAATGTGATTTAATGCGATTCATACTCGATCATTTCTGGTTGTTCATAAGTGATTTGATTATGGTGCTTTGTTATAGGTGCAACGGTATTACGGTTTTCAGCCGTTAACGGCGTATCTCTCTGTCAACTACCTGGATCGTTTCATCTATTGCCGTGGCTTCCCGGTGGTATGTTCCGTCAACTCAATCATTGATTTCAAATCGCCAAAAAAAAAAAAAAAAAAAAATCTTCCAATATTATTTTACGCGGTTATTTCCCGCATTCTTTTTGGATATAACATGTTGCCTTTTATATGACCAACTAAATAAGCAGTTATAAATTTAAAAAGAGTAAATTGTAAAAATCGCCCCTGAGGCCTGAGGTTTGGGCATGTTTGTTATTTTCATTAAAAACAACTTTCTTGTACAATATAGTCCCTCAGTTTTGGGATTTTTTGCGATTTTCATCTAAACATCTAATTTGCTTTATTTTTTCTATCAAATATTTTGGATGAAAATGACAAAAAGTCCCAAATTCAGGGACGATTTTGGCAAAAAAAGTCAGACGGTTGAATGAAAATGGCAAAAAATCTCAAAAGTGAAGAACTATATGGTACAAAAAAATCGTTTTAGATGAAAATGCCAGACATACCCAAACCTCCAGGACAATTTTGGCAATTTACTCATTTAAAAAAATCATTAATTATTAATAATTAGAGAATAACCAACTTGGTGGTTCAAGAACTAACTCCTTAATTATTTTGTTAGCATTTGGACCTTGTTAAGTTTTTATTTGTTTTCATTTATATCCCTCATTTGTATCTGCTACGTTGTTTGTTCGTATTGTATAACATAATACAACACATTATGTTATACAATATAAATATGTAATCCTAGGCTGGAGAGTGTGGTAGGGCTTTATTACGTCACATTAGCGCCATGTCACGTAGGAGGCTTTAAAGCCACTCCCTTTAACTTGCATGCAATAGTTTAAAGCCTCATATTAAACAAAATACAAAAAAATAATAAAGAGAAAAAGATTTGATTTGTTGAAAAGAATGACCCCCACCTGCTTTTCCCTTTAACGCTCGTTACTGCAATGGCGGGACATCAATGGCGCCCCCCTTTGGCGCACAAGAGATGGGATAAGGGCGATATAGAGCGCTAACAAGTCTGATGTGGTTAGGGGCGCTATACCATACCCCCTGACCTTACAGTGCAGGTTATATGGCTCATTCTATACGCACCCCCCCCCCTCCTGATTATACCCCCCTTGTGAGAGGAAAACTGTCGGTCCCACGCAGGCCCCACCTGTAAGTATGTGAGAGGAGAGGAGTGAAAAAAGTAAATAAGGGGTGTAGAAAGTAGCACCCGGTTATATACATACATAGAGCAGGACCAACTATATACGTCAAATCAGTAACACATGCATTGTTTGTTTGGCAGTCACTATCACATGCATTGTTGATTGTATTACTCGACGTAATATTGTATAGTATGTTGTATAATACAATCTTACATACAAAATATTTCAGTATATATACTAAACGCATTTTGGCTTATTTGTTTTTTTTTTTTTTCAATTTATAAAAGAAGGTTGTTAACTATTAACTATAGCTTAAGGTTCATTATTAGCCCCAAAAAAAGGTTTTGTATAATCAACTTGAGATACTTGGATATTATATTCAAATTTATTTATTTTTGAAAAAAAAAAAAAAGAGAAAATTGTTTATAAGTTATAACCACTACTTTACCCATACCCACCTCCAGCCAAGTTGGTTCCGAAGTGGCTGGATTGGGCCGGTTTCCTCTTGAGGTCTCCGGTTCGATCCCTGGTTGCGGCATTTCGGGGGTGGGCCGTCCCAATGATGGATCGTATACTACCGAGGCATGGTGCGGTCTTGAGGGCAAACCGGTTTTACCCAGCTGTTACCCCAGCGAGTCTCTCGTGTGGGGGCAGTATGGTTTCCGGACGGAAGTCAGCTTGCGCGCCGGCCGGGCCCAATCGAACATCGCGTCCGGAAGAGCGGGGCTGACGAGGAAATGTCTTTGACATGACCCTGGAGACCTGATCGGTCCTGTACAGAGAAAGTCTCCTTCCAAGAAAAACCACTACTTTACCCAAGATACTGTATGAAGTAAACTGGTCGGTAAATAAGTGGGACCGCATCTTTGCAATCACATTTTTGTTCACCTCTTTTTGTTTCTATCTTTAGCGTACTTGGAAAAAAATTGTATTAGTTTTAGTTTTTTTTTTTTTTTTAATAATTTACTCGTACGTATTGTTCGGAAAATACAATGAGTTTTCTAAAAAGAGAGTGAGTTCATATAATATTTTACATTTAAAGCAAAATGCTGTGTTTTTATGGTTTTTTATACTTCTTTATTTACACTTTAGTAACAAGAGTCCAAATTAAGGATCATATTATATAATATAATATTTTATATTTTTATTGTATATAAGCTATTGGATTTTAGTTTGGCTAGAATTAATTTTTCCTAATATATATATATGGGTGGAGATACAATAGCAAGTTTATTTGGCTAGGAAAGCTAGGAAGTGATCTTGACCATCAATTTAGTTAATCAAGGGCTAAGATTAAATCAGGGAAATTGAAAGTAAGAAAAGAGGCGCGTGACTTTTTTCAGGGGCATTCTAGTCAATCCAAGCCAATAGTTTCTCTCTCCTCCAATTCCCCCCATTTTTTAAACGTTAATAACTCTTTCATACGACATTATTTTTTTATAAAAATTGCACCAAAAAACGAGCGTTTTTTTATCTTTAAAACGAGTATACTATTGCTATATTTTGAAAAAAAAAATTAAACACAGTTGCGTAAAACGCAATAGAAAAAACCCCAGTATCGTAAAACGCAATGAAAAAAAAAACCTAAAAAATGACTTTTTTCTAAAACGCAATGCACAAAAAACACAAAGAAATGACTTATTTGTAAAACACAATGGCCAGAAAACACAAAGAAATGTCTTATTTCTAAAACGCAATAGCCTAAAAACTTAAAAGAAAATGTACTTTCTAAAACGCAATGGACTAAAAACACGTAAAAATGTGTTTTACCTAAAACACAATGCACCAAAAACACATACAAATGTCTTATTTCTAAAACGCAATGACCAGAAAACACTTAAAATGTCTGTTTTCTAAAACGCAATGGACTGAAAACACATAAAAAAGTGTTTTACCTAAAACGCAATGCACAAAAAACACAAAGAAATGTCTTATTTGTAAAACGCAATGGCCATAAAACACTTAAAAATGACTCATTCTAAAACGCAATTGCCTAAAAAACAAAAGAAAGTGTTCTCTGTAAAATGCAATGAACTGAAAACACCTAAAAAAGTGTTTTACCTAAAACGCAATGCACCAAAAACACTTCAAGAATGTGTTTTTCTAAAACGCAATGGCCTAAAAACACCAAAGAAAGTGTTTGTCTGTGCTGTGAACTGTCTGAACCAATGCAGTTTCCAGAGGCAATTTACAGAAAATTAATTTTTCTGATGCATTTTTATTACAGCAATTTAATCGAAATTTTTTTTTTTCCGAGCTGACCTAACCCCAGCCAGGGGCTGCCGCCCCTGGGACCCCACTACCGGGGGCGCTGCCCCCGGACCCCCGCCAAGATCGTAAAACGCAATGACTAAATCAAAAACCCAGATCGTAAAAATGAAATCAAAGAATTTCTTACCTGGATCGAAGTGATTTCTTCAACAATTGACGAATTTTGAATGATTGAAACACTTATCAGCGCTCGAATCGAACGGATCGAGTGATTATCTTCAAAATCACCGGAAAAAACGAGATTTTGTATGAAATTAAACTGGGTTTTCTTCAAAAAAAAAACTGAAGAACACGTTGATCGGGTGTTTGAATCATTGATTGGTGATGAAAATCGCACTATAATGTAGTGATTATTGAGATAGAAAGTCAAGAAATGGTTGAAGATGGTGGGTTTTGAAAATGGTGGGTTTTGAAGTTACTGGGTTTTGAAAAAGGAAGAAGAAATGGTTGGATTGACTAAAATACCCTTTTTCTTTATTTTAAATGTTGCCACATGTCATCCTCTTATTGCTTCCTATCCTTCTTAGCGAAATTAATCTTCCTATTTGATCTTTTCCATATATATATATATTACATTTGCAAATTGCATTGTATAAAAAAATAAAAAAAAATGCCTTCATAATTTCTGGAAAAAGTATAGGAATAAACCGACCATTTTAAATAGTCAAATGATCTCTCTAGAGATCCCAAATAATTTCCTAGTGAACGTAATGAATGTTATTGACTTTTTTGAATCCAGTGGGCTTTTTCTTATTTTCAATGTATTAAAAAAAGTCAGAAAAAATATCTAATTATTAGCACAATATATAAAAAATTAGAAAGAGAACTTATATATCTTAATTACATAGAATAAATGCACTGTACAATTAAGCTTAACGTACAAGCGTACTCAATGTAGATTCCGCATGTTATAATTCTCTCAAACTAAACCCCACATGTTGAAACAACCGAAAGCCGCATGTTATTTGTTCCACAAGCCGCATGTTATACAAATCACGGCTGAAGTTATAACACTAGATCCGCATATTAAATTCTCTTAGCATATGCTTCGTACGTTAAGGGTAAATAACCGACCTCTATTTATCTACAAGATTTTCAACCAAAATTAAATTTAAATATTTAATTTTATTTATCTAGTTTGTACGTATCATCTTTGCTATGGTTGCGTAATTGCATTCCAATGTATCTGTTTTTCTGTTTTTGTTTACAAACAGATACATTGTGTTACGTAACTAGACGTGAATATATGTGATGTATCCAGATCGGTTGCTTGATTTACCTCACTCATGTTGCTTGATTTACCTCACTCATGATTGGCATTATACAGTTTGATTTAAACTGGATTGTGTTGTCAACATTCATACTTTTCAAAAAGAAAATTTGTTAATAATTAGTACAAACATCTTTGTCATGGAATAATCATCAAGTGATATATAGGTCTCAACTGCTTCGTTGTGTATTCGACCACCTGTATATATAACATTTAATTTGTATATAAATTATTTCCCCTTGAAAAGGGTTACATTAGGATGTGCACCTTTGTCTCTTCTAGCCCCACCAGAAAACACTAAATATATTAACTTAATGATCAATTATTATTATTATTATTATTAGTAGTAGTAGTTTAATTAAATTACCTTTTCTAATTAATTTTCTTAATAATTAACAGGGAAATGGGTGGCCCTTGCAACTCTTATCTGTGGCGTGCTTGTCTTTAGCAGCCAAAATGGAGGAACCTTTTGTTCCTTCCATTCTTGATCTTCAGGTAAGTTATTCTACATTTCACTTTATTAATCTTGGTTTTAAAAAGCGCGTATTAGACGCACCTGAGGCACGAGGCGATGAGAAAAATGACTCAAGGCTTTGATGAGGCGTTTATAAACATGTGTGTTTAAGTTGGTCAAATATAGGATATGGAGGCTAGTGTTTTATAAAAAAAACTAGAGTTAAATACCATTTTAGTCCCTGTGGTTTGGGTCATTTTGGCAGTTTAGTCCAAAGGTTTCATTTTTCGTCTGTGGGTCCAAAAAGGTTTCACCGTTGCCATTTTAGTCCACTGGGTTAGCTTCATCCATTTTTTCTGTTAACGAGAAGGGAAATTCGGTCATTTTATATGACCGAATTGCCCTTCTAGTTAACAAAATTACATATAAAATGACCGAATTGCCCTCCTCGTTAACAGACAAAATGGATAAAGTTAACCCAGTAGACTAAAATGACATTTAACTCAAAAAACTATTTAAAGGAGTACGAGATTATGGATGGTTTACTTTATTAAAAGTCAGTATATCGTATATAAAACTTATATGGTTGTACATAGAGCAATGTCTCACGTACATGAAGCTCTAGTCTCTCGTCTAGCTTTTTTTAAAAGCAAGTATCTTTAAGCTAATCTTTTAATCATGCTATCTTTTTATGACATAGATCGAAGGTGCAAAATACATTTTTGAGCCAAAAACAATAGGAAGAATGGAGTTTCTTGTCCTTAGTGTTTTGGATTGGAGACTGAGATCCGTTACACCGTTTAGCTTTATCGGTTTTTTCGCTCACAAGATCGATCCAACCGGGACTTATACCGGCTTCCTTATCTCAAGAGCAACCCAAATTATTCTATCCAATATTCAAGGTAATATCTATACTATATTGGTTGTAACAAACATTATTGTATTTTAAAAGACAAGTTTAATATAAAGAGTTTATGTTCCGCATGCATGTAGGTGTTTGGTACTAACAAATCAACTGTTTATTATAGAGGCTTAAATAATCACAAAATAAAAATATACGTAGTACTCTTGCATGCGCTTCCAAATTCAAATTATAATAGAAGTTGACCAAAAAGTTTGACTTTTGCAGAAGCTAGTTTACTTGAGTATTGGCCATCATGTATTGCTGCTGCAACCATACTATGTGCAGCGAGTGATCTTTCTAGTTTCTCGCTTGTAAATGCCGATCAAGCCGAATCATGGTGTGATGGCCTAAGCAAAGTAAGTCGATCGCCTTCTGCTTTAACTCTTGTACCACATGCATAAATACTTGTACAAACATTATGCAAAAGAAAACATGTTAAACACAACTTAATTCATTTCAAAATAACCATAAGAATCGTGAAAATGTTTCAAATGGATAAATTTGTGATTTTTGTTCTATCAATATGCAATAAACATATCCGTATCTATCTATATATATATATATATATATATATATATTTACGTCTATATCTACTCTACTATATAATAATTTTTTTTAAACACGTGTCATTTTCTGGTGTCTTCTCATCCTCATTTTTCCCGCATTTTTCTCGTATTAAACAATAATATTCTCTCTTCTCCCACCTTCTAAATAATTACTTTATTTTTTCTACTTATTATTAACAATTTAATTTAATATTTAATTGATTCAATTCTGTGTAATACACGGGGTTCTAATCCCGTATATTAATAAACAACATAACTAATTTTGATTCCATTGATTTTTTTAGGAGAAGATCACAAAATGTTATAGACTTGTACAAGGAGTGAGTACTTTGAATCAATCAACGACCAAATCAACAAAGATATTACCGGTACAAGTTCGAGTCATGACTCGTGTGAGTATCGAGTCAGGTGACTCGTCATCTTCGTCTTTGTCGCCCTATTCATACAAAAGAAGGAAATTAAACAACTACTTGTGGGTAGATGATGACAAAACATCAACTTCTAGTTAAAAGGCATCAATAATAAATAAATAAATATGGGGTAGAGAGGGAAAATAGAAAAAAAAAGTTGTGTGGTTTCAACTTAAGGCGCCCCAGATTCCTCGCTCTATTTTTTATAAAGGAATCCGTATAATACATAATCAATTTTAAATATCGATACGTGAGAGATGCATAAACAGTTATAATTTAACTGTGATACGTAAGATGGTTACGTATCTTATGCATTATGCGTTTTTGGTATTTAAAATTGGTTATGTATTGAACACACCCCAATATATAAATATAAATAGTTGACTAAGAGTGATTTTATTAGTTTATTATAGTAGGTGGCAATAGTCATAATTCATAAATGTGGCTTTTGCTAATTCCCTAAGGAGAGGGGAGTTTGGTACATAGCATTTTGGTGTGAGAAAGTTGGTTTTGGTTTGTGATAATGATAGAGGTGGGAATGGTGAATGAATTCAAAGGTGGCAATAGTTTGTTGAATGATTCAAGATTGGGGGGTTGGGCATTTGTGGGTCCCTCCTTGCATAGAGTCCGGAATGGGATTTGAAAATCGATCATGAAAGTTTATTGGACGATGAAGATATCAAATCTCGTCAAACAACAAGCTTTGGATGATACGTGAATGTAGTACTGGTTATCGGTTTGTAGATGAAAGGTTTCTGAAGACTGAAACGACTAAAAGGCTAAAACAGTCAAAGGGCGTCGTCGAAGTTTCTTTCGCTTCAAATTAATTTTTTATTTTATTTTTTCTTGGTGAAAAAATAAAGATTTGATTTTGAGAGTGGTTTGAGAGATACATGCTTTGATTTGTAAGTGTATCTTCTCACACGTGTGCATGTGTGTTATTTTGGCGGGAAATGTTATGGGCAACATTTTTCCAATTTTTTGATTAATCCCTTTTACATAACGGGGACTTTTCATGCGTGCGATGGTGACACGTGTGTTTTTAGTTTTTTTTTTTTAATCTTTTTAAAAGGTTAAAAAAGTCCCTTTCTTAATGGTCTGAATTTGGCCTAACCATACCAAAGGTCTTTGGGGTCTTTTTCTTTTATCCTTCTTTATATTTTTTGTTTTATTAAGCGTGTTTGTATTTGTCATGTGAATATTCATGAAATTATTATATGATTTCATCATGTTCCCTCACGTGATTGACATGTGATATATTTGTAGGTTTCCCATTTGTTTTTAAGTACATACTCTATGGTTTGTAATTTGTGTATCACATCCATCTATGTGCATCATTATATATAATTCTATACAGGGGCAGATCCATCCTACATTTATGGTTCCCAGGAACCTAGTACGTTTGGGAAAAAAAAAGTAGTAAGAACCTTATAGAATTTAGAAAAAATAGTGAGAATTAAAGAGAATTTACCAAAAGAAACCCATTAGAATAGAATACTGGATCGGCCACTGATTCTATAGTATGAAAAATACTATTTTAGGCTCTTAAATTTTAGATTAACGGATTTGGCTCTCAAGCGCACGGTTTGCTTTAATCATTAGTAATAGTTCAACAACGTTAATTTCAACGGTTAAATGCATTGTTTGCTTCGACGAGATCTAAAGGCCATATAAAGAAGGGGTTTAGTACTAGGGGTTGACTACTAGCAATTCTTCAAGGGTTAGACACCACACCTTGTTTCTAGTGTTAGTTTGAGCTTGACTGAAGATGGAGACCAGTCTCTAATTTCGAATCTCAACAACGTGAAAATGGAGACTAGTCTCCAATTTTCAATTCTAACCCTAATTCTATATGGATGTGTTTGTTCGATTATGGTTTCATTTTGCTCATCGATTATTTGTTTGGGTTGCAACAGAGGTGACTCTAATCGAGAATGTAAAGTTCTTTACATTCTCTTCAACGAGAACAACAACCAACTCGAAAATATCACCATCAAGAGTTAGAGTAGAGACGATAACATGAATCAAACCCTTTAAACTATAAAGCCATCAATGTTTTAATTAGGAAAAAACACATCACAACATATACTCGTATCTAGCAAAAAGATAGATTCACCATCCTCAACGGGTTGTCTCCCAGAAGCACCACATTTAACATGGACCATACTCGGTCACATGTGCGAAGGGTCGGAAGAACTGCACCAAACCTCTTAGTGCAAACAAACATCCTTAAAGCTCACATCTAACTTCCACAATCTTGTATTCGAAGTCATCGATTCATTTGAGAACCATGGTCATGCAATCATCAAAGACTTTCCATGTCCATGGTAATGAGCCCTCCTCATTGTGAGCTTTTCTTCCATCACGATAGGTGGCACTATACCCCGATGACACATATGGTGGAATAGGGGTTTTGTTTAGTTATTGAAAATGGCTTGTCCTTGGATTCCATTATCTCATACCAAACAGACCCTTAAATTTCGTCTCAAAAAGGCAAAATTTCTATTGAAATTAATAATGCTATAATGTACTCATTTTATCATCCCTTTCACATAGTGATAGTAAACCAATTTCTTCTAAATTCAAATATATGTCATAATCAAATAATCTCTTTCAAATAAAAAAGATTAGATAACAACTTCAATTCTTTTTTATTTTTTAGGGTCTATTTAATCAATCATATATTTCAAGGTTCATAGTGTCCTCCTTTATCTTAATCAATGACCAATATTGAACAAAAGAATTACCAATATATTAAATATACAAACGGGATAGACAGTAACATATATATTAAAATTAGAAATGAAAACTAATAAATGAGCAAATGGTATTGGTGTATTTTCGGTACCGGTTCGGCACCAGTATTCACCGGGTTTTACCCTCAAATACCGATGCCGTACCAATACCAACCGGTACCGAACCCTACCGTACCAGGTATATTCGGTACCAGTACCCACTTTTGGGGATTTGGGTAACAGTATTTTCGGTACCGGTTGGTACCGAGCTCATCAAATCCTGTAGCAACGCAGCAATTCAAGTAATTGCACCGTTTATATTACTTTTCATACACACAGTAAGTAAATTGTATTTAGTTTAAATAAGGTTTTATATACACAACAACTTATTTTGCTTTCTTTTTTGTCTTTTCCTGTAATGAATGAATTGTAGCATGCAAAATTAACTTGGATACTTAGAATATTATTGAGCAAATCGTATCAAATCATGTAATCAAACCGGTATCGTATCGGTACCAAATTTACTATACCAAATCATTATCGGTACCAATTTGGTACCCACCTTTTGGCATTTTCAGAATCGTTACTTTCGGTTCGACACCGGTCTAGCATCATACATGTATTTATTGATTTTTACCTTCAAATACCATACCGTATTGTACCGAGCATTTTCGGTGCCGGTACCTAATTTCGATGATTTTCCGGATCGGTACTTTCGGTGGCGTTACCGGTGCCGAGCTCATCCATATTTTAACGTGTTAGCACCGTAATAACTGAACTGAAAACAACCGAATTTCCAACGTGTGGGTCCTATTATTATATATTAGGTTATTTAAAATCGTTTTTTTAGGACGGAGTGACTATCATTACCATGTCATTTTTATTTATGTTTTGATATTCGGTATCTGCTTACCGTTGTTGACACGCCTTTTGTAGTCATTGGGTCTCCGCCGCGCGCGGGCGGAAAATTAACTAGTTGAATAATAATTTAACGAAGTTAACATCTTGTTTTATCTTGAAAACATTTAGTATTTAATAAAAGTATGCAAATTTACAATTTGGTTAAAACTTATGAATGTTTTAAAAACCGATTTAAACCGACCAGTTATAGTTATACTGGTTGAATCGTCCAATATACCTGGTTAAACTGTTTCTTAATCCAACCCGATAAGGCATAAAAACCGATTTTTAAAACATTGCTTGTGAGTTGTGACAATGTTTTAAAGCCTGAATTATTGGGTACAAAAAAAGACAACCTAAGGTCGTGACTCATGATCTACCTAGGAGCCGCTAGTTACCTTTTTAGAAATTCAACACTAGTTTGGACTTTGGAACCATTTTTAATTAAACTACTAAAATTGTTTCTATTTGCAATTAGTTAATACAATCGTTTGTCTAGTGTGTATCTAAGGGGGCGTTTGGTTTACGGAATGTTTTGGAATTGAAATTTGTATAGGAATTAGAATTTGAAGGAATTGGATTTGGAATTTAAATATTCCAATTGGAATTGAAAATTGTTGGAATTGGAATCTCAATTCCACTTTTGTTATGTTTGGTTGTCAAATGAATTGGAATCCATCACCCAGGCACCCACAACCCCCGGTTCGGGTGAAAACAATACGGGTTGAAACAGTACGGCCAAAACGGTTCCCGTCGAAACGGTTCGATTCGAAACAGTTCGCGTCGAAACGGCTCGATTCGAAACAGTACGGTCGAAACCGTTCGCGTCGAAACGGTTCGATTCGAAACGGTACAGGTCAAAATGGGTGTCGAAACGGTACGCGCCGAAACGGTTTCCGTCGAAACGGTTCATGTCAAAATGGTACGGGTCGAAATGGTACGGGTCAAAACGCTTCGCTTAGAAATGGTACGGGTCGAAACGGTTCGATTCGAAACGGTACGGGTCGAAACGGCTCGCGTCGAAACAGTTCGATTTGAAACGGTACGGGTCAAAACGGTTCGTTCGAAACCACTTCGGATCGAAACGGTACGAGTTGAAACGGTGCGGGTCGAAACCGTTCGGGTCGAAATGGTCGAAGATTCCAATGAATTTACTTTAATTCCTTCACATATAGGAAGGATTTTGAATTCCTTCAGTTCAAGGAATTTGAAGGATTTCATGCTCAATTCCAATTCCAATTCCATTGTCAACCAAACACATGAAGATTGGAATTTAGATTCCAATTCCATCAAATTCTGTGAACCAAACATCTTAAGATATGGAATTTAGATTCTAATTCCTTTAAATTCCATTGAATTCCTGCGAACCAAACGCCCCCTAAGTTGATTTCAATGAAAACGAGAATTAAAAGTGACATGTGTTTAATCTTCAATGCAAAACAAAATGTAAGGACCGTCTTTCGTCTTTATAAATTAACTTACAAAGATAATTAAAAGACTTCAAATTAACAACATTTATACATGCTTTTGACAAAAATTGGACATGACCCGTCCGTAAGACGGATATACCCCTGTTATCAACAAAAGTAAGACAATTATCATTCTACAATTCGTTTGACAAGACCCTACTAAAAACCTAGACATCAAGTGTTAAAATGTATGTCTACTAACAAGTTGTACAAAATAAAATTTTTGACCCAAAACATTAGTGCAACTAGCGGAAGCGCTTGATATGACATATCATGAACATGTGCTCGCTCCAATTCTCCAAGTCGCCTAAATTGAGGATTTACCTACATTCAACAACAAAGCTTTAAAAAGTTAGTCGTTATAAAACCGTCATTTTAGTTCCATTCGTGTACGTACTTTCATTTCTCTTACGCATTCGATTACCCAATTAAATGGGTATGACATATACTCTCATACAACTAACCCGTTAGTAGGTGGTGACGACCAAACATAAAATATTGTATAAACTAACCGCATAAGTTACGTCAACCCGATTATCCTTTCAACATTCAACTGTTTCATTATTATATCAACACTTCGAAAGTCCGTCATTCATAAACCTGCACTTTCAAACATACTCAATAATAACTTGGTTAGCAAACCCGTAATCTCAACATATTCAAGTACTACATCTTCGTAAAAAGGACGTCAACCATTTAAATGCATCTAATTAACTTACATTCCAAACCCAAGGGCATTATTAGTAACACTAATTCTCAAATGCATCCAAATCATGCATTCGCACATACTTGCACACATACATACTTACAATCATACACATCTACATACCTAATATACATTCAATCATACCTACAAGCGTGTATTCATACCTACATGTTCCGTACGCATTCTTGTATACCATTTACATGTAATACATGTCCAACTTCATTACATACATCTATCATACTCTTATATAAATTACATGAGGCTTAGACTTGGGTTTACAACTTATAATCGTCAAGGAAACACGCGAAATCATGTTTGGGAGGCCCATCGTAGTCCACGGATAATATACCGAAGCCTACGATGCATAAATCACATAAATAATATTTTTGACAGAACCTTCACCCGGCCGTGTCAGCTCACCACCCGGCCGTGTCAACTCTGCACTTTTCCTAGCCATTAATTCTTACCGAAACGGACATAACTCTCTCATTTTTCATCCGTTTTGCGTCACGTTTCTTCCTACATGATTGCAAATTAATATTCTATCATGTGAACTTGAAATCCAACATCCGAGTTAAGGAATTTCTTAACTTATACGTGTTCGGCTTGTTATTCATCTACAAACTATTCGACCCGTTCGTGCATTTATCAAAATAATCTATTGATTTGATCTCAACTTCATATGAACTTAATAATTAAAACATTATATTACTTAAACAAACTAAGAAGTGATTACGGAAATCACTTACCTTGTGCTCGCCATGTTTATGCTAGTTTCTTTGCCTCCTCTTTGACCCGTTTGCTTCCCATGAGTTGGTCCATCTTGACATGGTTCTTATTCTTTCAAGCTATCATGTTTACAACATTGTTAGCATATATGCTTATACATAATAACATCCATTTCCAACACATGGGTCACATTGACTTTCACTAGTCCATTATAACATACACAAGTCCTATTTTAACAATTATTTCATTACAATTCTATACAATTTAACATATCATCAAATCATGGTATGTTAGAACATACCCATTATACTATATATGCTTCACACTCATGTAGTAAGACACATATAACCACATTCACCTAGATTCCACGTATGTACATAAACAACTTCCATTCATACTAGTATTTAGGTAATCCTACATGTAGCATCATAATCCATGATTCGCCAACCTAAATCACCATTCGAATATTTCTTCTTCCTTGTACATTCACGTTCTTACAATTAATTCATAACCATATTTAGAAAGTTCGGCAACACATGGAGTCCATTGTATCATTTAAGCATAAGGTACCATTCCTAAAGCATACTACTACCACATGATACTAGCAAATCCAATCTTCTACATGAATCATATCTAAAGCACACTTCTTATGTTAATTCACTATTCAACACACCATTATTACTTCCTATACACATTCCTTCATTGTTTACATCCAATCTCATCCAATAATCTCACATATATATTTCATCAAACACTTGGTGTGGATGCCATCATTTGAGCATATAGTACAAGTAGTTTATGCATACTCTTCCTAGTTCATAACATAGATTATCAATTTCAACTAGAATTATATAACTTTTATACCATTATCTAACAATTACTTCTTACAATCAACATCAAATATCAACATCACACAAGCATTGAACATGTATAATCATCCATATCATCATCTCTACTACTACAAATAGGTTTATAAAATTTTCTTTCAATTAAACTAAAAATCAAGCATGATTTCCACTCTAGGGAGTAACCCTAACATCTAATTACCACAAATCATACCACGAATTCATGATTGGGTTGAAACCCTTTTTCTACAATTCACCAAATCCAGAAATTCGACTTACCACTTCACTAGGTATGCTTAGATGATCGATAAGAGGGCTCATGCACTGGATTTTCTTATGATTTTAGGCTTCAATTGCTTGATTTCTTGAGTTTAGGGTTTCCCCCTCCTCCTGCCTTGTTCGATTGATCCCCCAGACACACTCACTATGTTTGGGGTTTTATTTGTTATTTTTTTTTATTAATTTAAGTTTAATCACTTTGCACTTTACCCCCCTTCACTTAGTTGCAAATTACAAATCCAATCTTTAAACCACATTTAACTACCATCTTGCCATAAATTCTTAATTATGTTACGTTTGTTATTTATCCTCACTTGTTTTATTGAGTTTTCATTTTTGGGGCATTACAAGTCTACCCCCCTTAAAAGAGGTTTCGTCCCCGAAACCTTTCTTATTCCAACTGGACCAATTCTATTCCTACTTTTTCATCCTTTCATTCACGGGGCTTAGCACCACATGGATGCATTCGAGATCTTGTCAAGTGTTTCATTCATTCATAAACGTCTTTGTACGCATTGTCCCTCCGTTCTTAAATCAAGTAAATTACTTTCATAATCGCATTAAGATCAGAATCTGATCCAGAGCTCTTATTAGTGTCGTTTTCACTTTATAATGCTAGCTCCTAGCACATACCATCACTAGCGCTTCATTCATCGAATTTATTCCAATTGTATACAGTTATTAACCATACAAGCTACGTCTATGGCTTGTTTCTAACATCCTATTTAAGCATATTACATTCATATGTTTACTAATTGAAATAAGTCGATTTATTTCATTCTACTCATACATCATATGCTATCTTTCATTTTGTTCACTATGAGCCATCCTAAACATTCCATTACTATCTTTACTTCTGATTACCCTTAAGCTCATAGGAGGGGTCGATATATTATCATACGCATATTATAATCATTCAAAGACTTATTATTACAACCCAAATCACCTCTCTTAAACTCACTTATCCATACTTAACACGAAACTAAGCATTATTTCTATGGTTACTATTGTTATTTATGCCATGCGTATCTTTTCTACAATGTTTTGTTCAAATGAACATGGCTAACAAGCCGAGCATCAAGGTTAGTATTTCTTAACGATACTTGTCGTCTCTTACATTATATCAGAACTTCCACAGTTACGAGCATTCTAGTTCTATACCACTCGACGATCATTACGAACATTTTGAAATTCATTCTACATTTTTGCATTACGGGTTGTATATATATACATTCTATTCTAACATATCCATCTCTAGTCGAGTCATAACCTCCTATTTAAGTTATAACTCTTTTTATACATACCTGACGGAAGTAAATTCCATTGATTCGTTATCCATATCTTACGATGATCATTCCCTTCCGATTAGTGACATTGCGTGTCCATTCTTCAAGCTCACCTATGAGTATAAAACTTAACAAATCAAATCATTAACTACCGAGTTCAAATGGCGATCGCCATCTGACCCGTATGTCCCATTTATCCTTTCTACCATTCTTGCATACCGTTTGCATAAATATATTCATGTATATATATATATATATATATATATATATATGAAAGTTTAAACATAATTTGGATCATATCACTTAAGGAATATTTACTTGTTCGGTCCGTAATTACTTACACATTCGAATATTTTCATTCTTATCATTCCTTTGCTCATTTGCTTTACATTTACTTAACATGGTCAAGCTATCGACTTCTTCTTATGTAGACTAGTTTCGTCTTTTATATCTTAAATCTGTTTCGCGGATTCGAACACATAATTCATACCTTTCGTACCTCCTATGTTTTGAATCTGTCTCGCGGATTCAAACATTGCATTCACATCCTTCATTCTTTGAATCCATCTCGCGGATTCAAACATTTCATTCATGCCTTTCATTCCTTGAATCCGTCTCGCGGATTCAAGCATTGCATCCATATCTTTTATTCTTTGAATCCGTCTCGCGGATTCAAGCATTTCATTCATGTCTTTCATTCCTTGAATCCGTCTCGCGGATTCAAGCATTGTATTCATATCTTTCATTCTTTGAATCCGTCACACGGATTCAAACATTTCATTCTTATCATCTGCACTTTTTACTCTTACGTAGTACTCTCAATCTCCCGAGAGTCTTACTACTCATTTCACCCATACGCCCACCTGCTACCCAATTCTAACGGACATACCTGTAACAATTATCGCGGTCTCACGAACGTCATACGTTTCTTGTGTACTGGCCAGGTACACAATCCACGTACTAGTTTCGTGTCTTCGCGTAATCGCCACATTATGTCCGAAGAATTAAGTTTCGGCACGTGTTACATTTTTAAAACTTCTTTACCATGTCGTTCTTATATTCATCTAGAATTTTCTTTCGCTTGCCTAATTATACTATTTCATACATCCATGCGTTGAGTTTACGTACCAGGGGTTAATTCGTCTTATTACTTGCCTTGATGCCGGTCCTAGACCGCATTCACGGATCATCCCTTCCGAACAATTGCGCTTACCCTTCGCATAACCTGCGTGCTCTTGGCCTTATGAATAGCATATTAATAAATGATTAGCATATTCCGTCTATCTTATCCACTGATCGTGGTCACATATGTCGTACTAGGCCTTATATAGATCTTATACGAACATTAAAATGGCTTTCGGCAAGTACTTTTGGCTAAAATACGCGAAACATGAAAATTCGGGCGGATCCACTTTGCACAACCCGTCGGCGACGGCTGATGGTCCGTCGGCGACGGGTCTCCAAATGTGGCGTCGGCCACTTGTTCCCGTAGACAAGAGACTAAGGCGTCGGCCAAAGGAAGGGGGCGTCGGCGACGGGTACACAGCCGTCGGCGACGGCCTGTAATTTGTGAATCCGCTGCTGCTTCTTATTTTAATTGTTTTAACTCTTTTTCGGTTCCGTTTCCAGCCGTATGGTCCCCGGAATTCATCGTTTCACCCTCCAAAATTATTCTTTCACATACTTAACTTAACTTTATACCACAAGCACATTACACATACTTGTATTTATCCAAAAACTTAAATTGTTACCTCATTGACGATCTTGGAGCGAGCACACTTTTGAACGAGCCATCTGTTTGAGTTCAAGCATCACATCATATGCTCGAATCCCGCAAACCTTGGATCTGATACCAACTTGTAAGGACCGTCTTTCGTCTTTATAAATTAACTTACAAAGATAATTAAAAGACTTCAAATTAACAACATTTATACATGTTTTTGACAAAAATTGGGCATGACCCGTCCGTAAGACGGATATACCCCTGTTATCAACAAAAGTAAGACAATTATCATTCTATAATTCGTTTGACAAGACCCTACTAAAAACCTAGACATCAAGTGTTAAAATGTATGTCTACTAACAAGTTGTACAAAATAAAATTTTTGACCCAAAACATTAGTGCAACTAGCGGAAGCGCTTGATATGACATATCATGAACATGTGCTCGCTCCAATTCTCCAAGTCGCCTAAATTGAGGATTTACCTACATTCAACAACAAAGCTTTAAAAAGTTAGTCGTTATAAAACCGTCATTTTAGTTCCATTCGTGTACGTACTTTCATTTCTCTTACGCATTCGATTACCCAATTAAATGGGTATGACATATACTCTCATACAACTAACCCGTTAGTAGGTGGTGACGACCAAACATAAAATATTGTATAAACTAACCGCATAAGTTACTTCAACCCGATTATCCTTTCAACATTCAACTGTTTCATTATTATATCAACACTTCGAAAGTCCGTCATTCATAAACCTGCACTTTCAAACATACTCAATAATAACTTGGTTAGCAAACCCGTAATCTCAACATATTCAAGTACTACATCTTCGTAAAAAGGACGTCAACCATTTAAATGCATCTAATTAACTTACATTCCAAACCCAAGGGCATTATTAGTAACACTAATTCTCAAATGCATCCAAATCATGCATTCGCACATACTTGCACACATACATACTTACAATCATACACATCTACATACCTAATATACATTCAATCATACCTACAAGCGTGTATTCATACCTACATGTTCCGTACGCATTCTTGTATACCATTTACATGTAATACATGTCCAACTTCATTACATACATCTATCATACTCTTATATAAATTACATGAGGCTTAGACTTGGGTTTACAACTTATAATCGTCAAGGAAACACTCGAAATCATGTTTGGGAGGCCCATCGTAGTCCACGGATAATATACCGAAGCCTACGATGCATAAATCACATAAATAATATTTTTGACAGAACCTTCACCCGGCCGTGTCAGCTCACCACCCGGCCATGTCAACTCTGCACTTTTCCTAGCCATTAATTCTTACCGAAACGGACATAACTCTCTCATTTTTCATCCGTTTTGCGTCACGTTTCTTCCTACATGATT
Source organism: Helianthus tuberosus (assembly GCA_030545235.1). NCBI lineage: Eukaryota > Viridiplantae > Streptophyta > Magnoliopsida > Asterales > Asteraceae > Helianthus > Helianthus tuberosus. The sequence goes on from CM060449.1 coordinate 185,093,282, forward strand.
GTAAATTAATATTCTATCATGTGAACTTGAAATCCAACATCCGAGTTAAGGAATTTCTTAACTTATACGTGTTCGGCTTGTTATTCATCTACAAACTATTCGACCCGTTCATGCATTTATCAAAATAATCTATTGATTTGATCTCAACTTCATATGAACTTAATAATTAAAACATTATATTACTTAAACAAACTAAGAAGTGATTACGGAAATCACTTACCTTGTGCTCGCCATGTTTATGCTAGTTTCTTTGCCTCCTCTTTGACCCGTTTGCTTCCCATGAGTTGGTCCATCTTGACATGGTTCTTATTCTTTCAAGCTATCATGTTTACAATATTGTTAGCATATATGCTTATACATAATAACATCCATTTCCAACACATGGGTCACATTGACTTTCACTAGTCCATTATAACATACACAAGTCCTATTTTAACAATTATTTCATTACAATTCTATACAATTTAACATATCATCAAATCATGGTATGTTAGAACATACCCATTATACTATATATGCTTCACACTCATGTAGTAAGACACATACAACCACATTCACCTAGATTCCACGTATGTACATAAACAACTTCCATTCATACTAGTATTTAGGTAATCCTACATGTAGCATCATAATCCATGATTCGCCAACCCAAATCACCATTCGAATATTTCTTCTTCCTTGTACATTCACGTTCTTACAATTAATTCATAACCATATTTAGAAAGTTCGGCAACACATGGAGTCCATTGTATCATTTAAGCATAAGGTACCATTCCTAAAGCATACTACTACCACATGATACTAGTAAATCCAATCTTCTACATGAATCATATCTAAAGCACACTTCTTATGTTAATTCACTATTCAACACACCATTATTACTTCCTATACACATTCATTCATTGTTTACATCCAATCTCATCCAATAATCTCACATATGCATTTCATCAAACACTTGGTGTGCATGCCATCATTTGAGCATATAGTACAAGTAGTTTATGCATACTCTTCCTAGTTCATAACATATATTATCAATTTCAACTAGAATTATATAACTTTTATACCATTATCTAACAATTACTTCTTACAATCAACATCAAATATCAACATCACACAAGCATTGAACCTGTATAATCATCCATATCATCATCTCTACTACTACAAATAGGTTTATAAAATTTTCTTTCAATTAAACTAAAAATCAAGCATGATTTCCACTCTAGGGAGTAACCCTAACATCTAATTACCACAAATCATACCACGAATTCATGATTGGGTTGAAACCCTTTTTCTACAATTCACCAAATCCAGAAATTCGACTTACCACTTCACTAGGTATGCTTAGATGATCGATAAGAGGGCTCATGCACTGGATTTTCTTATGATTTTAGGCTTCAATTGCTTGATTTCTTGAGTTTAGGGTTTCCCCCTCCTCCTGCCTTGTTCGATCGATCCCCCAGACACACTCACTGTGTTTGGGGTTTTATTTGTTATTTTTTTATTTAATTTAAGTTTAATCACTTTGCACTTTACCCCCCTTCACTTAGTTGCAAATTACAAATCCAATCTTTAAACCACATTTAACTACCATCTTGCCATAAATTCTTAATTATGTTACATTTGTTATTTATCCTCACTTGTTTTATTGAGTTTTCATTTTTGGGGCGTTACACAAAACTCATTAAAAAAATTGTATGCACTAATGAATCAGTTTGGTTGAATCACCTTCTAACAAGTTTCAATGTTTCATACTGGTTCTCTTATATATTTATGACTGAGTTACTTATATTATAAGGAATAATTATAAGTGGGTGATATTGATAATAGTGGTTCCTCTATATATTTGTGAATAAGTTATATATATTATAAGGAATGGTTGTAAGTGGATGAGAGAGATAATGTTACTGTTCATCAGTAAATATACAGAAAACACTGCTAAGCCCTATATGTTTTAATATTTTTAAAGTGGTTATGAGTAAGGGAGATAGAAGAAAATACTCGTTTCTATGACGTAAATTTTAAAAAATATTAACGTACAAAAAAAGTTACGATCCTTTAAAAATTATGAGGGTAGTTTGTTTTTTTATAAGGTGAAAAGTATAACTACCAACTAATTATTTATAATTTTGTTAAATATGAGGGATTAAAGTGTAATTAAGATGATGTGTTTAAAATGCAATTAGTGCTTGAAAGACTAATTACCCTTGTTTTAGGTTGTACCTTTTGCATTAAAGAAAAAAAATCTAACTTTTTGTTTATTAAAATGCTCTTGTCTTATGCATTATATATTTAGTATAGATTATTTAGTTGAAAAGGAAATGAAAAAAAGTAGTGATTAATTCACCATAGAGTGAAAAATTTATGAGTTCTCCGTCAAATGGGGTTTCAACATAGGTGGTGCAGTTGGATTTCGGGGATTCTCTCTTCTGCTCGGGCTTCTGTTCTGGTCAACGGGTCATCTACCTTCGAGTTTGGATGTGGTAAAGGTATGAGACAAGGGGATCCCATTTCTCATTTTCTTTTTGTGGTTGTTATGGAGGCCCTTTCCTGTATGTTCGACAAGGCATGTGAGGTTGGTGTTTTGGATGGTATTTGTCTCCCTAACGACGACCCTTGTGTGTCTCATTTGTTTTTCGCTGATGACGCTCTTGTTCTTGGTGAATGGGATTGTGAAAAAGCGCTTAATGTCGTTAGGGTGCAGAGATGTTTTTATGTACGTTCGGGTCTTAAAATTAATATTGGCAAGTCGAATATCTACGGGATATGGGTCAGCAACGTGGAGCTAGAAGAGATGGCAGAGGCGATAGGGTGTAAGTCGGACTCGCTTCCTTTTAAATACCTTGGGCTTACGGTAGGAGCAAACATGAACAGACTTAATAACTGGAGACCGATATTTGATACTTTTGAAAAACGGCTTTCGCTCTTGAAAACTTCGGTTTGTCTATTGGTGGGAAAGTGACGCTTTCTATAACAACCCTCCAAAATATTTCCGACACCCCTAGTATATTTAAACTATCCCTATATGTCTTAAAACATACCCAGTATACGAAAACCGAGCCCAAAATACCTTATATAATTAAAATTAAATAAAAATCAATTTTAATTGTCGCTCGCGGGCCGCGAAGAACCCTTAAGGGTCTTACGCGGGGCGCGACAGCTAGCCACCAGAGCTCACCCGGTGCCGCCACGTGTCGGGTGTTGTGTTGAAGCTAGGGTGTGAGTCGGATCAGCTAAGGCCTACCCTAGCCACCCTCGCGGGCCGCGTAGCCCTTGGCTACAAGCTTTGCAGGGCGCGACGAAGTGTCAGACAGACACTATAAATAGATGCAATCGGCTATTCAGTCGAAATCGTTCACAACTTTCTTCTCTCTCGAATTTCTGCATTGTAAATGTCACAACCCCCGTCCCCTAATAACCCAGGAACGGGCGGCCGTGGCCAGTTTCAGTGGTATCGGTGTTTATCAATTTGGCAGCGAAAAATTTCATCAGGACCGTAGTTAGGAAATAAGTTATCAGAGTTAAACACCAAAAATATTTAAAATAAAGAAATGGGATAAAACCCAAGTTTCTCTGATAATATATTTATAAGTGGGACAAAACCCGATTTTTCATTTTGATACATTTATAGGAATAATCCCAATTATTGAAAACAATTTTCCTTTTTAATTAGTTAACTTTTATTGCCACGTTTCTAAGCCTTCAGTGCTCTCCAGCTGGCTTTTATTGGCTTCACACTAAGTTACCTGAAACACGTGTTTAAAATATTTTATCAGCAGGAAATACTGGTGAGTGAATCCCAGTTTAATCAAGTTTAATAAAAACCATTGTACAGTATTGAGTGCGGTCTCGCAATTATATTTGTTTCCAAGTCATATCAATTACCACCCACGGTACTGTCAACCCGACTTGTGGAAATGTTACCCCTCGCAAGGCAGTAACAAATTTTGTTTACAAAACCCCCACATACCGACGATAATTGTATCCTTACAAATACTCAATAACTGTTTAATATATAATTAATCGTGTGAGGTTTTGTAAAAACAATTTACAGAAAGGAGATTACTCACATTGCTATTATAGGTATTTCCTTTGTGACTTCCTGGTTATAATCTAATTAAATAAACAATGCACACGTGTTAGTATAATAACCCAATATTTACATTAGTAATACCCTCCCCGAGACGGCATTCCAACGACTTCGTCGGGCAGAACCTCGACAGCCGTTACGGAACCCTGGATCAATCGGGCAGCGTATCTAATACGTAACCGGGGTTATAATACTTACAACGAGGCAGAGCTTCGCTTATTAGGGGGGTATAATTCCCGGGTATAGCGCCTACACTATAGAGATTTGAGAGAGATTGAGAATTGTGAACGAATTGGGACTGAAGGCTGATCGACGCTATTTATAGGGTTGTTCGGGAGCTTCGTCGCGCCCCGCGAAGACCACACCAAGGTCTTACGCGGCCCGCGAGGACCAGAAAAGGCGGCGGCGGTGCTGAGTCATCCCGGGGGTGTTGACGCATGTAGGGACACGTGTCACACTGTGGCTCCGCCACTTATCACTCGGTCGCGGCCCGCGACGGCTGAAGTAGAGTCTGTCGTGCACCGCGACAGACTATAATTTTTGTTTTTATTTTTTATTTAATAAAATAAAGGTTATTCGGGACCGGTTTTCGCATACGGGGTATATTTTAAGACATATAGGGTATTCTAAATATATTAGGGGAGTCGGAAAATATTTTTGGAGGGTTGATATATTTTGGTATAACTCCTGGATTATTTAATAAAATATATAATGCACTCATATTAAGTATAGTAACCAAATTCAACTTTATCTCTACGTCACGAGACAGAACCCCAACGAATTTACGCAGAGTCTTGACATACGTTACGGGGCCCTAGATCAATCGGACAGGGTATCAGTGATCAGGGGTTACAATACTTAAAACAGGGCAGAGCCTTTAGAGTATAATAAGTAAATGATTAACAAAAGTTAGAAACATATATAAAGAAAGTGGTCATGCGAGAGGGAGAGGGATGATGATCGGATGAGAAATATGTCCTATATTTATGGTAGTGTTCAATGTTCAATAACTTGGAGTGCACACAAAAGAATTGTACTCGTACACACTTTTCTTCATGCCATTTGTCTAGCATTCAAATTTTGTAGAATTATAAAATTTAAATATTCTTTTATTATTATATTAAATACGTATGCTTTTAAGTTTTTAATTATTATTATTATTATTTTATTATTATATATATTATAATTAATTTAACTGCTTCACTTATTTGGCGCGTATAACTTCTAAAATATGACGTTTTATAAAATAATGAATATGTCATTAGAACGAGAATAATCTTATCTACATTTTGAACCAAGTTTCATTCAAAACGGAGTAGGTTCAAATATAATGTATTTTTATAATTTAATTATTAAACGGTTTCTATGTTCACCAAAATACTTTATATTTTTATCGGTCAATTTACCCATGGTCTATTCGTATAATAAATTTATTTTAAATTAAAATTTTTTGGGAATGTTACATCCTCCCCACCTTGTTTTAAATCTCGTCCTCGAGATTTAGACTACGATATCTTTTTGGGGTTACGTCCCGTCTTTTAGTTGGTTATCAAGTTGTCTGTGATAGAATCAAAAGATGAATATGAAGATATCATAGGATAATTAGAATTCAATGGTCTCAAAACTTTAGTTTCAGGAATTGATGTTAACTTAATGAGATGAAATGATACCATTATCAAGGTGACTAAGTTTCACAAATTAAAAGAGATATTTGATAGGCATAGAATTCGAAATGCAATGACTCGTAGAAACAATAGGATTCAATGCCAGAAAAGAACTTACTTTGTTTAAAAAGGATTTTGAATCAATACTTTCAATTGAAGATAGAAGTATGAAAAATGATTTGTCAATAATCAAACCAGGAATCAGTTTATTTAAATGGCAAGGATACACCGGACAATATAATAGAATTTAGTGTATCATGGTCTTAATACATAATTGTGTCAAGACTATTTGGATGATGAGTCAAACGAATGATGTATGATTAGGTTTGACTATTAGCACAGGCTACAAATTTATACAGACACCGCAAGGTGTTGTATTGACTGAAAGAATTCAAAGATTATGGTGACCGGACGAATTCACCGTTTTCAAATTTAACTGAAAGTTTCAAGGAAGCGAATCTGGATATTTCAAAAGATAGGATATTTCAATTGAAGAAAGAATTAAATAATGTGGAATCAATTCAAAGATGAAAGAATTACTAGAGATACATTGGAATAGGAATTTTAGGTACCTTTATCTTAACACAAATTTGTACTAAGACTGGTTTAGGATAATGAATCAATAAATAGATAAATTCGTACCTCTGGTGTGAAAAATGAAATGATTTCAAGTTTCAAAGAAATCGCCACCGCAAGGTGTCGTGTTTTAACAAATAATATGTCGAAATTCAGACAATGAGATTACCTTGAATATGATGATCTCAATTCATCATATGGGATTTTGAATTGAATGTATATAGTGAACAGGTTCAAACAATTAAGCTTGGTTTGGACATATTCCAACAAGAAATGGTTACAATACAAATCCGGTAGGTATCTTTTGAAAAGGAAAGGAGTTTCCAAAGAAATCTGTTGACTTGATATCAAAAGTCAACGTATGATATTTATCTAGATATGAAAGGCGAAATAAAGCAGTTAAAATTTAAGCTCTAGATATTTCATATATAAAAGAGAGGACAAATATCCAAAATGAGTACCAATCAAAACAAAGAACATGGAGGCAAACATGGGTTAAAGAGTTTTGAGAAAGTATCTCTGTTCCAGAATTACTAATCTATCCAACTTTACCAGTTTGCTTAATATGGCTTCATCTGTTGTAGCTATTTATGCATTCTCCTTTGCTTCATCTGGGTTTCTGGCCTTGTTGTCGGGTGCCTTAGATAGTTTCGGGCAGTAGGAACGAATGTGGCCTGGGTTTCCGCATTTGTAACACACATTAGTTTTCCTTCTACATTCTTCTTCTGGATGTCCAGTCTTCTTGCAGAAATTACAGCGAAGTGTCTTCCTAGGATGACGTTTTCTTGAATGCTTTTTGTTGTTGCAGATAGGTTGCACGATTGCTGGTTATATTTCTTGGTCTTTACATGATTTGTCGGAGCGGAATTCCTTATAGGAGTATCCATAAATTGTGGTTTTCTTTCGTTTGGAAGGTGAAGTTTTGATATGAATATTATAACCTCCATTGGTACTAGGGTTAGGTTTGAAGTGATGAGTATGTTTACAGTGTATAGTACAATCTTCGTTCATAGGCACATAAATCTTAATAGCTTCAATGATCGATGGTATAGCATTCGATATTCCTTTAGCTATTATATTTTCTATTGTATTTTTATCCAAAGTATTTTCGTTACTAGCTTGAATTTCTTGATCACATGCTATGTCCTTTGACATCTGATTTACAAACATGTTCAGATATAATTATCATAGAACTAAGCAATTATACAGACATTTTTTGTTTAGCATCATTATACTCATGGCTATTAGTATTATGCGATGATAATTAAGGTAACATATACATGTTAGATCTTAACATTTTCTTTTACTATATATCTTATCAAATTATAAGGAAAGTGTAATCTTATATGTATTGTTTCTTCCTTTGATGTAATAGCTTTTATATTGCCTAAATTTACTTATATATCCAGGACTTATGGCTGGACAGATATTCAAAAATAAAGATAAAAGCTTTATATGAAATTTTGAGATTTTCCGTCATTGATCCATTAATCGTTTTTCAAGAGGTGGTGCTAATGCAGATATCCTTAAGGTATCCTTTGGATTAAAGCTGGGTATCAAAATAAATCTTAAGTAAACATGTAGATTTGTTTCTTTTGTTATATAAAAGCTTGTCCTTCTAAAGAAGACATTTGATTCTTATATTGTATATATTATCAAGAAAATTGTATCTGATATATACATATGTATAAATATAAAGTTTTAAAATCTTCCTTATAATATCAACTTATAAAAATCCAGTTACATAATTAACTGTATTAGCTATCCTGTTTATTCTCATAACTTTATTTATTCCTTGATATTAACCGAACAAATTTCTATTAAATTTATTGAAGATAATATTTTAGAATAAAAAGGAAATTCATCAAAAGAAATAAATTTAATAGAGATATAATTTTCTGGATTCTTTTTAGAGCAATTTAATCTTGACAGGTTGACTCGATTTTTTTGTTATAACATATTTATAATTCAATTCAAATTTTCAATTTATTATATCTATTTATTTAAGATTCAATACAAAGTCTGGTGTTTCTAAATTTGATTCTTAATATACTAAGAAATATTAAGAATGAAGTATTATTCTTCTATCATAATATATATATATATATATATATATACATATGACTTATATATAATTTAATAAATGAATCGAACTTATCAAATGGTAAAAAGTGTTTCCTTTAGAAATATATGTATATATATTTTAAACCATATTGTTACACCGTACTAAATATTTTTGTACATATTTTACTTCATGGAAGAAATATTATTTATAATATTGGTACAAGTCGTATATATAAAATATACATACATTTGACTTACAAATAAGTTTTATGTTATTTCCTGTTGATACATAGGTATTATGTATTAAAATCATTTAATTACACAATATCAAGTTATTGTATGTATTCTGGTTTCATAAATACTGTTTTATAAAATATTTTGCATCTTCTGTGGTATACGTGTATGTGTTTAAATTTTAGAATCGTCGAACTGTAATAATTCGTGTTCATTATTAAATTTAAGGATTACGTTTTATAAAATCCTTTCTAGTGTAACTTTATTCAAGAGCCAAATATTTTATCCTTTCAAAGATATTATTACTATTATTAGTTTACTTTAAAACATAATTGAATAATATTTTGGTTTAGTGTATTATATTAATAAGAATGATAATAACAATATCTCTTAAAGACTTTTCTATAAAGAGCGTATATATATAAAAAGATTTTTCTAGCATGTTAATTATTATTAATATTGACCATACATATAATTTCTGAATATTACTTAATATATCAAATTTTGATGAATAATCTACGTATTTAATCTTTAAAAATAAGATAAAGAATTATAAAGTGATTGACAAAATATTTTAATAATTGTATTAAATAATCCTGAAACATTATATTTTAACAAAATACAATTATATGTGTCATCAAAATTTTGATAATACATATCTTGAAATCGAGTAAAACTTTTGGATTATATCATAAAATATCTTGCTTTTATTGAGTAATATTTCATATTATGATATTTCAATGATACCGTACCTAAAGGTGTTATTTTACATCATTAGCTAAGATATTAATATCAATATCATAATATTATTATAACTTATTTACATAAATATGTTCCCTTTTTGTAGCCTATCATATTTATGTAACCTGAGAATTTAAATGATATAAAATCATTTTGGTATAATACATATTATCTAAATATTCATATTATGACATTTTCAAAGTATCATATCTGAATAACATTTATCTTATATTAATATTAACATTGTATTATTGTTATAAAATTTATTTTGCATTATATTCCCATATATATATATATATATATATATATATATATATGGATATAATAGATACATCAGATATCACAAAATTTACTAAGACATGATATTATTAATATATATATTATTTATATATATTGCAGCATAAGTGTAAGATACAGATATGGGTAACACATATTGGGAATTTAAGATTCGTGAAATAACATAAAAATCATAATAAACATATTAAGATTTTATGTTCACATGATAACATATAAGATATTAATTTCCTAACACAAATGGTTAAGGGTTTAGGTATTAGAAGAACATCTAAAGGGCTTAAACCAGTGGAATAGCTCTGATACCACCTTCTGTCACAACCCCCGTCCCCTAATAACCCAGGAACGGGCGGCCGTGGCCAGTTTCAGTGGTATCGGTGTTTATCAATTTGGCAGCGGAAAATTTCATCAGGACCGTAGTTAGGAAATAAGTTATCAGAGTTAAACATCAAAAATATTTAAAATAAAGAAATGGGATAAAACCCAAGTTTCTCTGATAATATATTTATAAGTGGGACAAAACCCGATTTTTCATTTTGATACATTTATAGGAATAATCCCAATTATTGAAAACAATTTTCCTTTTTAATTAGGTAACTTTTATTGCCACTTTTCTAAGCCTTCAGTGCTCTCCAGCTGGCTTTTATTGGCTTCACATTAAGTTACCTGAAACACGTGTTTAAAATATTTTATCAGCAGGAAATACTGGTGAGTGAATCCCAGTTTAATCAAGTTTAATAAAAACCATTGTACAGTATTGAGGGCGGTCTCGCAATTATATTTGTTTCCAAGTCATATCAATTACCACCCACGGTACTGCCAACCCGACTTGTGGAAATGTTACCCCTCACAAGGAAGTAACAAATTTTGTATACAAAACCCCAATATACCGACGATAATTGTATCCTTACAAATATTCAATAACTGTTTAATATATAATTAATCATGTGAGGTTTTGTAAAACAATTTACAGAAAGGAGATTACTCACATTGCTATTATAGGTCTTTCCTTTGTGACTTCCTGGTTATAATCTAATTAAATAAACAATGCACACGTGTTAGTATAATAACCCAATATTTACATTAGTAATACCCTCCCCGAGACGGCATTCCAACGACTACGTCGGGCAGAACCTCGACAGCCGTTACGGAACCCTGGATCAATCGGGCAGCGTATCTAATACGTAACCGAGGTTATAATACTTACAACGAGGAAGAGCTTCGCTTATTAGGGGGTATAATGCTTGGGTATAGCGCCTACACTATAGAGATTTAAGAGAGATTGAGAATTGTGAACGAATTGGGACTGAAGGCTGATCGACGCTATTTATAGGGCTGTTCAGGAGCTTCGTCGCGCCCCGCGAAGACCACACCAAGGTCTTACGCGGCCCGCGAGGACCAGAAAAGGCGGCGGCGGTGCTGAGTCATCACAGGGGTGTTGACGCGTGTAGGGACACGTGTCACACTGTGGCTCCGCCACTTATCACTCGGTCGTGGCCCGCAACGGCTGAAGGAGAGTCTGTCGCGCCCCGCGACAGACTATAATTTTTTGTTTTTATTTTTTATTCAATAAAATAAAGGTTATTCGGGACCGGTTTTCTCATACGGGGTGTATTTTAAGACATATATGGTATTCTAAATATAATAGGGGTGTCGGAAAATATTTTTGGAGGGTTGATATATTTTGGTATAACTCCTGGATTATTTAATAAAATATATAATGCACTCATATTAAGTATAGTAACCGAATTCAACTTTATCCCTTCGTCACGAGACAGAACCCCAACGAATTTAGGCAGAGCCTTGACATACGTTACGGGGCCCTAGATCAATCGGACAGGGTATCAGTTATCAGGGGTTACAATACTAAAAACATGGCAGGGCCTTTAGAGTATAATAAGTAAATTATTAACAAAAGTTAGAAACATATATAAAGAAAGTGGTCATGCGAGAGAGAGTGATGATGATCGGATGAGAAATATGTCCTATATTTATAGTAGTGTTCAATGTTCAATAACTTGGAGTGCACACAAAAGAATTGTACACGTACACACTTTTCTTCATGCCATTTGTCTGGCATTCAAATTTTGTAGAATTATAAAATTTAAATATTCTTTTATTATTATATTAAATACGTATGCTTTTAAGTTTTTAATTATTATTATTATTATTATTTTATTATTGTATATATTATAATTAATTTAACTGCTTCAATTATTTGGCGCGTATAACTTCTAAAATATGACGTTTTCTAAAATAATGAATATGCCATTAGAACGAGAATAATTTTATCTACATTTTGAACCAAGTTTCATTCAAAACGGAGTAGGTTCAAAAATAATGTATTTTTATAATTTAATTATTAAACGGTTTCTACGTTCACCAAAATACTTTATATTTTTATCGGTCAACTTACCCATGGTCTATTCGTATAATAACTTTATTTTAAATTTAAAAATTTTGGGAATGTTACAGTAAACATAATTTTCGGGCATCATACCCCCTAATTAGCGAAGCTCTGCCTCGTTGTAAGTATCATAACCCCCGGTTACGTATTAGATACGCTGCCCGATTGATTTAGGGTTCCGTAACGGCTGTCATGGTTCTGCCCGACGTAGTCGTAGGAATGCCGTCTCGGGGAGGGTATTACTAATGTAAATATTGGGTTATTATACTAACGCGTGTGCATTTGTGTAATTAATAGATAATCACCAGGAAATCCTAAAGGAAAACCCTAAGACAGCAATGTGAGTAATCTCCTTTTTGTAAACTGTTTTTACAAACCTCATATGATTAACATTATATTAAACAGTGATTGAGTATTTGTATTCTACAATTATCGTCGGTATGTTGGGGTTTTGTATACAAAATTTGTTAGTACATTGTGAGTAGTAACATGACCACAAGTCGGGTTGACAGTACCATGGGTTGTAATTAAAGTAGATGGAAACAAATGTAATTGCGCGACCGCCCTCAATGCTGTAGACTGATAAAACCTATTTTGATTAAACTGGGATTCACTCACCAGTATTTCCCACTGATAACGTGGTCCATAGGACAACCCTTAATGGTGTTAAAAGACGAGTTTATCCCTCATTTGATCGCGTAATTATCTTGAATTAGATTACTACAGTTGCTTATGTTTCAGGTACGTTTTGGAGCTTAAAATGGATAAATCGCAGCTTTGGATGGAATGGAGTGGAACGGGTCAAGCATGGATGGAAAGAAGAAACAAAACAAAAGAATCAGGGGTCTACCGTAATTTACGGTGGGTACCGTAAATTACGGTAGCCCTGAAAAACTCAGATTTCCACCGTAACACAGTCTACTCTCGCCGTATCGATTTGAAGGCTACCGTAACTTACGGTAGCTATCGTAAGTTACGGTAGAGGCAGCGAGGAAAAAACGTAACTGCTCATTAAAAACCGTTTTCATGTGTCTTTTCAAGTGATTCATGATTGGGAACGTTTCTCTGCACTTGGTGGGCGAATTTTGGCTTTGGATACTATTTGGGAACAATATCTAACATTCCGGTTAAGTTTTCGATTCGTATAAACTTTAACTTTGATGTTATGATGATCAACCGAACAATGTCCGGCTAAATTTGTGGTGATCATCTTAGGTGAAGGTTTTACTATAACTCTTGTGTGTTTTTCCTTATTTTCTAGAATGATAACTTGGTATGTTTGCTTTGTTTATTATGGTGTTTGAATATTTGATTGTAGCTTGTTAATTGATGTTTCAATTCTAGTCTAAATCGTACGTTCTTGGTGTCGTTGACAATCGAGATATCACGGGAAGGGTTAGGGTTGGATATTGATTGATTGATCATCGGGAAACGACCTTGCATTAATATAATCCGAGTACTTTGTTCCATTTTATCACAACAAATGTTTAAATACGAATTATGTCTATGCAACTCTTTCTAGTTGGAATTTTGCACAAGTGTTAAAAGAAACCGAAACCTAAGATGGTCATTGTTCTCATAATCCGAATTAAAATCCAATCTTGATTAGGAATTAGTTGATAACTTAGTTTTTAAATCAAACAATCCAAACTCTTGATCTTTAATTTCTGCACATTAGGTTAATTGTAGTTAATTTGCAAAACTATAGAATCAACACATTTTCCACAAACTCCCTGTGTTCGATACCCATTTACTGCTATCTATTTGTAGTTATTTGGATTAAATTTTATTGTGACCAGGACATCACGTCAAATTTTGGCGCCGTTGCCGGGGAGTAGTGCGCAACGTGTGTTAGTTTAATAGTTTTGTTTTGTTATTTTCGGGTTTACGCTGGTTGTGTTTAGTGTGCAGGTACTTTCAGGTGTATGCATACTAGAGGCTCTCACAAGTCGTCACCACTATCGTTTGATCCAGAAATTGAAAGAACGCTAAGGCAAAACCGAGTTTTGGTACGAGAAAACAGAATTATTGGTTCACCCACTTCACCCATTACACCAAGAAACATCATGCAAGAATCCCAAGTACCACCCACAACGGGTCAAACGACCTCACCTTTCATTCCTACTTCCACACAACCATCACCAAACACCAACATGCCTAATACCACTACCGAACCTACTCCACCTCATGAAGTGTCACACCCCGATATTTCGACGTATTACCGGTGGGGAGTATCGTGACGTATTTGATATCATCATAGTCAAACAACACAATTTAAATGCACAGCGGAAGTCTTGAAATATAAAATATTATTACAAACACAAATGTCTGATAATATAAAAGTATTCCGTACAGACTAGCTTGTAATAATCCACAGGCGGATAAAAAATAACAAAAAAAAGTTATCAGACTAATGGCTTTTGTGAAGGAGTTGCAAAGTCCGCATCTAACAAGTCCTGAGCAGCTTCCAGCCTATTACGTACTTGTACCTGTCACTTAGACTTTGGAAAATACGTCAGTTTTCACTGGTAAATACACTCAACCGACTCATTTGAAAATGTTTATGAAAATTGGTTTAGGTGCACAAGGCACGAAAATATTTTGACGCTTGATTTAAAATGCACAAGGCAAAATTAATCTTTTATACTTGGGACAAACTATATCTCATGTTATCAGTTTTACATAACTTGCTCTACATACGGGGCCAGGTTCTATGCCGGTTCAAGATTAACCGACACACCACTTATTCCCTTATTGGGAATCCCATATTGGGTATAATTAATTAATAAGCATATTGCATCTGTCAGGTGTATGCCTACACCCCGTGCTTAGGTCGTGGCCATTGCAATTAATGAGTCAAGGATATCCAGGACACGGTCGCATTAATCCCCAATGTTTCAGTCAAGCAATACGAATTAAAACAGGTTATTTGGATTTCCCGACTTATTGGTCTTTGAATCCCATACCTGACCATGCGGTATTTATATTACCGTATCCCAAGCCCGTAATAGGGAAAATAAGTTAAGAGTATTTACCTGAGCTAGCTCCTGTCTTAAATAGCACGAATTATAATAACTCAGCCGTATTCACTTAAGTAAGCGTATGTACAATTTACCGGAAGGCTCTAGTCTGGAATGATGGTATAAATAACCAATTAGAATACTAACGGGTCTTAATTATGTCATAGACTTAGACCAGCTAGTTTTTAAACAGAACAACGATACGATACGCTAGATTAAGCGGATACCGGATTAGAATGTGATTTAGACCCAACAAGTATGAAGACTTGTATGAAATGGGTAAACTAAATACATTCTGGATTTTTAAATGAAAATGATAAGGTTTGACCCGTTCCGGCTAATTTATGTAAACTAGTTACATAAACCGTACCGGGCGCGTATATGCGTAACGGGTAACCGAATGAGTCATACACAGGTTCCATGAGTTAATATGCTTTAAATGTGATACGATATCAGTAGGATATCTTCCATTATGCCCAAAACGAGTTTAATCTCAAATTAAGCCCCGTAGGGGTATTTTGGTCA
This sequence comes from Helianthus tuberosus, assembly GCA_030545235.1. NCBI lineage: Eukaryota > Viridiplantae > Streptophyta > Magnoliopsida > Asterales > Asteraceae > Helianthus > Helianthus tuberosus. The sequence continues at coordinate 185,108,894 of CM060449.1, forward strand.
TTTTAAAGATTATAGAAGAGATTAATTATAATTCTGAGATTCAGGTCTGAAATAATAAGTAAAACAACTTAATTTAATAGGTCATATCAGTTGGTGATAAGTCTTATATGACGAAATGGTTTTAAACCCATACTAGGTGTTTAATATGCGTAAAAAGTCGTTTTAAGCGATTTCCGGGTTATACAGGAAATCTGAGTTTTCTGATCAGGTTATAAAGTTCAAAATACTTCATTTATTATATAAAATCAGTAGCAATTGGATTGGTGTCCAAATATTATGTAAAACTCATTTTACAAGCAAAAAGGGTATAATCGGTCATTACCGAATTAAGGCAATAACCTTAGGTTATGATCAGTTTAAAAATAATTAAAAATCTTCAAAAATCTCAAAATATTATATTACATCAGTGGGTAAAAGGTTTGGTGTCAAAAATTGGGTTTAGATAGGCTTTACGCTAATGACGCCGTTTAATTAATATAAAGCGTTCTAATTACGCCATTGAGCATAACTCCTAATCTAGACCTCAAACTGATGTGAAAATTTAGGGACATGTTTATAAATTAGTAACAAATATTATTGTCCTTTCACATCACCAAAATTCTCGTTTTATGGTAAAAAGGGCATTATGGTCAACATTAAGCAATTAACGAAAACGTGTAAACGAATCGGACAAACAACGAACCAATCACAGCGGGTTATACCATCATGTAACCTGGTCCTAAGGAAGCTCTAAGGAATTTCTAAACCCATCTAAATCGGGTCAGGACTGAAGTCAAAGCAAAAGTCAAAGTTTTGCGACTTTCGGTTCCGAACCGAGCCTAAACAGAAAATTGTCGGATCAAACAAGCTTAGACCAGTTCTTATACTAATTACCAAGTGATATGAGTGATAAAATGGGTTGCATGTCTTCTACATTTCTAATTATGTGTAAATTCGAAAATTAAGTTTCTGTTGACTTTTTCGGATTAAGTTTGACATTTGATCTAGTTAGAGCTGGAATCAGAGGGTGCCCTTTTAAGGGTTTAATGCCCACATAATTACCAACTTATAACTATCTCAATTTGACTAATCACTGGACCATTAGTGATTAATCGATAAGTCAAACCTTAATTACGACGGTTTGACTTTAAGCTAATTAACTAAGTAAAACATGATTAAGGAAGGTCAAGGAAGCTTACCAAGCTCTAATGCACGATTAGTGATGCTTAGGGAAGGCTCTTGTGCTCCAGAAATGATCAGAAGTTGAGAGTGAAAGAATGATCAAAGTTTGCAACAATGTGGGTCTTTATATAGTGAGTTTGATCTTACTAGATCATGCCAAGCAATGCTATACATGTCCCCTGATGTTAAACATGTGTCCCTAGTGCCTAAAACCAGTAGGGGTCGCTCATGGAAGTGAAAAATTGCCATATAAGTCGGTTAAATGGCTGAACAGACAACTTTCCGAGTTTCTGCATCTGGGCATGGCTTACGGACCGTAAGGTCCAAAGTGTTACGGTCCGTAAGGACCTGGTCAGCATAGCAATGTTTCAACTGTTGACAGGTTTAGCCCCTGTACTTCCAAATGCCATTTCCGACACATCTAAGGCCCGTTAAACCATTTTAGGGCTCTACCATGATGCCTAAGCATAGGGAACATGAAACATGCTCAAAAATATGTCGGATGTCGGTTCGTTTGGTCGTACGGTTTCGTTGTTCGGCTAATTACGACGAAACACGGACGGACGCGAAAAACGATCCAAACGACGCGACGAATGGAATTTTATCAAGCCAAACACTAAAATAAAATATTTTAGTGATTACATAAATATTTGGGTGTCCGGATGTATTCAGATTGCAAGATATGCGCGAAAATGCAAACTTGTGCACTTTTTGACACTTTTAGTCCCTGCATGACGTAAAAGTTTATTTTTGCGCACCAAACACCTCTAAGCCTATATCTAAGCTATATAAAGGATAATTAGGGTATGATTAACTCATGGTCATATTTCGAAAGGTCCGTTACCATACGAATCGGCATACTTTCGCAGTTTGACGCAATTAGTCCTTCTAATGCGCAAACTTGCGCATATCATTGTTTAATGGCACTGAAGCCTTACCTAATCCATACTAGGCATTCTTGAAAGTATTATTAAACATCATAATGCTTCGGGCTCGATAAAAGGTCATTCAGAGGTATAATTAAACATATTGACACTTCTAGTCCCTTATACTTGCAAAGTTGCGCGTAACTTCACTTTTAGGCATAAAAGCCTTGGATGGCCAATGATTGGCATTCCCGAGAGTATAATCAAATATCATGAGGCTCTTGGTTTGTTAAAAGGTCACTCAGAGGTAAGAATTTACATGTTGACGCTTTTAACCCTTTATTGCGCAAACTTTTAATTAATTACACAAACGGCTACACTTGATTAACAAGTGGCTCATTTGTGAATATAAAACTGTAAAAGGTTATTTAGAAACTTATTTTAGGTATGTTAATACTTCCAGTTCTTTCACAATCAATGTTTTTTTGATTTTTCGAAAAATTAGTCCCTTAAATTCAAGGTTTGACTTTATTAGGGTTTATTACACGTGTCAATACTTCATTGGACGTGATTTTACGAGGTGTTACATCCTCACCCCCTTAAAAGAAATCTCGACCTAGAGATTTGCTAAAATGATGGAAGTATTTTCTAACGTATCATGGACTTAACTTCCATAGTATATTTGGGCTTCTAAGGGTATCCCAGTTGACCCATACAATAGGTACATACTCTCTTTTGGAGCTTCTTAACCTGTCGATTCTTAGTCTATACAGGTTTCTCATCCAACCATAAAGTTTCATTAATCTGCCTATTATTACGTGATAATGTGTTTCGACTTATTGGCGAAACCTATCCTTAAATCATCAGTGTGGGTCGCATTGCGAGCTCCACTAAGCTCCTTATATAGGTTTTAGCTTATAGGCTATTGACCTTTGTTGCATTCGATTTCCGAATGCTCCTATATATCCAGGACTTAACTTACCCTGCGAAATTTAAATTTAGCACACCCTTCTTAGAGCGATACTTTCGATTGAACCTTATTCCTTATTAAGGACTTAAGAAGGTTGCGACTTTTATTAATCCTCAATTTTTCTACCGAGTACTGGTAACTTTAAGATGATTATAAGTTCGAATGATCTTATTTGTTGTTTCGAATGCAACTTTTAGATCCTGATAATTGGACTTACCACTCTATTGTTCTAACAATAGGTGTTTAACATTCCATCTATACAAGGTCCCCAAAGGAGTAGCCTTAATACTTACATAATAATTGTTATAGAAAACTTATTTTATGGTGAGATAGTTATTCCAACCACTGCTTAAAACTAATCTTAAGGAATAGCTAATCCTTACAGCTAGTCGAATAAATCGACGATCCTGGGCAGCTGATGGTGATTCTTAATTGTTGCCTAATTAGGGTTGCGGTAATCAATGCATAAGCAAAATGAACCGTCTTTCTTGTTTAACAATATCAAACTCTCGGAATATTGAGTTAGGCTATATGAATCCTCTATTTAAAAAAAACTTACTTAATCAGGGTTTCGATTATTCCATAATCAACATGGAGTTTTCACAATACTCCAGCCCACAGCGGGATGCTAATCTTAACTCTACTTGCCTCAGGGGGTAAACAGGGTAATCTTTTGGAGTAGACAACCTAGACAGAAAGAAGGTTACAGAGATTTTCCGAATGGCAGACTCCAGTTCATCCATCATTGCTTGTGTCAGGTAAGGGACACATTTATGTTACGAGTCCACAGATTTCTCAATCAGAGACACTTACTTGAACAATTCCATTCTGGATATCTTCTTTGAATACCATTAGTTGACTTTAGTACAATATGACCATTGGGATATCTCAGGGGTTCCATGCATTAAACCTCCATACTGATCAGGCATGGAAGCAATCTATGGGACACACTAGGATACGCCACTCCTCATATGACACTTTTATCAAACATAGTTTGGCATTCGCAGGCGATAGAAAACAATGAGAAAATAATGAAATAAAATAAGGTAATATATATTGTCGTACTCTTTTTGGGGAAGAGTACTCCAGATTCTTATGAAAGGATTATCTTCGAAGATGGGAGAGATGGTCATTATAGATTCCATTGGTAAGTTATACCTTATATTTAATATCTGGAGTTCTTATGAATGTAATCAAAAGTTTGCTAAGCTTATGGTTTACTAAAGGTTTATTATCCCTTGCATTAACGTAAGATACTTAGCAGACACTATCAATGCTAAATGGTAAGTACGTACCTAATGCTATTATTGATATGCACTGTCTCTGGCATTCAACCGGTAGTTCAGGCGTTTCCTTTCTTATCCTTCCCAGACTTAGCTGCTCCTTCCTTGGCAGCCTTAGGGCAATTAGTACTGATGTGGCCCTTTTCGCCACAGCTGAAACAGTTTGCATTCTTTATGTCCCTACATTCGTGGGACTGGTGGCCAATTCTTTTACAGATGCCACATTGCTTTATCTTTTGGTTTGATCGACACTGTCCCCAGTGTCTTCTTTTGCAGGTTTTGCATGTAGGCTTTTTGTTGGAATCCTGTTGGTTATTGTTGAACTCGGATTTGCTCTTCTTAGGATTCTGGGAGTTATCCTCCTCCCTTTGTCTTTTCTCATTAGTTTCATTCTTGACTGACTTTTGTCTCACTATATCTATCTAGAGTGAGAGACAAGGATAGATCTACAGCTGATCTGAAGGTGATTGGCCTTGAAGCCTTAACATTCCCTTTTATTTCGGGTGCCAAACCACCGATGAAACGCGCAATGCGTTTTGGTTCAGGGGTAATTAAATAGGGTACCAATCTAGATAGGGAGTTGAAGTCGGTAACATATTGCTGACAATTTAGGTTCTTCATTGTGAGAGTTAGAAAATCTGTCTCCACCTTTTCCACTTCGTGTTGTGGACAATAGTTCTCTTTGATAAGGTCCACAAACTTGGACCATCCCATATTGTATAGGGGAAATTTCCCCGTGGACTGCATCATGGCCCTCCACCATGCAAGAGCCTCGCCCTTGAAAGATTGTGAGACAAATTTTACTACGTCCTTATCAGCACAATTGCTGATGTCCACAACAGTTTCCATTTCCTCCAGCCATTCCATGGCATCAATTGCTCCTTTTTCGCCATTGAAATCTCCGGGTTTGCATGAGACGAAGTATTTGTAGGTGCACCCGTCTTCAGTTGAACGGGGCTTATCATAGAGTACTAACTTCTGAGGTTCGCTCTTTTCATCTGAAGAGTGAACGGAGCTCTCCTTACGAGCTGATGTATGTGTTTCCGTATGGACCTTTGAGTGAGTGTCACTCGGTTCCTTTTTGTTCTCAAGGATCTTATCCACAGCTTCACTAATTTCTGCGTCAATCAGGGCCTGAAGAGCAGTGCCATTAACATTTATATTTATATTTGCATCCTTGTTTCTAGCCGCAGTACTGCTGTGTGCTTCGTCGGAATCCACCATTCTGGAGCTTTGGTACTAAACACCAATAATAACATATGCTTAGCCACAAACTATTATGGAATCATCGTAATGGATGATTTATAAGCCATGGTATTATTAAACCATAATGGCTGTTAAGTTTTTAACTTCATTATAGTATGCTACTAGAAAGCACGTCAATTATATTTAGCCTAGGTCAAAAAGGACCATCAATCGTGTTTAAGGTTTGGACCGAGTCCATTACCTTTTAACAGGGGATCACAATGTCACAACTGTCCTTGTCATAACGACAATCTTTAGATAGTTGGAAGGCTTGTCACGAAGGACATTAATAGTCATAGGCACCAAGGCCTTGTCACAAAGGACATATAAGATATGGAACTTAAGGCATTAATATATAATCCGCAATCTCATTGGATCAGAGATCTTAAGGTTCGAACATAGTTCTTCACCTTTGGACAGAGAGTCAAAGACTACAGTCGTCATCTCTTTGGAAGATAATTTATTTTGCCACAAAGGCTAGTCAATGGACATCATTCTGACTAACTGGATGATTGTGAGCTTTAGAGGAGTCAGTCGTGATGAAGCTTTGAAGGCTACTAACCAAGTAGTAATAATTTGTTTAATTATATAGTGAATTGTTGAACTTGACGATTAAATAGCCATGGTGTAACTCAACTATATAGACCAATAGATAGTATTAAATATATTTGGTTATGCTTGGCCTAGGTTTTTAGATAAACCATCTTTGGCGTTTAAACGGGATATAATCGTTCATATTTATTAGACAGGGGACATAAGTCACGACTGTCAATGTTGTACTGACATTTTATATAGCATAAGGGCTTGTCCCAAGGACTTTTTGATGGCACAGAGGCCTTGTCACTGGGGAAATTTTAAAACATAATCAATGATTCCTTTGGATCGGAAAATCTCATAATTCATTATCTTGACAAGAAGTTATGAAATAAAACTATCTTTTCATGTATACATCTTTGCCCGTAGGTATACATCCCAATGGATGTTTTGATGTGTTCATCATGTTCGACGTTTTTTTTAGCCATGATTCTTCTTGATCATTTATGCTAAAAATAAGGGGTTTTGAAAATTCCTAATATAAGGATGACAAGTGTGATTTTATCGCATCACCTATTGTCGGGAGTGTTAACATGTAGGAATCTTTTAAATAGGTTCTACCATCGTAGCCAGGTCTTTAATGACATTCAAGTTAGGTTATACCCTTTTAAGATTCTCTTTTAATATGAATACAGGCAGGAAAGGAATGATATTTATTTTATTCAGGATTTTCATTATAATCCTAAATTATAAGTTAGTAATAGCACAAAAGGCCTAGTCACGTGGACAAGTTTAGTTTATAAGCCCAGATTTTATGAAATCGAGGCATTAAGGTTTGAATCAAAGTTCATTACCTTTTCTTGACAGGGAGTTGTAGGCTACCACTGTCTTTAGTCTCAGAGGACGTTAATTATAGCCCGTAGGCATTTCCCTTCTAAGGGATGTTTATGGTATGATCATCTTTTCAGATGCTATTAGTCGAGATCGTATGGATCCTACCGACTTATTATGTTTGGACGTATTCCAACATCTTTAGACAGGGGTCAAAGACCACCACTGTCGTTGTCTTATCGGACAACAAGTTTAGCCCGTAGGCACTTCATCACTAACGGATGTTTATAATATGATCATCTTATAGGATGATATAAGCCATGATTTCTAGATCATAAGGCAAATTAGGAAATTTTAAAAATTTCCAGTATAGGGATGACTATTGTGATTTTCTCGAATTGCTTTTGTCAAGAGTGCTAACACGTTCTTAGGTGTTAACAAAGATTTGAATATTTTGAATAGGTTTTACCATCTTGGCCATGTCTGTAACGATATTTAGGCTAGGTTTTTACCTTTAAGATTATTTTTAATATTTAACGCAGAGCAATCCTAATTTGAGATGTTAATATGGATCGGAATCTAATTATGGAACTACCATCTTGGCCCGGTCTTAAAATGACACGTGGCTAGGTCTTATCCTTTTTAGATTTTTCCATTTTATTATAATGGTAGATCTTATAAAAGGAATGCTATTTTTCATTAATTTCATATTTCATGTTTAGGATGAAAATTTAAATTTAGTTATTCCACTATAAAAATTAAAAAATTCAGGTTTGCCCTAAACGGGACTCGAAAGGAATAATGTTGTCCTCGAAGGGACTGAAAGATAAATATGTCCTTATAAGGACTACTAAGGAAACGATCTTCAGCAAAAGGAGTTCCTTCTTCATTTTATTTCTGAATTCTTTCTCCTTGGTTGCACGTTTCATCCTGGCCACGGTACGAAGCTCAGCATTTCAAGCTCCGGGTGTGGAGAATTCCTATTACGGCTTCTTCGCTTGGCGACGTATCCAATATATATAAAAATTGGAAGCAAAATTTTCCAGATTAGGATTGAGAATATTCCTATGTTAAGTCTAGACTCAGAAGGTCAAGGAATGTGCTAATGTGTCATTGAGATTAAACACAAAAGGCTAGTGTTTAATTAACTCAATGTTGGCTCTGATACCAACCTGTCACACCCCGATATTTCCACGTATTACCGGTGGGCCCGGTGGGGAGTATCGTGACGTAGTTGATATCATCATAGCAAACAACACAATTTAAATGCACAGCGGAAGTCTTGAAATATAAAATATTATTACAAACACAAATGTCTGATAATATAAAAGTATTCCGTACAGACTAGCTTGTAATAATCGACAGGCGGATCAAAAATAACAAAAAAAAAGTTATCAGACTAATGGCTTTTGTGAAGGAGTTGCAAAGTCCTCATCTAACAAGTCCTGAGCAGCTTCCAGCCTATTACGTACTTGTACCTGTCACTTAGACTTTGGAAAATACGTCAGTTTTCACTGGTAAATACACTCAACCGACTCATTTGAAAATGTTTATGAAAATTGGTTTAGGTGCACAAGGCACAAAAATATTTTGACACTTGATTTAAAATGCACAAGGCAAAATTAATCTTTTATACTTGGGACAAACTATATCTCATGTTATCAGTTTTACATAACTTGCTCTACATACGGGGCCCGGTTCTATGCCGGTTCAAGATTAACCGACACACCACTTATTCCCTTATTGGGAATCCCATATTGGGTATAATTAATTAATAAGCATATTGCATCTGTCAGGTGTATGCCTACACCCCGTGCTTTGGTCGTGGCCATTGCAATTAATGAGTCAAGGATATCCAGGACACGGTCGCATTAATCCCCTATGTTTCAGTCAAGCAATACGAATTAAAACAGGTTATTTGGATTTCCCGACTTATTGGTCTTTGAATCCCATACCTGACCATGCGGTATTTATATTACCGTATCCCAAGCCCGTAATAGGGAAAATAAGTTAAGAGTATTTACCTGAGCTAGCTCCTGTCTTAAATAGCATGAATTATAATAACTCAGCCGTATTCACTTAAGTAAGCGTAGGTACAATTTATCGGAAGGCTCTAGTCTGGAATGATGGTATAAATAACCAATTAGAATACTAACGGGTCTTAATTATGTCATAGACTTAGACCGGCTAGTTTTTAAACAGAACAACGGTACGATACGTTAGATTAAGCAGATACCGGATTAGAATGTGATTTAGACCCAACAAGTATGAAGACTTGTATGAAATGGGTAAACTAAATACATTCTGGATTTTTAAATGAAAATGATAAGGTTTGACCCGTTCCGGCTAATTTATGTAAACTAGTTACATAAACCGTACCGGGCGCGTATATGCGTAACGGGTAACCGAATAAGTCATACATAAGTTCCGTGAGTTAATATGCTTTAAATGTGATACGATATCAGTAGGATATCTTCCATTATGCCCAAAACGAGTTTAATCTCAAATTAAGCCCCGTAGGGGTATTTTGGTCATTTTAAAGATTATAGAAGAGATTAATTATAATTCTGAGATTTGGGTCTGAAATAATCAGTAAAACAAATTAATTTAATAGGTCATATCAGTTGGTGATAAGTCTTATATGACGAAATGGTTTTAAACCCATACTAGGTGTTTAATATGCGTAAAAAGCCGTTTTAAGCGATTTCCGGGTTATACAGGAAATCTGAGTTTTCTGATCAGGTTATAAAGTTCAAAATACTTCATTTATTATATAAAATCAATAGCAATTGGATTGGTGTCCAAATATTATGTAAAACTCATTTTACAAGCAAAAAGGATATAATCGGTCATTACCGAATTAAGGCAATAACCTTAGGTTATGATCAGTTTAAAAATAATTAAAAATCTTCAAAAATCTCAAAATATTATATTACATCAGTGGGTAAAAGGTTTGGTGTCAAAAATTGGGTTTAGATAGGCTTTACGCTAATGACGCCGTTTAATTAATATAAAGTGTTCTAATTACGCCATTGAGCATAACTCCTAATCTAGACCTCAAACTAATGTGAAAATTTAGGGAAATGTTTATAAATCAGTAACAAAGATTATTGTCCTTTCACATTTCCAAAATTCTCGTTTTATGGTAAAAAGGGCATTATGGTCAACATTAAGCAATTAACGAAAACGTGTAAACGAATCGGACAAACAACGAACCAATCACAGAAGGTTATACCATCATGTAACCTGGTCCTAAGGAAGCTCTAAGGAATTTCTAAACCCATCTAAATCGGGTCAGAACTGAAGTCAAAGCAAAAGTCAAAGTTTTGCGACTTTCGGTTCCGAACCGAGCCTAAACAGAAAATTGTCGGATCAAACAAGCTTAGACCAGTTCTTATACTAATTACCAAGTTATATGAGTGATAAAATGGGTTGCATGTCTTCTACATTGCTAATTATGTGTAAATTCGAAAATTAAGTTTCTGTTGACTTTTTCGGATTAAGTTTGACATTTGATCTAGTTAGAGCTGGAATCAGAGGGTGCCCTTTTAAGGGTTTAATGCCCACATAATTACCAACTTATAACTATCTCAATTTGACTAATCACTGGACCATTAGTGATTAATCGATAAGTCAAACCTTAATTACGACGGTTTGACTTTAAGCTAATTAACTAAGTAAAACATGATTAAGGAAGGTCAAGGAAGCTTACTAAGGTCTAATGCACGATTAGTGATGCTTAGGGAAGGCTCTTGTGCTCCAGAAATGATCAGAAGTTGAGAGTGAAAGAATGATCAAAGTTTGCAACAATGTGGGTCTTTATATAGTGAGTTTGATCTCACTAGATCATGCCAAGCAATGCTATACATGTCCCCTGATGTTAAACATGTGTCCCTAGTGCCTAAAACCAGTAGGGGTCGCTCATGGAAGTGAAAAACTGCCATATAAGTCGGTTAAATGGCTGAACAGACAACTTTCCGAGTTTCTGTATCTGGGCATGGCTTATGGACCATAAGGTCCAGAGTGTTACGGTCCATAAGGACCTGGTCAGCATAGCAATGTTTCAACTGTTGACAGGTTTAGCCCCTGTACTTCCAAATGCCATTTCCGACACATCTAAGGCCCGTTAAACCATTTTTAGGGCTCTACCATGATGCCTAAGCATAGGGAACATGAAACATGCTCAAAAATATGTCGGATGTCGGTTCGTTTGGTCGTACGGTCTCGTTGTTCGGCTAATTACGACGAAACACGGACGGATGCAAAAAACGATCCAAACGACGCGACGAATGGAATTTTATCAAGCCAAACACTAAAATAAAATATTTTAGTGATTACATAAATATTTGGGTGTCCGGATGTATTCAGATTGTAAGATATGCGCGAAAATGGAAACTTGTGTACTTTTTTACACTTTTAGTCCCTGCATGACGTAAAAGTTTATTTTTGCGCACCAAACACCTCTAAGCCTATATCTAAGCTATATAAAGGATAATTAGGGTATGATTAACTCATGGTCATATTTCGAAAGGTCCGTTACTATACGAATCGGCATAATTTCGCAGTTTGACGCAATTAGTCCTTCTAATGCGCAAACTTGCGCATATCATTGTTTAATGGCACTGAAGCCTTACCTAATCCATACTAGGCATTCTTGAAAGTATTATTAAACATCATAATGCTTCAGGCTCGATAACAGGTCATTCAGAGGTATAATTAAACATATTGACACTTCTAGTCCCTTATACTTGCAAAGTTGCGCGTAACTTCACTTTTATGCATAAAAGCCTTGGATGGCCAATGATTGGCATTTCCGAGAGTATAATCAAATATCATGAGGCTCTTGGTTTGTTAAAAGGTCACTCAGAGGTAAGAATTTACATGTTGATGCTTTTAACCCTTTATTGCGCAAACTTTCAATTAATTACACAAACGGCTACACTTGATTAACAAGTGGCTCATTTGTGAATATAAAACCGTAAAAGGTTATTTAGAAACTTATTTTAGGTATGCTAGTACTTCCAGTTCTTTCACAATCAATGTTTTTCGATTTTTCGAAAAATTAGTCCCTTAAATTCAAGGTTTGACTTTATTAGGGTTTATTACACGTGTCAATACTACATTGGACGTGATTTTACGAGGTGTTACATGAAGTTACACCAACCAATACCACTACATCGCCTATTACTACCCAAGTTGAACCCACTCTTACCTTTAGCCTCTCTACCATAATTCCACCATTTTCACACTTCTTTCCCCCAACTACGGGTCAGTCATCCTCTACTTATCCAATACCACCCAATTCAACCATTGTTCATGCTACTTCATCATTTAGACCATCGAACCAATCGGGTTTTCAATATTCGTCTCTTCCCTTTGGGAAATCTTCGGGAATAGGAGGAGATGGTTATGACGGGGGTTATGAAGACGAATTTGGAGGGTACGAAGAGGAAGGTTTTTATTATACGGGAGATGGAGGAATTTTGGGACCTCAAGGAAGAGCGGGTCAACAAAGTCAACCGCTATAACAATTTCAAGACATGGGTAGAATGCCGGTTGGGGTGCAACATATTATACCACAAGGGCCACAATTGCAACGCCCTACACCGTTACATCAAGTGCGTCCACAAAATACACAACCGCAATTTCAAAGGCCGATTCAACAACAACCTCCAATGCATCAATACCAATATCAACCACCATTTGTTCCTCAAGGACCTATGCCAGGGCAAATGGGTCAACCAAGAGCAGCATTGGGTGCCCCTCGAAGACATCACCAGGAGGTAGTACGGGGAATTGAAGCTCACTTCCGACCTATTATCACTAACAGTCCTTCGCCGGTAAGGATTCCTCATCATGCGGACGGAAGAACTTTTGAAGTTAGAACAACCGCCCTCCAAACTCTACCAAAATTTAAGGGGTTAGCAACGGAAGAACCTTATTTTCATTTGGAGACGTACAACTCTATTTGCAACACCATTGGAGGTCAAGGGTTCTCTTCTGATGATGTCAAGTTGGTTCTCTTCCAATTTTCTTTGGAAGACAAAGCAAAAAGATGGTTTCACACTTTACCCTCCGCGTCGATTTTTACATCGGCCGATATGCAACAGATTTTCTTGGATGAGTTTTACACTTCTCAAAAGACTAATGATACTAGGAGAGGTTTGAGAAGTTTCCAACAACAATCGGGGGAAACGTTTCACGAAGCGTTTGAAAGGTTCAATATGATGCTAAGGAATTGCCCTCATCACGGTATACAACTTTGGGAATTGTTGAACGCATTTCATGAAGGGTTGAGTTCGGAGGATGCACGTGACCTGATGTCGATTACTAATGGTACTTTCGGTACAAACTTTGAACAAGACGATTGGGCATTTTTAGAACAAATGGCGGTGACTTCCAAAAGGAAGGCCCAATCCTCAAGACGGGCAAGGCATGTGATACAAAGGCCACAAGTGCATGGAGTAGAGAGTGGCAATGTTCAAACCACGAATCAAGTGTACAACGTGTGCACTAATTGCAATGAAATAGGCCATACGGCGGAAGTTTGTGTAGTAGGAGTGGTTGATGAGCAAGTAGAAGAAGTGAATGCTATTCAAGGGGGTGGTCGAAATTTCAACATGAACTCCAACACATACCACCCCGGGTTACGAAACCATCCTAATTTCCGTTACAGAAACGCGGCAAACCAAGCTAACCCAAACTTTCAAGGAGCTCAAGGTAACTTTGCACCTCGCCAACAATACAATCAAGGCAACTATAGAGGTGGAAACAATTATAGCTACCAAGGGCAATTTCAACAAACGGGTCAAAGTGGTTCGGGTCAAAATTCATCAAGCAGGAATGAAGTCATGGATATGGTTCGGGAAAATTTTTATTGCATTAAGAGGCCCCCAAAAAGAAGAATTATGGGAATGTTCAAACAAGTTAAAATTAATCTTCCACTCCTTGATGCAATAAAACAAGTACCCGCATACGCAAAGTTTTTAAAAGAATTATGCACACAAAAAAGGCAACGAAAGAAGAAAATGCCTAAGCGGGTAGACTTAACCGGGCAAGTGAGTGCGGTGTTGAATGGGGAGCATCCTCCTAAGCTCCAAGATCTGGGCACGCCATTAATAAATATACAAGTTGGTAATTTTCAAATGGCAAAGGCGTTACTAGATCTTGGAGCCGAGGTGAGCATTTTACCGGGGGGCTTATTTGACCAATACGATTTTGGTCCGTTAGCAAGGGTAGAGACAACGGTTGTTTTGGCCGACTTGTCTCATAAGCTACCTCGGGGGATGGTTCAAAATGTGATTGTGAAAACTAATGAGTTTTACTACCCGGTTGACTTTTTAGTCTTGGACTACTTATCCGCTGACCCAAAACAACAACAAAATGTTATTTTGGGTCGGCCATTTTTGAGCACAGTGCATGCTGTGATCGATTGTAGATTTGGTACAGTCGATATGACTTTTGGAAATCGAAAAATGCGCTTGAATGTTTTTACTAACAAATCTAATGTTGTTGGTGTTGATGAGTGTTTTATGGCAGACTTAGTCGAAGGATGCAACCCGCACGAGTATGGGGAGGATAGTATGGATGTTTGTCTTTGTGATTTTTCTGAACAGGTACATGCTTGTGCGCTAAGGGTTGAAGAGGAGAAACAAGATGCTATGGCATTGAAAGAGGGTCGACCGCCATGGACCCACCAATTTGAAAGCTTGCCGGTGGAAATAAGCTCGGGTACTAAACCATCACTAGAAGAACCACCAAAGTTGGAGCTCAAAGACTTACCAAGCCATTTGAAGTATGCTTTTATAGGGGATAATGACACTCTACCGGTCATTATTGCCTCTAATTTAGGAATGGCGCAAGAATAAGCTTTATTGGAAGTCTTGAAAGAGAACAAAGGAGCAATCGGATGGACGATTGCCGATCTTAAAGGAATTAGTCCATCAATCGTCATGAATAAGATCATCACCACCGAAGATGCAAAACCGACAAGAGAAGCTCAACGACGATTGAATCCGAACCTAAGGGAGGTAGTAAAGAAAGAGGTAATTAAATGGTTGGATGCGGGAATTATCTATCCGATTTCGGATAGTGCTTGGGTAAGTCCTACCCAAGTTGTGCCTAAGAAGGCCGGCATTCAAGTAGTCAAGGATGAAAATGGTGAACAAATAGCCACCCGACCGGTTACCTGGTGGCGTGTTTGTATTGACTACCGCAAATTGAATGCCGCCACTTCTAAGGACCATTTCCCGCTACCTTTTATTGACCAAATCATTGAAAAATTGTCGGGTCAAAAATATTACTGCTTTTTGGACGGGTATTCGGGTTACAATCAAATAGCAATACACCCGGATGACCAACACAAGACCACATTCACTTGTCCATATGGTACCTTTGCCTTTCGGCGAATGCCATTTGGCTTGTGTAATGCACCGGCAACTTTCCAACGATGTATGATGAGTATCTTCTCGGACATGGTTGGAGAGTCGTTTGAAGTGTTTATGGATGACTTTTCGATTTTTGGCACTAGTTTTGAATCGTGTCTCAACGAGTTACAAAAAGTTTTAAAAAGATGTGTTGAGAAAAATTTAGTGATTAGTTGGGAGAAAAGTCATTTCATGGTGCAAGAGGGCATTGTGTTAGGCCATGTGATATCGGAAAGGGGTATGGAGGTGGATAAGGCAAAAATACGGGTAATATCATCTTTGCCACCACCGAAAAATGTTAAGGGTGTAAGGTCATTTTTGGGACACGCTGGGTTTTATAGACGTTTCATTAAAGGTTTTAACATTATCACCAAACCTTTATGTAATTTGTTACTAAAGGATGTTCCATTTGACTTTACTAATGAGTGTTTGCAAGAATTTAATGTTTAGAAGGAACACTTGGTGAAAGCTCCCATCTTGCAACCGCCGGATTGGTCAAAACCATTTGAGATCATATGTGACACAAGCGACACTACAATTGGTGCAGTTTTGGGTCAAATAATCGACAAGAAGCCGGTGGTAATTTATTATGCAAGCAAGACGTTATCTGAAGCGCAACTGAATTACACCACAACCGAAAAGGAGTTATTAGCGGTGGTGTATGCTTTGGATAAGTTTGGTTCGTATATTTGGGGGAGCAAAGTGGTTGTATACTCGGATCATAGTGCGGTCCAGTATTTAATGGAGAAAAAAGATGTGAAGCCTCGTTTAATCCGGTGGGTGTTGTTGCTACAAGAGTTTGATTTAGAGATTCGAGACAAAAAGGGAAGTGAGAACGTAGTGGCGGATCACTTGTCTCGGATTCCGGTGGAAGGAATTGATGATTTGAGCGAAATAAATGAAAGGTTTCCCGATGAGCAACTACTAGCCGTGTCCACTTTTGTTGCACCGTGGTATGCACACTACGTAAATTACTTAGCCACGGGTGCCATCCCAAATCATTGGACCAAGAAGCGAAGACAACAATTTATTGTCCAAGTGAAGCAATATATTTGGGATGAACCGGATCTTTTCAAGATTGTGCCCGATCAAGTCATTCGGAGGTGTGTGCCCGAAACGGAGGTGTTGGAGATCTTGACTCATGCCCACTTATCGCTTGTGGAGGTCATTTTAGCGGGCATAAAACGGGATATCGGGTTTTGTCGTGTGGGTTTTATTGGCCCACAATTTTCAAGGATGCGTGTGAATTTGCAAGAAATTGTGTACATTGTCAAAGGATGGGAAGCATTTCAAAGAGGGACGAGATGCCACTACAACCAGTTTTGGTTGTGGAAATATTTGATGTAAGGGGCATTGACTTTATGGGTCCCTTCCCGAATTCCAATTGACTTTATGGGTCCCTTCCCGAATTGGATTGAAGCTATTGCAACAAGAACAAATGACCATTCGGCTGTTTGTAAATTTTTCAATCCAACATCTTTGCCCGTTTTGGTATTCCGAGAGTTATCATATGTGACGGTGGTTCGCATTACAAGAACTTTAATTTCAGAAAATTGTTGAAGCGGTATAGTGTGAATCACCGGATTGCTACACCTTACCATCCGCAAACTAGTGGACAAGTCGAAGTGTCCAACCGTCAAATTAAAGAAATTCTCATGAAGACGGTTCGAACGGATAGGAAGGATTGGTCTAGCAAATTAGATGATGCGTTGTGGGCATACCGGACAGCCTACAAGACTCCAATTGGCACAACACCTTACCGGATGGTATATGGAAAGGGTTGTCATTTGCCAATGGAGTTAGCTCATCGGGCGCATTAGGCAATCAAGACGGTGAATGCGGACTATGATGAAGCAGGGAAGATGAGGAAGTTGCAATTGAGTGAAATAGAAGGATTTAGAGACGGAGCGTACGAGTGTGCATCGGCTTACAAAGACAAGCTCAAAAAGGTCCATGATGCAAAGTTGAGAAAGAAGACTTTTGAAGTGGGTCAAAAGGTATGGTTGTACAACTCAAGGCTAAAGATGTTTGCGGGCAAACTTAAAAGCAAATGGATGGCCCCATATGTCGTTCGGCGAGTTGGTAGATTTGGTGATGTGGATATCCAAGATGAGCAAACCAACAAACAACAAACAGTGAATGGACATCGGTTAAAGCCATACTTGGAAGGAAATGACATCAACAACTTCGAGCTTGACAAAGCGGGCTACATTCTACGCCCGGTAGATGATGAACAACCATGAGAGGCCCCGGTTTGGTAGTGTACATAGTTAGTATTTTATTTTGTTCGTTTTGTTTAGTTTGCACATTTACCGTATTCGCTTGAAGCTCGTGTTTGAAACAAGTGTGGGGACATTCGGGTTAGGAATAGTTCTAGCATCGTGTTGAGGACAACACGGGATTTTTCGAGGGGGTAGGGTATTTTTCCATGTTTTTTGAAAAATTATAAAAACACAAAAAAAAAAAAAACTGAAAACATAAAAAGAAAAACATTGAAAATATGACTTTTTAGCGAAGTAAAAATGCCCAGAAGCCACCGTAATTTACGGTGTATACCGTAAGTTACGGTAGGCCTGGGAATTTAGCCCTTTTACGGTGGAAACTAACTGTGTTACGGTGGGATTTGTTTGCCAGGGTCCACCGTAAATTATGGTGGCTACCGTAATTTGCGATAGCCCTGGCGAAACAAAGGGTCGCTTGGAGTCGGCAGTTACGTAAAAAAAATAAAATAAATAACTCACGTGAATTTAACCCCTTCCACTCATTTTCTGCATTCATTCCCTAACCAGACATCTCACCTATCTCTATCATCTTCCCCACAAGATCTAAAAAACCCCATAACTCTCCAACCTTCAATTCCTCATAACTCTTTCAATTCTTGGCCAAATCTTGTGAATTTTGGGTCTATCTTGACTGAAATTTCACGTACTTGCTAATTTTGAGAAGAGAATTGCAAGAAAAACTCGTTTTCTTGTCCGATTTACAAACCCTAGAGCCGAAATTTTTGGAGGTTTTTGAAGTTCTTGAATTTCTTGTGTTCTAGCATCTTCAATCTAAGGTATGTGATGTTTATGTTTTACTTTTGGTGATGCATTGTGAAGATGAAGGTTATTTTTACTACTTGTTCATACACACTTGCTTGTTCATAGTTTTTGTCATGAAAAATTGTTACTTGATCATTGTTATGGTTGTAGATGTAGGATTGATGTTAAAGTTGTGAACTTTTGGGAACCTCTACGTTGTAGAGGCACCATGCCCAATTTTTGAGAAAATGAATTGTGAAATTTTATTGTTCACTAACATCTACAACCAAAGTAACAAGCAAGTGTGGGGATTTTTGTTGGAAAAGGGACTGATTTTGCGTTTGGTTGTGTTGTTTGTTTTTGTTTTTGTGGTGTGTGTAGGAAAATGTTAAGAACTAAGGAAAGAGCCGTAGCGAGTTCTTCTTCAAAAGGCAAAGGCAAACAGCCAGAACAACAACGAAAGAATAGGAGGTATTTGGGTAGGGATGATGATAGGGAAAGTGATGAGGAAGAGGTGATGGAGTTGGACCCGGCTGACAAGCCAAAGTGGGAAGCGGGTCCGTTAGATGATCAACCTGAAGAGTGGCAGCCGACATTATTTCATGATCGAATGAACCGTTTAAAGAATAAGGCTGCTGCGTTTATCTGTGAAAGGGAAGTGAGAGAAGTTAAGTTTGGGCCGTTTAATGTGTTTGCTTAGTTTCGCGCCTTAGGATGGGAGGCGGCGCTCAGTTGTTATGACAAAGACAACAAGAATCTGTTTACGGATGAGATTCAGGAATGGATGGCTACCTTGCAATGCAACAAGTACGATAGGCCTTCGCAGATGAAGTTGACGGGCGAGGTTAATGGGATAAAGGTGGAAATGTCGCTTGATACACTGCGGAAATTGGCGAAATATGACAATCTACCTGCTCGTGATTATACAATCCCTAGTCTTGATGATCTGTTGATTAAACTGGAGAAACATCCGAGGTGGAATGACATGTTAGCGGCCTTGTTCTTGCCGGGTACTTATAGTGGCATATTGTACCGAAGAAACTTGAAGATTGAAGCAAAACTGCTGCTCACTATTTGTATCTTGAATGTGATACCAAGAAGAGGTGATAAACAAGAGGTGAGGTACCCGGAAATACCCGTTCTTAATTCGTTGCTCCATGGGTCTCCTCGTTTTCCGATACGGTATTTGATCATGAACCATCTTTGGATATGCCGAAACAAAGTGGGGAGTAGCATCATTCTGTATTGCCGGATTATTACGGGGTTGTTGAAACAGTTCAAGGCGATCAAATCGGAAGACAAAGGAGCACCAAAAAGGCACAAGCCTTTTGATATACAAAAGATGGGTATTAGATGGACCTACGATCAATCGGAAAGATATCACAAGCTTAAGTCGGAAGGTCAAAGATGGAGGGCTTTGAAAGTTGATGCAAGGGCGTTATTACCGGGTGAAGCGGACGAACCCGAGAGTGAAGATGAACCCCCGAGTGGGGATGAAGACTATGCTGATGAGCCTCATGGCGAGCATATGGATGTGGGCCAAGGGCGTCCAAGTCGGGGACATGGTGGTGGTTTGTTTGACTATACGGAGCGCTCATACGAGCCGAATTGGGCATATGATGGTACTATGCAAGAAGTCATTGAGAACCAACGTCCTCCGGCATTGATTTTTGACACATGGTCGGGGTCGGAACGTACCTTCTTTGATCACCAAACGATGATGGGGGCTAGTATGGAGCGGACCTTAAAGCATAATTTTGACCGACAGGAGTCGTGGAACCACACTCATGCTTATTCCCGTGAGCAAGAGATGAATGATAGGTATGTTGATGATCAAGCCCGGCGGATGCATGCAGATTGGCATGCGGGGCGGCCCGTGGTTGTGGATCCACCTCCGGTGGATTATGCGTCTCTACCACCTTACGATGGTAGTGTTTCGTATCCGACACCGCCGCTTCATCATTCGCAGTGGTTGGACCCCCGACGAGAACAACAACATGGAGCTTCGCAACAAAGTGGAAGTGGTAGCGGTGCATTTGCTT
The DNA here is from genome assembly GCA_030545235.1 of Helianthus tuberosus. NCBI lineage: Eukaryota > Viridiplantae > Streptophyta > Magnoliopsida > Asterales > Asteraceae > Helianthus > Helianthus tuberosus. Next base: position 185,129,275 of record CM060449.1, read on the forward strand.
TCGGAGAATGGAATGAGATGATGTCTTCCATTTTCGGGCCTCCTCAGCCACGCTACCACTAGTCAGGTCGTGCTCCTTCTTGTATATTTTTGTGAATATTTGTTTGTTGGTTATGTTTATGGTCGAGTGTGATGGGTGGTGTTTAGTTGGTGATGTTATGTTATGGGTTGTGCGAGTTGGTGGTGTGATGTTTTTAAAGAAGATTGGGATACATACTTCACTACATCCCTTTCAGCACACTCGCTGATGTCAACTACTGTGTCCATCTCATCTAACCAGGTTATACAATCAATTGCCCCTTTCTCCCCAGTGAAATCCCGGGGTTTGCAGGAAACAAAGTACTTATAAGTACAGGACTTGGTACGTGGTTCATTATCAAACACTATCCTCTTGGATGGAGCATTGTGTTGATTAGATGAATGTCGATTATCATCTTTCTTTGGCTCATCTTTCTTAGAGGGTGGCTTGTTGTGAGCCCCTGAATGAGTCTTAGGCTCGGAATGCGGTGTGGATAGGGTCCTACTTCGAGTCCCGCTAGATTCATTATACGGCCGCTCTATAGCTTTTGTAACAGCATTATCTATTAATGCTTGCAGTTCCGCACCGGTTACATGTATCTTAGTATTTTCATGGTTTTCCACCGGATGACTGTTTACATCTTCTGACCTAGTCATGTAGCTTTAATTGCTACATAAAAGAAAATAATGACAAGGTTTATTTGGAAGTCTATACAGTACTATCGTTCTTGACGATTTATTAACCATGGTTTTAATAACTATTTTTGGTCAATTTGCTAAATATATTCATATTCAGGATCTTTATTACAATCCCTAATTATAATTTAATAATAGCACAAAAAGGCCTAGTCACATAGACAAGTTTAATTTATAAGCCCAGATTTTATGGAATCAAGGCATTAAGGTTTGAATCAAAGTTCGTTACCTTTTCTTGACAGGGAGTTGTAGGCTACCACTGTCTTTAGTCTCAGATGGCGTTAATTATAGCCCGTAGGCACTTCATCTTTAGAGGGATGATTATTTTAATAAGGAAGTTTGGAGTAATCCAATTTAAGGATGACTTATGCGGTTTTATCGAATCACATTTTTGCCACCAATGTTAACATGTCTTCAGATGTTAACAAGGATTGGAATCTTTTGTATAGGTTTTACCATCTTGGTCATGCCTGCAATGACATATAGACTAGGTTTTTCCTTTAAGATTCTTTTTAATATGTAATGCAGAGCAATCCTAAATTGAGATGTTAATATGGATCTGAATCTAATTGAGGAACTACCATCTTGGCCCTGTCTTAAGGTGACACATGGCTAGGTCTTGTCCTTTTTAGATTTTGCCATTTTATTATAATGGTAGATCTTAAATAGGAATGTTATTTTAAATCTAACCGTTCCACTAAAATTTAACAAGTACATGGTTGCCCTAAACGGGACTTCTAACAGAAATGTCTTGCCCATGCAAGGGCTAATCAGAAAAATAACAAAGGAAACAATTAAGGACAAAATAAAACGAATTAGGATTAGTCCTATGTTCTTTGTCTAGACTCGAGAATGTGCAACTGTGTAACTGAGATTAAACACAAAAGGCTACTGTTTAATTCACTCAGTGTTGGCTCTGATACCAACCTGTCACGCCCCGATAATTCCACGTATTACCGGTGGGCCCGGTGGGGAGTATCGTGACGTAGTTGATATCATCATAGTCAAACAACACAAATTTAAATGCACAACGGAAGCAAAAGATAGATTTATTCCAACTGAATAAATTGTAATATTAAGTATCACAAAATAGTTGAAACAGATCCACAGGCGGATCGAAAGAAAAAGGAAATTGTTCAACAGACTTTAACATCTAGAGCTTGCGAGACTTGATTATTGATGCCTGGAGTAGCCAGCCTATTACGTATAGTACCTGCACTTAACCTTTTTGGAAAATACGTCAGTTTGCACTGGTAAATACAACTTAACTGACTCATTTTGAAAAGCGTTTGAAAATTTATTCGAATGCACTTAGGCAAAAATATCTTTTATAACTTGGGACAATTATTCAAAAATAATCTTGTATACAGTTTTACTTATTTGTCGTCCATTAGGGCCGGTTTGTAGGGCCGGACAAGATTAACTGACACGCCACAGGTATAATGCCCACAAGGTTGATTCCTTTAAGTGGATTACCAGTTTTTACATAATGCAACTGTCAGGTGTACGCCTACACCCCGTGCTTAGGTCGTGGCCATTTCTTTGAATGATGCCAAGGATATCCGGGACATGGTCATTTAACCCCCAAAGGCCATACACCAAATAATACAGATTAAAACGAGTTATGTAAATACATCAATCACAATCCGATTTAAATGACTACACACCCGACCAAGCGGTACTTTTATAGTACCGTATCCCAAGCCCGTATAGGAAAATAAGTTAAGAGTATTTACCTGAGCAAAGTATAAATCATAAACAGCAAGTGCACGTAGCTTTTACTGGGCTCCTAATCTGGAACGAAGGTTTTTAATAACCTATTAGAATCCTAACGGGTCTTTAATTAAGCCTAAACTTAGACCGGTTAGTTTTCAAAAGGAAAATACGGTTCAAACGCATGATAACGTGAAGACCGGTTTAGAATGTGGTTTTGACCCGACAAGCTTGTATGCTTGTTTAATATGGGTAACTTAAACACATTCTGGATTTTGAGACAAAACGGTATGGTTTGACCCGTTTCGGCTAATATATGCAAACTAGTTACATAAGCCGATCCGAACGCGAAAAGTGCGTAACGAGTAACCAAAAGAGTCATATACAAGTTTCCTAAGTTAATATGCCTTAAATATGTTGTGACATCAGTAAGATATCTTTTATTATGCCCAAAACGGATTTAAACCCAAATTACGCCCCGTAGGGGTATTTTGGTCATTTTAAAGGTTATAAAAGAGTTTAAATATAAATCTGAGTTTCGGGTCTGATGTAATCAGTAAAAATACTTAATTTACTAGGTTATATCAGTAGGGTATAACCTATATGTGAAATTTATCCTTTATAACTAAACTATGCACCGTAGGGTCATTTTGGTAATTTCACTTAAGCCTAAAAGGTCAAAAACTGGAAATCTGAGTTTAAAATTTTTGTCTTACTGTTAAAATATAAAAATTTACTGAAAATATCAGTAGGCATCAAACCTTATATGTTTGAAATAGTTTTAATACATACTATGCGCTTAAAACGCGTAAAAAGGTAGTTTTAAGCGATTTCCGGGTTTTATAAGAAAAGCTGATATTTTTATTATTCCAGAAAGCTTAAAATATTTTATTTATCATATTAGATAAGTAGAAAAATGTTTGATATCAAAAAGATTTGTAAAACTCATTTTATAGGCCAAAAGGGCAAAACCGACAATTACCGAATCAAGCTTAGAACTCTATGTTATGCTCAGCCTAAAATTAAATAAAAATCTTTAAAAATCCCAAAATATTATTTTATATCAGTAGGTAAAAAGTTTGGTATCAAAAATTAGGTTTAGATAGGCTATATGCTAATTACGCCGTTTAATTAATAAAAAGCTTTCTAATTACGCTATTGAGCATAACTCTTAATCTAGACCTCCAATTGATGTGAAAATTTAGGGACATGTTTATAAATAAGTAATAAAGATTATTGTCCTCTCACATTTTTAAAATTCTTGTTTTAAGGTCAAAAGGGCATAATAGTCAACATTTAAGCATTTAACGGAAGCATGCATATGAATCGGATAACTAATGAACCAAGTTATATAATCACAGAGGGTTATACTTATATGAAACTTGGTCCTAATAAAGCTCTAAGACATTTCTAAACTATGCTCTAATGGGTCAGAACTGAAAGTCAAAGCAAAAGTCTACTTTTGCGACTTTTGGTTCCGAACCGAGCTTAAACAGAAAATTGTCGAGTTGAACATGTTTAGACATGTTCTTACATTAATTACCAAGTTATATTAATGACAAAACAGGTTGCATAGCTTCTAAATTTCTAATTATGCATTAATTTGAAAATAAGCTTTCTGTTGACTTTTTACGATTAACTTTGACCCGACAATTGACCTAGTTAGAGTGGGAATCAGAGGGTGCCCTTTTAAGGGTTTATTGCCCACATAATTACCAACTCATAGGTACTTTCAATTTGACTGGACAAATTAAGGTTAATGACGAAGTCAAACCTTAATTACGACAGATTGACTTTAGGCTAATTAACTAAGTAAAACCGAATTAAGAAAGGTTAGGGACACTTACTGAAGTCCTATGCACGAATAAGGATGCTTGGGAAGTGGCCTTGAGCTCCAGGAATCTCCAGAAATTGAGTTTGAATGGTTTTCAAAGTGTATGCCAAAGTGTTGCAACAATGGGTTCTTATATAGTGGGTTTAATTCATCAAGATCATGCCACAATAGCCTATAGATGTTCCTTGATCACTTCCAGGTGTCCCTAGGCATGGAAATACCATCAAACAAGCCCCTTGAATCGAATACAAGGTTTCTAAGTCGGTTTAACTTGCTGAACTCGCACCTGTGCATGATTTATGACCAGCTAAGGTCGTCGCGTAGCGCGACGACAGAGGGGGTTGTTGGTGGCGCTACACCAGCACCTCAGTCACCAGCCACACAAGTTTCAGCTATTTACATTTCAGCCCCTGGTCCTTTCAAACGTGGTTTTAAGTTTATTTCTTGCACTTTTGGACATAAATTTTCGAGGTGTTACAGTGCATTAGAACTTATGCTTGAATACGGTTCGAGACCTTAGTTGGATATGAATGTAGAAAGGATAAGGACATTTAGGTAGCCTCGTCATAGTGTGTGCGAGTGTGGGATTTGGGGGGTTGGACCTCATAAATTATATATATGAGCTTGGTAGTGAGAGGGGCGGGGGTTTGGACATTTAGTTGCCCATTTTTGTGCCTAAAGCCGATCATTTGTTACCCCTTAGCTAGTTACCCAAAAAAAAATTACCCGACTTGACCCGGTCTTATAGTGTTAGTAGTTGTTTTGGTAGTGTGTAGATACGTTTTGATGTTATGTTGAATGTTTGCTTTGGTATGTTAAAAAAAAGAAGAAAAAAACAAGGAAAGAGCAATGAAAAAGAAAAAAAATGATGTTGAGTTGTCTTGTATATAGAAGTTTAAGTTTGGTAGTTGTTTGTTTGTTTCATTGTGTAATAAAAGACCGGGTTAAGTTCTTCGCTACTACATATATATTCCATTTCCTACCCGTACACCTAGCCACGTTACAACCTTAAAGCCCCTTTGATTTGCATTCATGTTTGGCACTTGTTAGGAGAAGGACCGATTTAGGTACAAGCCTATAGTTGTGCAATCACCCGTTTGCCTTTTGTGTGTCTAGCTTACAAATGCTAGTGCTTACTTGTTGCCGAGAGGAGAGATATAGCGAGGGGTGTGTTGTTTTGGGTGTTAAGAAAGGGTTATCATGGTGTTTGAATATTTGATTGTAGCTTGTTAATTGATGCTTCAATTCTAGTCTAAATTGTATGTTCTTGGTGTCGTTGACAATCGAGATATCACGGGAAGGGTTAGGGTTGGATATTGATTGATTGATCATCGGGAAACGACCTCGCATTAATATAATCCGAGTACTTTGTTCCCTTTTATCACAACTAATGTTTAAACACGAGTTATGTCTATGTAACTCTTTCTAGTTAGAATTTTGCACAAGTGTTAAAAGAAACCGAAACCTAAGATGGTCATTGTTCTCATAATCTGAATCAAAATCCAATCTTGATTAGCAATTAGTTGATAACTTAGTTTTTAAATCAAACAATCCAAACTCTTGATCTTTAATTTCTGCACATTAGGTTAATTGTAGTTAATTTGCAAAACTATAGAATCAACACATTTTCCACAAACTCCCTGTGTTCGATACCCATTTACTGATATCTACTAGTTGTAATTTGGATTAAATTTGATTGTGACCATGACATCACGTCAATTAACATTATATTAAACAGTGATTGAGTATTTGTATTCTACAATTATCCTCGGTATGTTGGGGTTTTGTATACAAAATTTGTTACTACATTGTGAGTAGTAACATGACCATAAGTCGGGTTGACAGTACCGTGGGTGGTAATTAGAGTAGATGGAAACAAATGTAATTGCGCGATCGCCCTCAATGCTGTAGACTGATAAAACCTATTTTGATTAAACTGGGATTCACTCACCAGTATTTCCCACTGACAAAATGTTTTTAAACGCGTTTCAGGTAACAAAATGTGAAAGCCAAATAGAAGCCAGCTGGATAGCACGGAAGGCTTGGAAAAGTGGCAATAAAAGTTACCTAAATAAAGGGATGTTTTTATTTAAATAAAACAGGGTTTATACCTATGAAAATGTGTGTACCTGAAACTTGGGAATTTCCCATGTGTTTGATATTATAAAAGCGTGGTATTTTACTCTGATAAAATATTTCCTAATTACGGTCCTGATGAAATTTCCGCTGCCAAAATGTTAAACATCGATACCACCGAAACTGGCCGCGGCCGCCCGTTCCCGGGTTGTTAGGGGACGGGGGCTGTGACAGAAGGTGGTATCAGAGCTAAGCCACTGATTCAGCCACAGAAGTGTTCTGCTGACACCAAGATATTATTCAAAATGTTAGGAAATAAATTACGAAAATACGTGCATATCTGTATTTTATTGCTGTGTGTTATTTGACTATTTGTTAGTTTACAGTATGAGCGACCAAGGACCTGTTGGATATTATGTCCGGTTCGATAAGTCAACGCTGCCGACCGGGTCTTGACCCGTAAGAGTTACACCTTGGGCAACGGACTAAAAATCCACTTAACCCGTTTAACTGGTAATTATGAACCATATACGAGACATATCATAATTATATTTATGATCATAAGCGGGTATTGAACTGAGAGACGGGGACATGGACCGAGTGGGACAAGAACACTCTTGCATCGCCACTTGTCGCGCACCTACATCGCAGCCAATGGCATTACATGCAAGGGATCTTCTCGCCACTTGTCATGCACCTATATTGTGGCCAATCAAAGCACATGCAATTTTGCATGTTTGACACTTGGCGAAAATGCATGGGCCTTTATGATCTATATAATAGGTCTTTGGGTATTGCATTTTTGAGTGTGTGTGAGTTAGATGAACATAAGTTGCAAGAGATGAAATGCTCTCAACAAACCCAAACACAACCGGCCAGAACCGCCGCTGCCGCGTCGGCCAGAACCACCGTCGCCGCCGCCGCACGCCCCTGGCCACCTCTGTCTCCGCCGCTAGCCGCCCCAGCCGCTACCAGCCGCCATCTGTCGCCGCCGTTCGTCGCGGTGGGCTGCTGCTAGGCGCCGCCTCCTTCGTCACGTTTTGTTAGTTTGTTTACTAGCACTTGTTTGTTGAACCTCGGTGTCTCGACCAGTTAGTCATTAACCGAGGTATATCTTTCTCATCGGTAGTTAAATATTTTTACTGTGCTCGTACTTGTTTGTAACCGGATCCTCTCGGGTTTCGTCTTGTTGATCATTAGTTTATATTTCCGCTGCGTTTTATTAATTAACTCGCTTAATTAATTAACTATTATTTATTGAACCGGGTTTTTGATAAATAAAATAATGACCGATCATCACGGAAACCCAATAGTGGTATCAGAGCCTTGGTTACAACATACAAGTCGGTACCAGTCCTTTTAACCGGAATTAGAACACAAACTTTATTTATTTAAAGTTTATGATCTAAGTATTTTTAAGGGCACTTTTATTTTGGTCAATATTTTATTTGTTTTGTTTGACCAAAAACATTGCCCGGTTTATTTTGTGATTGTTGTGCGATATGTAAATCCGGCCCGACCTTGTTATTTATGGTTGTATATTTTATTCGGTTTTGTAATTATTATTTTTGGCCACCGAGATGGTTCAAAGTTGTAATAGATTAGTTTATGGTTTTGGCCCGTCTTATGGTTCAAAGTTGTAATAGATAGGTTTTTGTCTTTGTTGTATTTACTTGTTAAATATTGTTGACACAAAGACCCGAAGCAAACCCGAAGCAAAACCGAATGCCAAGAGGAGTCTTGGAGTTAGTGGGAGTTGCTCAAGACAACAAGATGCACTCAAGTCCATCCTTGTGGTTGTTTGTGTGTTGTGACCCCGTGACCCGTTTGATCTTGCTATTAGGCTCTAGCAAGATCGGACAATTTTGGCCATATGGATTTACATATTTATCTTGCTATTGTGGTTGCTTTTATCTTATAAATTGTTATAACGTAACCAACCTAAATACCAACATGATTTTAAAAAGAGTTTTAAAATATTAAAAACGATCACATTAAAACAAGTTCTAAATTGTTTTTACAACTTGTTAAAGTTTTTTATTATAAAACAAATGTTGTTTTTGAAACAAATAATAACCAATTAAGTTTTGCAAATTAAACTAGTTTTTATTTTCCAAAGCTATTAACTTAATAGTTTTCTATTAACTTAAAATTGGTTATTCCAAGTCGCGACAAACTTAGTTTTATAGGTTATCTAAAACTAATTGTCCCGAGAGGTGAAAGGGTCTTTTTTGGTTATGTCGCAAATTTAATATCTAAATTAAAACCGTCTATAACGACCCTATTTGGTAAAAATTAAAATCAATAGTCTATGCCATCCTACTACTAGTAACACTTGGGGCATAATGCGAACCATCAGTGTTGGAGCCACAGCATGACACTTGGTGTCTAGTTTATCCTTCCAAGGTGCAAGGGCTCCGTCGACACATTCGACCCTTCCGCATGTGACCGTTTTAGGACGACTATTACTTTTCTTCTCGTGTTACGTGCCCCAGCTGTCTCGAGAACAAAAGTGGCATAGATGAGGCCAAACGTATCAATGCAAGGACAACAGGTTATCCTCGCAGCCTCATAAACCTCGGGAGTTGTGCCTTTTTCTCATAATTGAAAATCGTTGTCAGTCCGCTTGAACCTCTTGCTAATGTTGCGTGCCCCAGCCGCCTTTGGAAAGAGCTTCTAACCGGATTCTCATTCCTTATCGTCTCACCTCATGAAATAAGGAGATATACATCGAAAATACTAATTAATATCACCTTGCTTATATAACAGATGTCTAATGAAAAAAACAAACTCCTTCATTTTCAAGTCTATACTTGAAAAGGAAAAGAAATAAAAATTTGAATAACACCAACCTTCTCGAATGGCACCGCAATCAGAGAATAGTTCTCAAGATGAAGGAAAAGTTGTATATCTTAGGTGGCCCAGTCCCTACCGAGCCTAAAAGTAATTCTACTACTGCTCGCAAGGCACTGGAGAAACATAATGAGGATGCCGTTGAGGTAGTCTGCCTTATGAAAGCCATCATGTCTCCTGAACTTCAGAAGAACATGGAAGATATGGATGCTTATGACATGATCCAGCAACTGAAAGGCATGTTCTAGAAACAAGCCCGACAGGAGCGATATGACACCATGAAACAGCTCATAAGCTGTGAAATGCTGGAAGGATCATGTATTAGTACTCATGTGCTAAAGATGAAAGGATACATTGACTAGATGAACAAACTTGGTTATTCCACAAAACCAAGCAAGTTCTAATGGTCAAGTCTACTGGTGTTAAGAAGCCCAATAACAAGAAAAGGAAACATAAGAGCAAAGGCAAGAGAAAAGTTGTTGCTACCAGAAATGCCACCAACAACAAGCATGTTGCAAAACCACACCCTCCTAGGAGCGTCAGTGCTTTGAATGCAACCAAATGGGCACTGGAAGAGAAACTGCCCACAGTATTTAGCCAAGCTGAAGATGAACAAGGCCAATAACATTGGCACTTCTTCTAATATTCACATTTATGTTATCGAACCTTTCACTGTTTCTAGCAACACATGGGCATTTGATACCGGATGTGGTATTCACATCATTAATGTCTTGCAGAAGCCTGAAAAGTGGAGGAAACTGAAACAAGGCCACATGGAACTCATAGTTGGTAATGGAAAGAGAGTTCCAGTTCTGGCAACTGGAACATTGTGTTTTCCCTGGCCTTGTAGTTACTTTAAATAACTGTTAATATGCACCTGGTTTGACCAGAAACATTATTTCAGTTTCTTCACTGTTTGAACAAGGATTCAAGTACGTTTTAATGGTTTTCCTATTTTAGCCTACTTGAATGATATCCTTTGTTTTGAGGCTAAACCTCGAAATGGTATTTATTAGATTGATGTTCAAACAAGTAATAACATATATCATCTTTCTAAGTGTAACAAAGCCGGTATGAATGAAACGCATTTATGGCATTGCTGACTTGGCCACATAAGTAAGGCATGCATAAAATGGCTCCAGTCCTAGGGGATTCTTGAATCTACTAGATAGGACTCCTTTGATGATTGTGAATCTTACTTAACTGGCAAACTCACAAAGCACCCCTTCACCGAAGTTGGTGAACCGATCAATGGTTTTCTAGAACTCATTCACATGATGTATATGGCCCTTTCAGAACCATGACTAGAAACCATGACTAAAAACCAGCTTGATGGAAAGATAAAAGTGCTTCGATCAGATCGAAGAGGTGAATACCTTAGCTTTGAAATTCTCAATCATCTGAAAGAGTGTGGAATAGTTTCACAACCCTCTCCACCTGGCACACCCCAACTTAATGGCATGTGTGAAAGGTGAAATCAAACTCTACTTGATATGGTTCGATCGATGATGTATAGAACTAACTTGCCTCACTCCTTTTGGATCATGCTCTTATGACCGCTACCCGCATTGTCAATTTGACTCTGACTAAAAGGTAAACAAAACTGCCATATGAGATATGGCATGGGCGTAAACCCGATTTAGAATACCTTAGAGTATGGGGATGTGAAGCATACATCACAAGTGATTCTGATGATAAGCTCGATAATCAAGGCGAAAAGGTTGTTTTCGTCGGATACTATAAAAGAAGCGGATATTATTTCTACCATCCTGATGCAAACGAGATTTCCATCAAACGGTAGGGACACTTTCTCGAGGAAGAACTTCTTAATCAAGAAACTGAAATGATTGATCTTGAAGAAATTCAAGAACCACAAACAACCGCTGATATAGTCGGACTGTCTGATCAACAAGTAGTTGTTGCCAATGAATCAGACATAAAACACAAGCGTTTGTAGAAGTAGTAGAATTCGCAAGAATCTGGTAGATATCTATATTATCTAAAAGGTCCCGAATTCTTATTAGTAGCTGAGTCTAATGACGAACCTGCTAACTACAAATCTACAATCTTAGATTCATAATCTGAGAAATGGCAAGAAGCCATGAACGTCGAGATGGAATCTATGCATGACAATCAAGTATGGGACTTGGTTGAGCTAACCCCCGAATCTCGGGCAGTAGGGAGCAAATGGATTTTCAAGAGAAAAACCGATATGCATGGAAATATACACACCTATAAAGCATGGCTAGTTGCGAATGGTTTCATTCAAACTCAAAGTATTGACTATGATGAGACCTTCTCGCCCGTTGCTAGGATTAAATCAATCAGGATATTGTATGCCATAGTTGCGTAGTATGATTATGAAATATGACAAATGGATGTCAAAACCGCCTTTCTTAATAGACATCTCTCTGAATATGTCTATATGGTTATGCCTAAAGGTTTTGTCAATCCTAAATATCCAACTAAGGTGTGCAAACCCAATAAGTCCATTTATGAACTCAAGCAAGCATCTCGTAGCTGGAATCTTCATCTTGACCAGAAGATCAAAGAGTTTGGTTTTGTCAAGAATGAAGATAAGGCTTGTGTTTACAAAAAGGTTAGTGGGAGCACCATATCATTCCTCATCCTGTATGTGGATGATATACTAGTCATTGGAAATAACATCCCTATGCTTAACGAAGTTAAACACTATTTGGGATCTTGTTTCGCAATGAAAGATCTTGGACAAGCTACTAACATTCTAGTAATGAAGATCTACAGGGATAGATCTAAGCGGCTTCTAGGGCTAAGTCAAAGAACGTACATAGACAAAATGATGACACGCTTCAAGATGGAAAACTCCAAGAAAGGAGGTGTTCCTATGACTAAAGGAACCGCGTTGAATAAATCGCAATCTCCTTTAACGGACATTGAAACTAAGCAAATGGAAGAAGTTCCATATGCTTCAGCGATTGGTTCAATCATGTATGCTATGTACTAGACTTAATGCATCATATACTTTAAGCATGACCAGTCGTTTTTCAGCACAGTCCTGGCATTGCCCATTGGACTGTAGTAAAGAACATTCTGAGGTACTTGAGAAGCACCAAAGATATGTTCTTGGTGTTTGGAGGAGTGGAAGAAGAGCTCACTGTAAGGTGTTACACTAATGCGGGCTTCCAAAATGACTGAGATGATTCTCGCTCACAGTTAGGATTCGTATTCACTCTCAATGGAGGAGCTGTCTATTGGAAAAAGCTCTAAACAGAGTATAGTGGCGGATTCAGCCACCGAATCCGAATGTATAGTTGCATCAGATGCTACGAAAGAATCTGCTTGGATGAAATAGTTCATCAATGACCTCGATGTGGTTTTAAGTATTCAGAAACCAATCTAGGTATTCTGTGATAACACATAAATCATTGCTCAAACCAAGGAGCCCGGATCACTGGGTTAAGCACATTCAAATAAAGTTCCACTATATGCGGGAAATACTGGAACAGGGAGACATCTTAATAAGCAAAATAGACACAGATCAAAACCTAGCAGACCCGTTCTCTAAACCGATGACTCAGGAAAAAGCTATCGGTCTTAGATTGGATAACCATTTGTTTTGATTTAGTATTTGGATGTACGAACATTCAAACAGTTGTACCTTTTGAATTCACCTTTGATTTACTAACTAAATGCAAAGTTTGAATCTTACAGCTGTGTTCGATTTTTGTACGTTTAATCCATGAATCTTGTATTCTAAATTATCCGTAGTCGGCCAGACTCGTGGGAACGACTCTGAATTAAGACTATTCTGACTTTGGACTCAAGGAGTTGACTTCCAAACAAACCTCATTATGAATGACGTCAGATGTAACTCGCATCAAATCATCTTCATGGATCATGGTCATAAGATGTATTTGATTTTGGTATACTCATTTAGTATCCTCTGACCTGAGATACATACTAGAACTTTCGTTTACTAAAGGCTATTCTTTTATCAGTGTCCAACGCTGTCGCGTAACTGCCAGTCATAAAGGCATTGGTTGGGAGTGGTTCTGAAGTTCAGTGGAAGTTGTATGTAGTTAAGATGGGATTCCGTACTCTTACATTATAATGTAACAGTTAGACGTCTTGGCGCCCTCGTTGATTCAAACTGGTGAAGTGTAAGGCCTTACCCAAACTTACTGTGTGTTTGATTGGACCACTTTGATTGTGTGAACGAGAACGATAATGATTGAACGCCATGTGAGATTGAATCTGATCCATGTCTCATTGTTCAATTGATGTCTTTTACAGAAAGGATAGATGACGAGAATTGCCATAAGTCTACTGTCTTCGTGTAGCAAGCCGTTGCTAAAAAGAAGATACCTTGGTTAATGACTTTAAAGTGTCATGACCTGTTGGGGGCAGCTATGTGTAGCTAGAACACCGCTGGCTGTCTGCGTTGAGATCTTATCAGAGACCGTCCAAGTGGGAGCTGTTGGATATTATGTCCGGTTCGATAAGTCAACGCTGCCGACCGGGTCTTAACCCGTAAGAGTTACACCTTGGGCAACGAACTAAAAATCCACTTAACCCGTTTAACTGGTAATTACGAACCATATACGAGACAGGTCATAATTATATTTATGATCATAAGCGGGTATTGAACTGAGAGACGGGGACATGGACCGAGTGGGACAAGAACACTCTTGCATCGCCACTTGTCGCGCACCTACATCGCAGCCAATGGCATTACATTCAAGGGATCTTCTCGCCACTTGTCATGCACCTATATTGTGGCCAATCAAAGCACATGCAATTTTGCATGTTTGACACTTGGAGAAAATGCATGGGCCTTCATGATCAATATAATGGGTTTTTGGGTATTGCATTTTTAGTGTGTGTGAGTTAGATGAACATAAGTTGCAAGAGATGAAATGCTCTCAACAACACCCAAACACAACCGGCCAGAACCGCCGCTGCCGCGCCGGCCAGAACCACCGCCGCCGCCGTCGCACGCCCCTGGCCACCTCCGTCTCCGCCGCTAGCCGCCCCAGCCGCTACCAGCCGCCATCTGCCGCCGCTGTTCGCCGCGGTGGGCTGCTGCTAGGTGTCGCCTCCTTCGTCACGTTTCGTTAGTTCGTTTACTAGCACTTGTTCGTTGAACCTCGGTGTCTCGACCGGTTAGTCATTAACCGAGGTATATCTTTCTCATCGGTAGTTAAATATTTTTACTGTGCTCGTACTTGTTTGTAACCGGATCCTCTCGGGTTTCGTCTTGTTGATCATTAGTTTATATTTCCGCTGCGTTTTATTAATTAACTCGGTTAATTAATTAACTATTATTTATTGTTTTGATAAATAAAATAAAGACCGATCATCACGGAAACCCAACAGGACCCTCCGACGCCTATCGTCATTTGTCCAGCTCACCTAGAAACGAAGGTGCCTCTTCACAGCCTACACTCTCAGGGTATTCAGCTGACAATGAAGATGGGAGATTTGTGTTCAAGGCTCAATCTGAAGAGCCATTCCCTCCTAAAAAGAGAGGATGGATCAGCAGAGGTGCGCATGAACGTAGGAAGAGGATGAAAAAGTTACAACAACAACGAGTTTTAGCAGCCGCTAAGAGAGAAACAGATGCTCACACCCAAGATATGCTCATTAGGAGTCTAGCAAACTTTCATATTCTAGCAACTACAGCAGCAGACCCTAATTTAGAGCAACTCATAGCACCCCAACCATTACCCTTGTTTCCCACACAACCTATGGAGATTGAAGTCAACTCGGAAAACCAAATCCCAGCACCAGCTTTTGACCCAACTGAGATACCTAGAGTACCAGCACCCAATCCCTTAGACCCAGACTACGCCCGTGGTTTGACGACCATAGGGATTATTAGCAACGCTACCCAATACCAGAAGAACCCATGCCAAACCTAGCAGCTTACCCAGAACTGGACCCTCTAGATCCCTATTATGATAATGATGAATACATTAGGGAAATTCTAGAGAATCCATATCCTCAGGAAGAACCAATGCCACAATACCCAGATCCAATACCAGCACCTGCACCCCCAATGAACACAGAGAATGTGCAAGAACTCCGAACCTTTGGTGAGGATATTTTAGAAGAGAGCGAAAGGATGAGACAAATAGGGGAACGACTCGTCTGGAAATACGACGAGCGTAATATGGACTTTTGGATGAACCCCTACCATTAATAATAATAATAATATAATAATAAATATATATATAATATGTGTGTATGAAAATATATATATATATATATATATATATTGTAGTATAGACCACCTAGTGATTAGTGATGCATATTAGTATTATATTTTTTTTATTTCCAGTTGTATTTGTAATAGATATAGATGCATACTATAAAATAGAGTAAGTCGCAATGCTCGACGATTTTGATCAACATGCTTGTTGCATTAGATATTTTTATGCAATATTAATACTTGGTAATTATTTAAAATCCAGATGGTCGACACAGCAAATCCAGAAAACCAGAATAATGAAAATCAAATGAATAATAGTGAAATTCGACACCTAGTAACCCAAGGAATTAGAGATGCCATGCCAGCTATTATCCAAAATGTTAGGGATGCAGAAAATAATGATAAAAGTGGTAATGGAAGTAAACGAACCATACAGAACCTAGTCACAGCGTGCACAATGGACCCATACTTCAAGTGCCCATTCCTAACGAAGAAGGACCATGTCTTATGGTTGTTCTTATAAGGAATTCTAGTCATGTAAACCAATAGAAGTTTCGGGCAATGAAGGGGCCATTGCAGCTCTACGCTGGATAGAAAAGACTGAGGCAGTCTTAAAAATAAGCAAGTGCGCAGAAGAAGATAAGATAATGTTATCCTCCAATCTGTTTAAAAACTCAGCCTTAGAATGGTGGAACACTATCCTCCATTCTAGGGGAAGTGACAGGGGTTACAATATGGAATGGGAGGAATTTAAAAATATGGTAGAAAGGAAATTCTGCCCTCCCAATGAAAAGGAACAGATAGCAAATAAGTTCTTAAACCTTAGAATGACTGGAGTGGATAGTAAGGGGTACACTACTTTATTCTTTGAATATGCTAGAATAGTGCCAACCCTTGCATCACCCGAACCAGTATTAATCTCCCGCTACATCTGGGGATTAATCAGTGAGATAAGGCATGCAGTCAAGGCAGCTAGACCTCAAACTATAGAAGAAGCCGTAGAACTAGCAAACACCTTAACTGATGAATTAGTACATACACGAGAAGAGGATCAGATGAGAAACCTAGCTCAAAAGCTTACCCAAGAATTCCGTTATGGAAATTCCAACCATGGGAAAAATATAGGTTCTACCTCTGCACCTTACTGCAATGCTTGCAAAAAGAAGCATTCAGGAAGATGCTCCACTTACTGCAATTTCTGCAAGATACCAGGACACAAGGAAGAAGATTGCAGGAAGAAACCTAATAATGGAATGTGCTGCAACTGTGGAGAAAAAGGTCACATCAAGCCGAACTGTCCGAAACTAGCTCCAGCCCCGAACAACAAGACTACTAAAAATGCTAGAGCATTTGTTCTAACTGCAGAAGAAGCAAAGATGATCCCGGATGTGATCGCCGGTACGTTTTTAGTTAATGATGTTTTTGCTAAAGTATTATTTGACTCTGGTGCAAACCGAAGTTTTATTAATACTTCATTTTGCAAACTTCTCAATCGATCATTAACTAAACTACCACAAGAATGTCTAGTAGAGACAGCAAATGGAGAAACCATTAAGATTTCTGAGATCTTGCAGGGAGCAAGAATAGAATTTTCAAATCAAAAATTTATTGTAAACCTTTACCCAATGAATCTGGCAGGATTTGATGTTGTATTAGGAATAGATTGGTTAATAGCCAATAAAGCCAGTATTCTATGTGATCAAAAGTCAATCCAAGTAAATTCACCAAGGGGTGAAAAGATCACAATTAAAGGAGATAAGCTCTCTAAATCCACAAAATTCATCTCTGTGATGAAAACAACCAGTTATGTAAGGAAGGGATCATTAGTGTATTTGATTTCCATAATCATTAACAGTAAAGGAAAAGAATTAAAAGATATCCCTGTAGTATCTCAATTTTCAGATATATTTCTAGAAGAATTACCAGGGCTACCGCCAGACAGAGAAGTTGAATTCAGAATCCACCTGCTACCAGGAACAGCACCAATTGCTAAAGCACCTTACCGTTTGGCACCCGCAGAAATGCAAGAACTGAAGAAACAATTAGAAGAATTGTTGGAGAAATGATTCATACAGCCAAGTTCATCGCCATGGGGAGCACCAATCTTATTCGTCAAGAAGAAAGACTGGTCAATGCGTATGTGCATTGACTACCGTGAATTGAACAAAGTCACGATTAAAAATCGGTACCCATTACCGAGAATCGATGATTTGTTTGATCAATTGCAAGGAGCTCGATTCTTTTCTAAGATCGACTTATGTTCAGGATATCATCAATTAAAGGTACAGGAAGAGGACATTCCTAAGACCGCTTTCAGAACAAGGTATGGCCATTATGAATTTACTGTCATGCCATTTGGTCTAACCAATGCCTCAGCTGCATTTATGAACATGATGAACCGAATATGTAAACCATATTTGGATAAATTCATAATTGTCTTTATAGATGATATTCTCATCTACTCTAAGAGTAAAGAGGAACATGCAGCGCATCTGCACGCACTTCTAAGTTTATTGAGAAAAGCAAAGCTTTAAGCAAAGTTTTCAAAGTGTGAATTTTGGTTAGAACAAGTACAGTTTCTTGGACATTTAGTCAATCATGAAGGAATTCATGTGGATCCCACAAAGATCGAGGCGATTACCAAATATAAAACCCCTGGATCACCAACCGAGGTTAGAAGTTTCTTAGGATTGGCCGGTTATTATAGAAGATTTATTCGAGATTTTTATAGAATGGCCATTCCCTTAACTAAGCTAACCTGTAAATCCGTTAAGTTTGAATGGGGACCAAAACAAGAAGAAGCCTTTAGAATCCTTAAGCAAAGATTAACCAACGCACCCATACTAGCGTTACCTGGAGGAACTGAAGACTTTATAGTTTATTGTGACGCTTCTAAATGAGGTTATTGATGTATATTGATGCAACGTCAAAAGGTTATGGTTTATGCATCTAGACAACTTAAGATTCATGAAGAAAACTATTCAACCCATGATTTAGAATTGGGAGCTGTATTTTTTGCCCTTAAAATTTGGAGACATTACCTTTACGGTAGTAAGTTTACCATTTTCACTGATCATAAGAGTTTAAGGTATGTTTTTGGGCAAAAGGAATTGAACATGAGACAAAGACGCTGGATGGAGATACTTAGTGATTATGATTGCAATATCCAGTACCATGCAGGTAGTAGCTGATGCTTTAAGTCGAAAATATCACGAAAAACCAAAAAGAGTACGTTCTCTTAAACTAAATCTAAAAGTAGATTTAAACGAACAGATTAGAAAAGCACAAAAATCAGTAATCAAGGATGATACTGAAAAGTTGAAAGGAATGATTAAGGAACTAGAACAAGGAACAGATGGAATTTGGAGATTCCATAAGAAAAGAATGTGGATACCTAAATTAGGAAACCTACGCCATCGTATATTAGAAGAAGCCCATAAATCTAAGTATACGATGCATCCTGGAAGTGATAATATGTATCAAGACTTAAGAAAGAATTTTTGGTGGATAGGAATGAAAAAGGATATATCAGCATATGTTGCAAAGTGTCTAACATGTTCATAAATTAAAGCTGAACATCAGAAACCCTCAGGTTTGTTGCAACAGTTAGAAATGCCCGTATGGAAATGGGAATTGATAACAATGGATTTTGTTACTAAATTACCCAAAACAAAAAAAGGTAATGATACAATCTGGGTGATTGTAGACAGGCTAACTAAGTCAGCTCATTTCCTACCCATGAAGGAAACTTTCAGTATGGAACAATTAGCTAAATTGTATGTAAACGAAATAGTTTCATTACATGGAATTCCTTTATCAATTGTTTCCGACAGAGATAGACGTTTTACCTCTCATTTCTGGACGAGTTTTCAAAAAGCAATGGGAACCAAGCTAAATCTAAGCACTGCTTATCATCCTCAAACGGACGGACAAAGCGAAAGGACCATTCAGACAATGGAGGACATGCTTAGAGCTTGTGTAATTGATTTCGGAGGTAATTGGGACGACCATTTACCATTGATAGAATTTTCTTATAATAACAGCCATCACATAAGTATCAATGTTGCACTATTCGAAGCACTTTATGGACGAAAGTGCCGAACTCCGGTCTGTTGGGCAGAAACTGGAGAAAAACAACTATACAGACCTGAAATAGTGCAAGAAACAACTGACAAAATCATTCAAGTCAAAGAACGACTGAAAGCAGCACGTGGTCGACAGAAAAGTTACGCTGATAACAGACGAAAGCCATTGGAATTTCAAGTAGGAGACAAAGTGTTATTAAAAGTTTCTCATTGGAAAGGAATGGTGAGATTCATCAAAAGAGAAAAGCTAAGCCCCAGGTATGTTGGACCTATTGAGATTATTAAAAGAATAGGACCTGTAGCCTATCAGCTACAACTGCCAGAGGAAATGGCAGGAATACATGATGTATTTCATGTATGTAACCTCAAGAAATGCTTAACTGATGAATCATTGATAGTACCTCTTAAGGATATAGAGGTAAATGAAAAACTTAAATTTGTAGAGAAGCCTCTACAGATTGAAGACAGGGAAGTCAAGAATCTCAAACATAAAAGACTAGTTCTGGTCAACGTGAAATGGGACTCCAAGAGAGGACCAGAATACACATGGGAACTTGAATCGGAGATGCAAAGGAAATATCCACACTTATTCCAGTAGACCTCGAGGACGAGTTCTAAAACAATGTGGGGAGGATATAACAACCCTCCAAAATATTTCCGACACCCCTTGTATATTTAAACTATCCCTATATGTCTTAAAACATACCCCGTATACGAAAACCGAGCCCAAAATACCCTATATAATTAAAATTAAATTAAAATCAATTTTAATTGTCGCTCGCGGGCCGCGAAGAACCCTTAAGGGTCTTACGTGGGGCGCGACAGCTAGCCACCAGAGCTCACCCGGTGCCGCCACGTGTCGGGTGTTGTGTCGAAGCTAGGTTGTGAGTCAGATCAGCTAGGGCCTACCCTAGCCACCCTCGCGGGCTATGTAGCCCTTGGCTACAAGCTTTGCGGGGCGCGACGAAGTGACAGACAGACATACACTATAAATAGATGCAATCGGCTGTTCAGTCGAAATCGTTCACAACTTTCTTCTCTCTCGAATTTCTGCATAGTAAACATATTTTTCAGGCATAATACCCCCTAATTAGCGAAGCTCTGCCTCGTTGTAAGTATCATAACCCCCGGTTACGTATTAGATACGCTGCCCGATTGATCTAGGGTTCCGTAACGGCTGTCGTGATTCTGCCCGACGTAGTCATTGGAATGCCATCTCGGGGAGGGTATTACTAATGTAAATATTGGGTTATTATACTAACGCGTGTGCATTTGTGTAATTAATAGATAATCACCAGGAAATCCTAAAGGAAAACCCTAAGACAGCAATGTGAGTAATCTCCTTTTTGTAAACTGCTTTTACAAAACATCATATGATTAGCATTATATTAAACAGTGATTGAGTATTTATATTCTACAATTATCGTCAGTATGTTGGGGTTTTGTATACAAAATTTGTTACTACATTGTGAGTAAACATATTTTTCAGGCATAGTAAACATATTTTTCAGGCATAATACCCCCTAATTAGTGAAGCTCTGCCTCGTTGTAAGTATCATAACCCCCGGTTACGTATTAGATACGCTGCCCGATTGATCTAGGGTTCCGTAACGGCTGTCGTGGTTCTGCCCGACGTAGTCATTGGAATGCCGTCTCGGGGAGGGTATTACTAATGTAAATATTGGGTTATTATACTAACGCGTGTGCATTTGTGTAATTAATAGATAATCACCAGGAAATCCTAAAGGAAAACCCTAAGACAACAATGTGAGTAATCTCCTTTTTGTAAACTGTTTTTACAAAACCTCATATGATTAGCATTATATTAAACAGTGATTGAGTATTTGTATTCTACAATTATCGTCAGTATGTTGGGGTTTTGTATACAAAATTTGTTACTACATTGTGAGTAGTAACATGACCACAAGTCAGGTTGACAGTACCGTGGGTGGTAATTATAGTAGATGGAAACAAATGTAATTGCGCGACTACCCTCAATGCTGTAGACTGATAAAACCTGTTTTGATTAAACTAGGATTCACTCACCAGTATTTCCCACTGACAAAATGTTTTTAAACGCGTTTCAGGTAACAAAATGTGAAAGCCAAATAGAAGCCAGCTGGACAGCACTGAAGGCTTGGAAAAGTGGCAATAAAAGTTACCTAAATAAAGATATGTTTTTATTTAAATAAAATAGGGTTTATCCCTATGAAAATGTGTGTACCTGAAACTTGTGAATTTCCCATGTGTTTGATATTATAAAAGCGTGGTATTTTACTCTGATAAAATATTTCCTAACTACGGTCCTGATGAAATTTCTGCTGCCAAAATGATAAACACCGATACCACCGAAACTAGCCGCGACCGTCCGTTCCCGGGTTGTTAGGGGACAGGGGCTGTGACACTTTCCGTGCTCGAAAGTCTCCCGACTTACTACATGTCTTTGTACAAGGCTCCTGAAGGTAATTAAAGACTTAGAAAGTTTAATTAAAAAGTTCTTGTGGGGTAGCTCGGCCGAGGAGAGGAAGACGTATTGGGTGGCTTGGGATAGGGTGGCTTCGCCTGTTAAGGATGGGGGGTTGGGATTGAGTAAACTATCGGATATTAATGTGGTACTTTTAAGCAAATTGGGGCGGCGTTACAAGTGCGGAAAAGAAAACTTATGGGTTAAGGTGGTGGGCACCATTCACTTAGGTAGGTCCAGCTGGTATTTCCTCCCCGTTAACAAAAGTATGGGTGGAGTGTGGAACAGTATTGTCGCCATTATTAATAATCCGATCATAGATAATGTGCCTATTCGAAGCTTCTTCAAGGGGATAGTTGGAGATGGTGTTGATATTGTATTTTGGCTTGATCCATGGTTGAAAGATAAACCTCTTAAGGAAGTCTACCATAATCTGTTCAGGTTGGAGGCTGTCAAAACCAATTCGGTTTGGGATCATATCGATGGAAGCGAAAACTGGTTGTGGTTACATGATCCGGATGCTGAACCAGAGACTAGAGAATTCAGTGATTTAAGAGATTCTTTGCAATTGGTTTTGTTAAGTAGTATGCGGGATCGCTGGAAGTGGACGGGGAATTCTACAGGTAGCTTTTCGGTTAAATCAGTAAGAAGAATAATATCTAACCAATATGATTTTAGCAACCGTTGTGTGATCGAGTGGTGCAAATGGGTGCCTTTAAAGTGTAACGTTTTTGTTTGGAGGACCGAGATGAAGAGAATCCCCACTGCAGATGCGTTGGCTAAAAGAGGAATTGTTGTTGGAAACAGATTGTACCCTCTCTGCAGAAGTGATGACGAATCAGTGGACCATATCTTCACAGCCTGTATTGTTGCGACGGTCCTGTGGCAGAAGATCAGTCAATGGTGCCGAATTCAAAACATTTTTGCTTTCACGTTTAACGATCTTCTGGGAATTCACAACTTCGGTAGATTGGGGGAGGCCGAGAAGAGTGCTCTGAAAGGAATCATCATTGTTGCGTGATGGAGTCTGTGGAAATATAGGAATAAAGCGGTGTTTTCGGGTTTGCAAGTCAAGGTTGAAGACGTGTTTAGCGAAATCAGGTCTTTGGGTTTTCTTTGGTTTAAGAGTAGATCGAAGTATAAGCATATTCTTTGGTCGGATTGGTGTAAATTTGTATTTATGTAGTTTGTTGTTGTGTTGTGCGCGGCCCGGTTTTCGGGTCGGCCGTGTTTTCTAATGAAGTTTTCCTTTCAAAAAGAAATAGAAATAAGGATAAAGAATTCAATGTGTATGCTTTAAGACCCGCTTTTTCATCCTTAAACCATTTACGTGCATCGTGCGATAGTTAGAGCTCTCAAGATTAACTTTATACAAAGACACAATCATACATATTATTAGTGTATGGTTTACAAAAATACAAATGGCAATGGAATCATCTTTAGACCTAAGTAGTTTAGATGTAATAATCCTACTTAGAACTATACTTAATTTAGACCTAAGTAGTTTAGATGTAATAATCCTACTTAGAACTATACTTAATTAATTAATCCGCCTCACTAATTACACCCACAAACATCCCTTTCCCATATCTACCCCACTCAAAAGTTAGACCATCCATTTAAGCATTTGGATTTACATGAACGTATTTGTAGCATACATACACACACGAACACACTTTTTTATCGTATTATAGAGATTAGATATGTTAAAAATTATAAAACAACTCAATTATGTCTTTAACGAATACTTTATTTAGTTAACTATTCGTAGTTTTTATTAGGGCAAGGATACGATTCCATATAACCTGACAAAATAAAAAACCTATGGTTCGATTATAATGTTTTTATAACCAATTTTATGATTCAGTTAGCTAAATTTGTATAAATAACCAAACCAACCAAATCGAATAGTCCTCAAAAACCAACCTTTATATTACATATCATAGAAGTTTTGTTACCGTTTTTCTTTAAATAATATACTAGTGGGAAAGCCCGCGCGTTGCGACGGGTATCCCGACTGATATCATATTCATTTATGATATGTATTATAAATGTTGACTTTTGAGTATGAAGTTTGTTAGTTATAAAACCCAACATGTCACTCTTATCTTACATAACAAAACATGTGAGTTATGATAAATTAACTTGAAATGCGTAAAAATGGTTGGATGAAAGAACAAATATAGCATATCACCTAGGACTGAATAAAATTAACTAGAAATCAGTATCATAAATGAAACCTAAAGTTAATGTGTAATCGTTGTTGGCTTGCAGTTTGAATGGTTTGTTTCACCTTGTTTATCTTTTAAAGTTTTCAACTCCACGAGAAGTTTGGTTTTGATCACTTGTTATATAAATATATGTTTGAAATATTATTAATTTTATACGTTTATCTTATAATCATAAAATATTGATGAGTAGCACTGATGAAAAATTTTATACAATTATCTTAATTATTGGTTACAAAGGTGCCGAAATCACTAAAATGTCATTAAAGTGTCTTAATTTTTTGGGAAATGCGCAAGTTTACCCCGTCTAAAATAGTTTGGCTCTCTTGTACATGTTGCTTCAAAATGTGTACACAATGTAAAATTATCAAAAGGGTAAAAATCATAGTTCTCTTAATAAGGTAGTATAGCTTATTTATATTTATACATACTATTAAATTATGAAAATCCCAAAGGTTGCATGTCTAACCTTTAATTTAATCAATTAATTCCTTTAATTATTATAAAATTTTTATTTAATTCCTTAATTTAATTCAATTAATGGAAGACATAAGTGGTCATGGATTCCATGGATGAAATGTCTAGATTGCCCTCAAAGTGTCTTAAAACTTTGGACAATGTTCAAGTTTCCCCCCTCTAAAATAGTTTGCTTTATTTATACATGATGCTTCAAGATTTGTACCTATGCTTCAAGATTTGTACCTATAACAATGTTCAGTTCTCTTAATATAGTATTATAGATTTATTACCGGTCCTTCGTTATCCTTTACAAATTTATATGTTTAATTTTTTAGTTGACCAAAGAAAAATATATTACCGGTCCTTCATTATTCTTAATAAATTTATATGTTTTAGCTGAACAAAAGCATAACTAGATTTATTAAGTATCTCATTATTCTCACATCCTTATATCTTATTTTCATACCCATTTTCACTACATCTCTCATGAGAGATAAAAAAGAGAGGTGTGTGAATATTAACTCCCATTGAATATTAACTCACTTTATTAATTAAAATAAGTTTGAATTGACAAACATATAAAAATGATAATTAACCCACATGCTATGTTGTAGAAGGCGCTAGGCGCTAGTCGGGCGGTGAGGTACCACATAGGGATTAATCGGATTGGACTTTTTAAGTATAATTTTACAAATTTTTTATATATATAGATAACTTTATACTTTTTATTAATAAATTTACAAGTTTAGGAGATAACTTTATATTTTTTATTAATAAATTTAAAAGTTTAGGAACCGTATGTAAACTAGTGAAAGATAGAGGGAGTTAAATTTTAAAATACCTAAACTTAAATGTTAAAATAGGTTTATAACTAAAATTTGAGCTTTAAACCATGGGGCAGGTTTCAAAAATTGGGTTTTTTGGGTCAAAAAACATGGGCCCGATTAGTCCGATTTTGACCGATTTTGTCCGACTTTTACCGACTTTGACTGATTTTGACCATAACCGATTTTTTTGACCGACTAGCTTAAATTTAGGCAGTAACCCACCGACTAGCGCCTAGGCGCCGATTAATCGGCCGCCTAGACCGATTTCTGCAACATTGCCCACATGTAATTGAATTAACCAAACCTTCCTTTAATAACCAAATTAATTAAATCATTTTTAACCAAAACTAATTGGTGATGAAAATGTTCACACCAATAACACATTGCATTCGTTACAGGCTCAATTTTGCATCATAACTAGAACAAACCAACCATGCTCACCCCAGCATGCTAGGTTGTATGTTGGTCACGTGTGTATTGGGACTACTACCGGAGTGCAACAAGTAGATCCCTTGGGGCTCTTTCTCTTTGCCCTTGCCTTACACCCCCATTTGATGGTGGATGCAGTATCTCGGTTCAATGATGGCCTCAGAGAGGCTATAGAAGACATAGTCGTGGGTGGCGGCCTCTTCTTTGGTGACCTCCAGTGGCGTCTGGCATCTCTGCCAATGTGTTTAGGTGGTTTGGGCCTCCTCTCAGCTCGAGATGTTGGGGCTTATACTTTTGTGTCGTCTAGAACTCGGTCTTGAGAACTACAGGATCTTATCCTTCAAAACAGTGGGGTCGTCGAGCTTAACTCGAACTATCAACAAGCGCTCGAACGCTTAAATGTCTCTCTCACATATTTGTAACGCCCCAAAAATCTGAATGTTAATAATTGTCGTATGTTCTTACGTGACACGTTATGAAATAAATAACTAGGCTATTTAACCTAGTTAAGGGTAGGGTCAAAAGTATTGAATGATGATAGTTGTGCCAAGTATGTTAAATGGTAAACATGAGGGGCTAGATGGTATAGAATGAAAGTTGAGTTATTAAAAGAAAATAACAACACACACAAACACACATTCGTGTGTGTTCTAGATCGATCAGGAGGCTCCCATGGAGCCTCAAACCCTAATCTCATCCTTTTGTTCAAATTGAAAAGCAAGATGAAGTCTAAATCCAAAACCGAGCATGGATTAATGATCACCAACACGAGGGGATCATAAGGTATGTTTTAAACCTAAGATTTGTGATCATGTGTGAAGTGGGTTATGTTCAAAATCGTGAGTTGATATGAAATTAATCATGTACAAGGGTTAGAATCTTCGTATAGAACATGGGTTATGAATGGTTTGCGTCAATTGGATGATTAGAGGTGAAACCCGTTAGTTATGGTGAAGATGATTACTAGAAGCACCACCTATGTTCAAGTTTTGTTGAAAGATTGATGTATTATGTGTGTATGATGAATTCTTGTTAGATAAATTAGAAGGAATGTGATGATGTTATGTTTAATGTTCATTTGGAATGATATATAATGATTAGTAGTAGGTTTCGAGGGGTTATGTATGAGTTTAGAAGATTTATGCATGAATAAGTTGTACGTTATGCTTAAAAGGTAGTACGTACATCAAGTGTATGATAAAAGGTATATGATGTTGTCCGTATAGTCGATTATGATGTTACGGACATATATCGATAAGTCGATAGTTACATAGGGTTAATAGTTGACTTTTGGAAGTCAACAAGTATATGAAACATGATTTGACTCGTTGTCGTAAAGGTAGGATTATAGGAAGTCGTTTGATACATGTTATGATAGTATGCGTTAATTTTGATTACACGATAAATTACATGTGTTGGAAAGGATATGAAGTTGACTATATGTTTTATGCTTGTTAGAAAGGACTAGGGAAAGTTAAGAGTGGATTATGTGATTGATATGATTGTGAATATGTACAAATGAGCATGCTAATAAGAGCGTGATTTCGATGAAATGAAAGTATAGGAATCACGTAGAGGCGGGATCAAGCATGAGGTGTTAACGGGTCAGGAGAAGGCAAGGAATCGGACACGAGCACGGACGCATAAGGTAAGTGATTCCGTAATCACTTCCTAGTTGTTGATGTAAATTTATATGCATCTTAATTAAATATGATAATTGTGGTTAAATATGAATGAATTGTACGATGTCGATGAAGTATTAAACGGATCTTGGATTTGATCCAAGGGAGGAATGTGTGATTAAGAATTTAAGCTAAGTAGTAGGAAGGGTTATTTATGTAAAGATTTCCTTTGTTGTTAAGGATAGAGAGAAGTTGACCAAAATGCCCTTGATGGGTATTTTGGGCAAACGATATTACAAAGTAGTTTAGGAACAAGTTATTTGATGAGTATAATGTTTTGAACAAGTATGGAAGCGGAGAGTATGGTCTTGGTATGTCATAAACCAATTATTTTCGCAAATACCCATAACGGGTCAAATAATTAGAATGGGACAATAAGCCGATAGGGCGTAAGATAAGATTTTCATTAATCCGGATGTGGGATTTTAAGTTCGCATGATAGAATGTGAATTTACAAGCATGTAGGAAGAAACGGGAGGTTAAACGGGTAAACAGTTCAAAAGTTACGCGCGTTTTAGTGCGTTCGGACGACGAAACGAATCTGCAGAAAAAGAGGATTTAGGGAGGGCGTCGCCGACGGGTGCATAGCCCGTCGCCGACGGGTTGGTTTGATGACGATTGCGCGCGACGCCTTATGTTTCTGCCTACGGGCAAATGTGCTTAAAGGCTTTTCCCGAGCCCGTCGCCGACGGGTTAGTAGCCCGTCGCCGACGGCTTCTTCTGCTTGTTTTCTCTGTTTTTCGCGTCATGCATTCCCGGTTAACCCGTAATGCTCCCGAAAGGCTCCTTAACATTGTATGAGTTAATATGTATGTATATGTACGTATGTAGAGACGTAAGTATATGTACGTGTGAGTGGAAGTATGTATATGTATAGCTACATTCATTTTATGAACGTGTGTAATTATGTAGTTATATATGCATGTGTGTTTATATGTAGGTATCGGTGTATGCATGTAATCAAGTCGTTATGTATGAGTATGAGCTCTAGGCAATTAAGTATGAAGGTATACACGTGTGTGGGTACGAACGTATATATATATATATGTGGATGGAAGTATGTAAGTATGTGTATGAGTAGGTAGTAAGGTATGTAGATATGTATTTATGTATATGCGAAGATGCGTATGTGTATATGTACGTAAGTAGAGACGTAGTAATATATGTGTATGTGTAGATGTGTATTTGGTACATACGAAGGTACACATGAGTGTATGCATGTAAGTAGATATATAGGAAGGCATGTACGTTGTAGACGCGTATGTATGCATGTAAGGAGGTATGTATGTGTGCTTTAGATACGTCGTGTAATACGTTATTAATGGTGCGCCTTGAGAATGATAAGTAATGCAGGTACACTATCGAAACCTCACCAGGACAAGGATACGCAGATGAAATGTTTAAAGTTAGAAAATTAATGGAATGGGAAGTGTACGAGATTGAACCTTGTTTATGTATTGTATACTAATGTTATAAATGTATGTGGTGAGTGCAGGTTGTACGAACCACAGGCGGTTATCACAGGGAATAGAGATCGAAGATCGAGTCACAAAGTAGCTTGTACGGGAATATATTTGAGTATGTATTGTAGTAAACATGACTTATATCTTATCTTTGTAAAAGATTCATATTTAAATGAACTTTCAAGTAAGTCAAGATGTTTGTAATAAAAGAAATTTTATGGTACGTATTTTTCCGCTGCGACTTTTGTCATGTACGAATTAGGGTGTTACAAGTTGGTATCAGAGCCCTGGTTTGAGGGAATCAAGTACGAGAAGGTAAGTACTTGAACTCAAACTTGTGTGCTCTTGAGATAAGAAATCCGTACAATCTAAGACTCGATCAAGATCCAAAGGTAAAGGCTAAGGTAAGGAGGTACTTATGTGTACGTATAAAGAAACTGACGGTTTTGTATGTGCAAGGTTAGTATAAGTGTTTGAAGAAGAGGACTCTTGAATGCAGTCTAGGATGAATGCTAAGGCAGGCAAGGATTCGAATGGACAGACGGACCCCAGGTACACATTGTTAATATGTATGGTACCGGTGTTAAAAGAAAAAGGAAGAAATCTCCTTGGGAAGGTAAGTACTAAATGGAAGACAACGATATTGTTTTGATAAGATTGTAAAAATGTAGCACGAACAGAGACCCACTACTGCAGACATAAGGCGATGATTACCTGAAGGCATGAAACTAGTATGTGAATTGCGCACCTGGCCAGTACGCAAGAAGCATATGACATTCGTGAGACCGTGGTAATTATCGCAGGTATGTCTGTTAGAATTGGGTAGCAGGTGGGCGTGCGGGTGTAGTGGGTAGTAAGACTCTCGGAAAATTGAGAGTACTATGTAGGAATGAAAAACATGAATGATAAGAATGCAGAATGTTGAATCTGTAAGAAAGTACGGATCAACAATGTATGAATGCAATGCTTGAATCCGCGAGACGGATTCAAGGGATGAAAAGCGTATATGCAATGTTTGAATCCGCGAGACGGATTCAAGGAATGAAAGGTATGAATGCAAGGATTGAATCCGTGAAACGGATTCGAGGATGAAAGGCATGAATGTAATGTTCGAATCCGTAAGGCGGATTCAATGAATGAAAAAGCATGAATGATGCGTCTGAATCCGTGAGACGGATTCAAAAATATAGAAAGATGAAATTTAATCCGCCTAAGAAGATGTCGGGTTGTGACCCGGACAATAACTTGAGTATGGGCGGGAATGGTAAGATTAGTAAGAAATATTGAAACGGTGTAATAAGGTTTTTGCAAGTAAGCATGAAGGGAAGGAAGTACGAGCGTGTACTTCAGTTGGCGAAATGATTAATTGAATGAAAGTATTGCATGTAAGAAGTAGAATGTGTGGTACGTTATAGCAGGGACGTGCACGAGCGGAAGCTCATTACACGAATGAATGAAACCTGGCCTGTACGGCTAGTATTAGAGGAAAAGATGATCGATCTGGGTTGCGGATCGTGGTTTAGGAAATGAAAAAGAGGTTAGTAAAATGTTTAACTTATGATGAGAGAGATATGAATTAATTATACACGAGAATTAAGTAATGCATGAAGTGAAAGCTATAGTAATGTGAAATGAGCGAAGTGATTTAAAGATGAAATAAGGGTATGCAAAGTACACGTAACTGTAGAAAATGTAGAATAAGGTTAACGTTAAAGTTAAGCATATATGATTATGTATAGATTTCAAATGCAAGGTAAGGTCGTTTAGTCGACGAAAACGTTATGAATGTGCAAATAAACAGAACGAATGTTAATAATGAAATGTTGGAAATTATTAAGTAAACGAAAAGATATATTGCACATGATGAAGGAATGTTTGAACGAGGAATAAACCACTAGCTATAAAGGTTGTTAGAAATTAGCGCTACAAGTGAAAGCGATACTAATAAGAACTCCGGAACGGGTTCTTGGAGCAGTGCATGTAGAGAATGTAATCTTACGAGTTGGGATGAAGATATTGGGTTTGTTATGAACGGATCATATGAAGGTGTGTAGGATTACAGGTCAAAGAAGTGTGTATATTGAACCGTTATTAATAATTCAAGAAATGAGAATGTTACATGAAAGTAAAGTATGGAAGGTGTGGACTTATTAGGTAAAAGTCATTTATCTGAATAAATTATGAATTGAAGATGGATAGTTACCTACTATGATAATCTACCAGTTAATGTTAAACATACATGTGTATGTGTAGATTACGAAATAAGATCGAATAGTGATGGAGATAGCAGGAAAAGTTTCAAGTAAACCACACATGTGCACATGATATACGAGTAATAGAATGATGAATGAATCATTATCTATGTAGTGCGTAGGAAATTAGCGCTATCATATAAAGCGACACTAATAAGAACTCCGGAGCGGGTTCTTTAGGAAAGAAGATAGACATTCTGATGGACTAGAGGTAGTGTTGATGGGACGTAGAGAAGATAATTAGGGTTAAATGGAAATGAAGAAGGTTTCGGGGACGAAACCTTGTTTAAGGGTGGTAGACTTGTAACGCCCCAAAAATCTGAATTTTAATAATTGTCGTATGTTCTTACGTGGCACGTTATGAAATAAATAACTAGGCTATTTAACCTAGTTAAGGGTAGGGTCAAAAGTATTGAATGATGATAGTTGTGCCAAGTATGTTAAATGGTAAACATGAGGGGCTAGATGGTATAGAATGAAAGTTGAGTTATTAAAAGAAAATAACAACACACACAAACACACATTCGTGTGTGTTCTAGATCGATCAGGAGGCTCCCATGGAGCCTCAAACCCTAATCTCATCCTTTTGTTCAAATTGAAAAGCAAGATGAAGTCTAAATCCAAAACCGAGCATGGATTAATGATCACCAACACGAGGGGATCATAAGGTATGTTTTAAACCTAAGATTTGTGATCATGTGTGAAGTGGGTTATGTTCAAAATCGTGAGTTGATATGAAATTAATCATGTACAAGGGTTATAATCTTCGTATAGAACATGGGTTATGAATGGTTTGCGTCAATTGGATGATTAGAGGTGAAACCCGTTAGTTATGGTGAAGATGATTACTAGAAGCACCACCTATGTTCAAGTTTTGTTGAAAGATTGATGTATTATGTGTGTATGATGAATTCTTGTTAGATAAATTAGAAGGAATATGATGATGTTATGTTTAATGTTCATTTGGAATGATATATAATGATTAGTAGTAGGTTTCGAGGGGTTATGTATGAGTTTAGAAGATTTATGCATGAATAAGTTGTACGTTATGCTTAAAAGGTAGTACGTACATCAAGTGTATGATAAAAGGTATATGATGTTGTCCGTATAGTCGATTATGATGTTACGGACATATATCGATAAGTCGATAGTTACATAGGGTTAATAGTTGACTTTTGGAAGTCAACAAGTATATGAAACATGATTTGACTCGTTGTCGTAAAGGTAGGATTATAGGAAGTCGTTTGATACATGTTATGATAGTATGCTTTAATTTTGATTACACGATAAATTACATGTGTTGGAAAGGATATGAAGTTGACTATATGTTTTATGCTTGTTAGAAAGGACTAGGGAAAGTTAAGAGTGGATTATGTGATTGATATGATTGTGAATATGTACAAATGAGCATGCTAATAAGAGCGTGATTTCGATGAAATGAAAGTATAGGAATCACGTAGAGGCGGGATCAAGCATGAGGTGTTAACGGGTCAGGAGAAGGCAAGGAATCGGACACGAGCACGGACGCATAAGGTAAGTGATTCCGTAATCACTTCCTAGTTGTTGATGTAAATTTATATGCATCTTAATTAAATATGATAATTGTGGTTAAATATGAATGAATTGTACGATGTCGATGAAGTATTAAACGGATCTTGGATTTGATCCAAGGGAGGAATGTGTGATTAAGAATTTAAGCTAAGTAGTAGGAAGGGTTATTTATGTAAAGATTTCCTTTGTTGTTAAGGATAGAGAGAAGTTGACCAAAATGCCCTTGATGGGTATTTTGGGCAAACGATATTACAAAGTAGTTTAGGAACAAGTTATTTGATGAGTATAATGTTTTGAACAAGTATGGAAGCGGAGAGTATGGTCTTGGTATGTCATAAACCAATTATTTTCGCAAATACCCATAACGGGTCAAATAATTAGAATGGGACAATAAGCCGATAGGGCGTAAGATAAGATTTTCATTAATCCGGATGTGGGATTTTAAGTTCGCATGATAGAATGTGAATTTACAAGCATGTAGGAAGAAACGGGAGGTTAAACGGGTAAACGGTTCAAAAGTTACGCGCGTTTTAGTGCGTTCGGACGACGAAACGAATCTGCAGAAAAAGAGGATTTAGGGAGGGCGTCGCCGACGGGTGCATAGCCCGTCGCCGACGGGTTGGTTTGATGACGATTGCGCGCGACGCCTTATGTTTCTGCCTACGGGCAAATGTGCTTACGGGCTTTTCCCGAGCCCGTCGCCGACGGGTTAGTAGCCCGTCGCCGACGGCTTCTTCTGCTTGTTTTCTCTGTTTTTCGCGTCATGCATTCCCGGTTAACCCGTAATGCTCCCGAAAGGCTCCTTAACATTGTATGAGTTAATATGTATGTATATGTACGTATGTAGAGACGTAAGTATATGTACGTGTGAGTGGAAGTATGTATATGTATAGCTACATTCATTTTATGAACGTATGTAATTATGTAGTTATATATGCATGTGTGTTTATATGTAGGTATCGGTGTATGCATGTAATCAAGTCGTTATGTATGAGTATGAGCTCTAGGAAATTAAGTATGAAGGTATACACGTGTGTGGGTACGAACGTATATATATATATATATATATATATATGTGGATGGAAGTATGTAAGTATGTGTACGAGTAGGTAGTAAGGTATGTAGGTATGTAGATATGTATTTATGTATATGCGAAGATGCGTATGTGTATATGTACGTAAGTAGAGACGTAGTAATATATGTGTATGTGTAGATGTGTATTTGGTACATACGAAGGTACACATGAGTGTATGCATGTAAGTAGATATATAGGAAGGCATGTACGTTGTAGACGCGTATGTATGCATGTAAGGAGGTATGTATGCGTGCTTTAGATACGTCGTGTAATACGTTATTAATGGTGCGCCTTGAGAATGATAAGTAATGCAGGTACACTATCGAAACCTCACCAGGACAAGGATACGCAGATGAAATGCTTAAAGTTAGAAAATTAATGGAATTGGAAGTGTACGAGATTGAACCTTGTTTATGTATTGTATACTAATGTTATAAATGTATGTGGTGAGTGCAGGTTGTACGAACCACATGCGGTTATCACGAGGAATAGAGATCGAAGATCGAGTCTCAAAGTAGCTTGTACGGGAATATATTTGAGTATGTATTGTAGTAAACATGACTTATATCTTATCTTTGTAAAAGATTCATATTTAAATGAACTTTCAAGTAAGTCAAGATGTTTGTAATAAAAGAAATTTTATGGTACGTATTTTTCCGCTGCGACTTTTGTCATGTACGAATTAGGGTGTTACAATATTGGATATTGGCGGTTTCTCTAATAAGGACACCGCCCCCTCAAAGCCACAAAAACTTTGGCGAATGCTCTGTATAGAAAAATTGCTCAAAGCCTGAGAGAAGTTTTTGATTTGTCATACCGCCAGAAAGCGGTGTTTGAGTGCCTGAAGGGTCCCCATGATCAGGATTTTTTGACCGTTACCCCGATTGAGAAGTTGGGACAATGCATGTCTCCAGTAGAATACAGAGTCATTCTCAAATACTAGTTGATGATCCCTATATACCCGGAAGATGAAACCTGCCTGATATGCCGTAAAACTTGTACGGATAAATATGGGGAGCATGCAGTTCATTGTAAAGAGCTCCCTGGGTTCAAATATCGGCATGACTGGGTCCGGAATGTTTTGTGGGACATCCTAAGAAGAGCTGAGATTTCTGCTAAGAAAGAGGCTCTTGTGAATTTTCTCACAGACCCTATGGAAGGGAGATCTACTCTGCGACCAGCGGATCTGCTCGTCTTTGGTTAGGATGGGGGAAACATGCTTGTGTGGACCTCATCGGGGTTTCCCCTTTGGTTGGTTTAAGGGAAAACGGGTTTGTAGCTGGAGAAGCAGCAAGAAAGGCAGAATCAAAGAAACTGGATAAGCACGCTAAAGCTTGCGCAGAGAACCAGCATGTCTTTGTCCCTTTTGCCTTTGATACATTTGGCTCCCTAGCGCCAGAAGCTATCCACTTCTTGACCAGTGTCCAACGGGTCATCCGCAACAATTGTTCAACCCTAGGGGGCAGGGGTTTGTATTTGGAAGGTTAGGGTTTGCAATTCAGAAATGGGTGGCGGCGCAACTTATTGCCCATCTACCTTCTGTTTTGATGTAAATTGGCAAGTTTTTTGGTGAAATATATTGTGACAAAAAAATAATAACTTTTAACTTTCACCAATCGGCCGATAACACTCACAACTTTCGATTTGTACCACATCACTCCCAACTTTCAACTTATGCCCATAACACTCCCAAACTAACTGAACCCTAACACAATTTGTTATTTTTTGCTGATGTGAATTTTTTTGATGATATAGCATCTGACTTGGCTTTTTTTTATGACGTGGCAACTAAGGTTGCATATGACGTGGCTTTTTATATGACATGACAACTGATGTGGCACTAGTTTGGTAACATGACAGTTGATGTTAGCAAACTGAGTTAGTGTTGGGTTAGTTTTGAAGTGCTATCGGCCAATAAGTTGAAAGTTGGGAGTGGTGCGGTACAAATCAAAAGTTGGGAGTGCTATCGGCCAATCGGTGAAAGTTGAGGTTATTTAAATCCAATATATGGTGTGATACAAATCAAAAGTTGGGAATGTCATCGGTCAATTAGTAAAAGCTAGGGTTATTTAGATCCAATATCCCTTTTATTTATTATATATCATTGGTTTCTTATATATTAAATCAACTGAACATTGTGTGTTATTTTTTGTTTATAGTGATTATTACTTAGTTATTGTCAGATGTTATATTATTATATTTAGCCTTTTCTGTATATTCATATAACACACGCTTAAATAAGTTATTTACTTATTTATTAATTATATACTAAACTTGTATAAAAAATATGTCTCAAATATAATAAACTTGTATCAAAAAATATCTCTCAAATATAATAAACTTGTATCAAAAAATAGGTCTCTAAGTATTTTAGCAATTGTTTCAAAGTACTTGTAGTTGTAGACATACGGTGATTACCTAAATTTGGGCCATGTTGATGCAAGGCTTACTCATTTCATCAAAATTATGAGGTACCAAAAATGTCCATATGGATAACTTATTATGTTTCCATCATTTGACTCTCCATTATTTGGCTCTCATGATAATTTTTTGAAATCTTGAAATGCCACTTTCAATTATCCAATTTACATGATTTTGTTTGTGTTTAAAGAGTAAAATTTAACAAGTGCTCCCCACAACTATGCTTGACATCCCTACATTTTATATGATCATAAAGTTGTTTGTAACCTAGCAATCTCCTTTCAATGGTTGATTTTGTAAATTGAATTCCAATATATTTTTTACTTTTATTAAGATTCGACCAATTTACAATGATGACGTATGTGGTTGTATGTTGTGAGTGACATACTAGAATACTTTTTACAAGTATGTAGTTTTCAATCTTTTAGGTATATACGTTTTCGAGCTCCGGTTTTATAATCTTTTTAGATATATACGTTTTCGACACCCCGGTCGGAAATCTCAAGCTTCGCCACTGCACCTATGTATGGTTGATAACTTGATACTTGTTGCAAGCATCCATATAAAACTTGTTTCATGTAAGACATTAATGTATGTTAATTTACGAGGATGCATTGATGCGTTATTGAATATACCCAAAACATGATTTTAATCATAATTAGCAAATCCTCTTATAATATATTGATACATTACCATCACACCATACCATGTATCTTAAAAAGTTATAAATAATTGTTTTTTTAATGGAAAAGAATCTCATGTGTAAACAGAGCCGGCCCAAAGGGTGTGCGAGATGGGTGACGGCTCAGGGCCCAAACCCATTGAGGGCCCAATTTTTTTTGTTTTTGTATTAGTTTTACACTGTAAAGTTAGAATATATACGTAATGAATCGAAAAAAATGTCATTGTGAAGCACTTGATTTGATGGTTTGAAAGTCACTTTAATAATAAGAAGACACGAGTTCTAATACTGGCGTCTTTTTGTTTCTCATCTATTTATTTGTTATCAGTAGTGATGATCGTAATTATGGGCACTTTTCAAGAAATGCAATCCAAGTGGCATATAAGATGTGGAAAATAAAGTGGACGGTCCAATGCAAGTCTATCAAACATGTCATCTGACATTCTCTTTATTTCATAACCCCAAATCATCTTTAAAGTGTGGAATCCAAAGTATACATACCAAAGTAGACTTATGAAAGCCAAAATTGCTTTCTGTTTCTCATCACTATGAAATGTTTGTGGGGTCTTGTTCTTTATGTCATACACACACATTCATATTTATAGCTTGAGAGCAACCAATCTATCTTTTATCACCCAACCTTTTGATCACTTTATATGTTAACCAATAAAGATAAAGATATGACCCATAAATTAATTCATCTTTTGAATAAATGTTTTGAGCTTATGGGTTGCTAGCTAGTTATAACAATTGCTTTGAGTGGATGAAGTAAAAGTTGTATTTTTGTAAAAAATTCTTAGAAAGTTATAGGATATAGTTATTGAATTTTTTCCATCAAGCCATTCAATACTACTGAAGTGATTCTTGTCGTGTCGTTTTTCTTATTATGGTCGTACTCTCAAATATTTGATATTTGTCACCGTCAATGTTTTTGTATAGAATACCCTTTCGTTCTAAGTTTGTAATTCTCAAAAGGCAAACGATCTAGGGAACTAATAAATATATAATGATGCTAAAAAGTTTTTAGTAAATGTAATACGATTCAGTTTTATACAAAATGATAATAGCATTTCTTTTGAGATATTTATAGATTTTTTTTAACATCATAATTTTTAACATCTTAATTCCACATGTACCTTGAACTTGTAACTTGTAAGGATTTAAACCCATAACCTCATATTTATAAAGGTCTGGTCTATTCGCACACGGCCTTTGTCTTTTTGCACACTCAAAGCGCCCCGCATTTATAGATTTTTTTTAACATCATAATTTTTAACATCTTAATTCCACATGTACCTTGAACTTGTAACTTGTAAGGATTTAAACCCATAACCTCATATTTATAAAGGTCTGGTCTATTCGCACACGGCCTTTGTCTTTTTGCACACTCAAAGCGCCCCGCTATGGCCAAAGCGGGGCGCTTTGAGTGTGCAAAAAGACAAAAAGCGTTGGCTGGAAGTTGTGTTGTTTATTTTTTGAAATAGGTGGGATATGGGTTAGTTTGGTAGTGTTTTTTGGAGGAAAAAATTGTATTTGAGTTTTATAATACGTTGTTTTATAATTACGTTTTTTTACGTCATTATTTTTATAGAACGTATATAATATAAGTGCGTCTTTATAAACTGTTAACCTAGTTTATTTTGTTAAATTAAACGAACACGTTAAATAAATTGTACAGAAAGCCATAAGAATTAAACGTAAACAATCCAAAACCAACGTGATGTAAATAGAAGATTAACTGCAATATATATATATATATATATACAAAACAAAAAGGTACAACTGACTACATAATACATAACAAAACACTATACAAACAAACTAAGGTACTAATCCTCGTGCGGTGGGGACGGTGGGAGGGGAAGTGGAGGCAACCCAGCTAGCTCTCGTAGAGAAACGAGCGTCTCGATGATCCAGTCCTGGCGTGCGGCCTGGCGTCTGAGGCGCCGGTCGAAGTCCTGAGCCACCTCACGCGCTACCGGAGGCAGGTCAGCGTAAACGTGCTGCGGGTACTGTGGCGGCTCAGGAGCTGGCTGAACTGGTGGTACCGGGATCTCCTCGATATGCTCCTCCTGAGCCGAATCCTCTAATACAGGCTGAGCCTGAGGCTGAGCCTGAGCCTGAGCCTCAGCCTGAGCCTGAGCCTCAGCCTGAGCCTCAGCCTGAGGCTGGCCCGGGAACTGATCGAGTCCCAGAGCCTGTAGCTGAGCCTGCCGAGCGGCCGCCTGAACATCAGGAGGGGCCAACACTCCAGGCCTCACCTCAATAACAACCGGGATGACCTCCGGCACCGGCTCCGGCTGCCAAATCAGCCTGTCACGTCCCCGAAACCTCAGACCAACATCAAAGGTACGGGTAATCTGCATGGCAGATACTGACGCGCGGCCCAACCTGATAGACGGGACCGGATCGGACAGCTCCGGATCATGCTCGGGCACGAGCCCGAGCGAGCGTGCGATGGCGGTGATGAATGAGCCAGTGTGCACCCACCCGCGGAGCTGCCAGTGGTATGCTGTGGCAAAGTAATCTGCCAGGCAGGCTGCTAGATCGCAGGGCTGGCGGCGCAGTAGGCAGTATAGAAAGAAAAGGTCACTGAGGTTGACCTTCTCCCTGCTGGCACCCCGCGGCACGATAGTTGCCGCGATAACATGCTGCAGGTATCGGAACAAGGGGTCTCTAATGGTGGTGGCCTTTTGCCAGGATTTCCCAAAGGGAACCCTGGAAATGGACCTCCAGAAACTGATAAGCGTCTGCCAGTCCATCATCCTAACCGCCTGCGTATATAAATCAGTATCAAGCTCGGCCTCTGTGTACAAACCTGTATAAACAAATAATATTAAATAAACAAATAACATTAAATAAACAAATAATAATAATAAACAAATAATATTAAATAAACAAATAACATTAAATAAACAAATAACATTAAATAAACAAATGATATTAAATATAAAATAATAAATAATATTATTTAAACAAACCTGTATGGACAACAAACTGCCGCACACTCATCCGAAACTCCTGACCGGCGAGACGGAATGTAACCTCGTGGACTGGAAAATCCGGGTCCTCCACGTAATCCGCCGGATGCGGCGCGTATGTAAACGTGGAAAGAAACTCCCACGTAAGCTCAGGGTACGAGTCCTCCATCGCTAACTCAAATAGGCGCGACCAAGGAGTATCTAGTCCAACTATCTCACGCGCCCGCGCGGCCTCTCCCACGGTCTCCAGCAGGCCCCAGTCTATCCCTACATGCTCCCCAATGGGGATGGTGCGCAACCTCGCGCATCTCCCCCTCGCCCGTGACCCCGGCGGAAACTGCAGGTACGGACATGTCGGCTCTTCCTGCTCTCCCTCATCTCCCTCAGCCTCCATATGCTCAATCTCGTCATCGGAGGAATCCATCCCTGCACGTTGATAAGATAATATTAAATATAAAATAATAAACAAATAATATTATTTAAACAATTTAAATAATAAACAAATAATATTAAATATAAAATAATAAACAAATAATATTAAATATAATTTAAATAATAAACAAATAATATTAAATATAATTTAAATAATAAACAAATAATATTAAACAAATATTATTAAACAAATAAAAAATAAATAAACTTGAACCAAAGCGCCGCGCTTTGGCCTTGGCGCGGCGTTTTGGTTCTTCATTTTGAAGAACAGATCCAGCAATCGATCAAATCCGGCCCAATCAAAACAATATCAAACATCTACATTTAACCAAAACGATTAAGGGTGTTCGATCTTACCTTTTAGCGGTCGAAAGATTGAAAACGAAGATATCCGGAGATCAGTGTGTGTAATCGCACCTTTTGTGTGTGTTTTGTGTTTTGTGTTGAAATGGGGGAGAAGTTGCCTCGCTTCAGGTATAACGAGGGACCAAAGCGCCCCGCTATGGCCAAAGCGGGGCGCTTCTGTTCTTATTTAAGGGCAAAGCGCTCCGCTTTGGACATAGCGGGGCGCTTTGGGCCTTTTTTAAATTTTTTAAAATTGTTTTTAATTCACAAACGCGTCGATAATAGTTTAAATTTTACGTTTTTTCCATTATACATCATTTTTTATTATATATGAACTATACTGCAAGTTCCGGATCAAATCGGTTACGTGTGATGTCTTATTCCGTTATATCGTATCATTTTGGTTTGAAAGCACAAGTACTCATGTGAGAGGTGTTATGTGTATCAGCCACCTACCGCACATGAACATGACGTAATTTTTCATTAATTGTAGTATTATGATGTATATGGTCATTTTGGGTCGTACAAGTGCGTATTGAATCTGATTGGGTCGTGTCGGTGACATTCGGTTTTTAACGTGATGTAACGCATATATTGAACAAACACAAACGTGATTATTATTAAACACATTTAACCTACATCGTGATCATATGGGGTTACATTAAGGTCAGGGGCACGATACGTAAGCATTTCGTACGCGTTGATCTGATCCCTGTATAATGTGTGCCAGGCTGCTGCGCGCTCTGTTCTGTTCGCTGTCCAGAGTGGGTTTGGGGGAGGCATTGGATAACAACCTCCAAGATCTACATGTATGAAATGCCCATGGTCGACGAACACAACCGCAACCACCAGGTGAGGTTGCTCAGCTTCGTTTGGCCCGCCCAGCAGAGGGAAAATTGTATTGCTCCCACGCATGTCGAAGGTGTGAACAATCACACCGTATCGTTGGGCAATAAGAAACCCCGTGTCAGGCATCGTCATGTAATTTTCGATATCTGCTCGTCCCACCCCCTTGAAATTGATCCGTCTAAGCAGCGCATCATAATGTCCTATGTTTTCCGGATCGAAAAACTGCCTCCAAAGCGATTCGTTCGTACGTAACTCCTTTATAAGTTGTTTCCGGATCATCAAATATGAATTTTGTTTCACTCCTAACCCAACAGCCACCGATCGAAACCCACAATGACCATCTGGTTTCACGTCCTTTATTCTAACGATGTATGGATGGATCACTTCGGGAATCTGAGATGCGTAGTTGCAGATCGCTATATCCGTCTTAGGACCGAGCTTGATCATCGGGAAATCAGGGTGCAGGTTGATCGGTTTGGTATTCTTTTGTCTTCTAGAATCTTCGAGTGATATGTACGAGCTGTGACGGGGAAGATCATCTGAGGCCTCGACCCAAGTTTCTTCCGAAGGAATGTACGAGCTTTTTCTAGCGGCTTCAACCTTTCTTTCTTCCTGC
This sequence comes from Helianthus tuberosus, assembly GCA_030545235.1. Classification (NCBI taxonomy): domain Eukaryota; kingdom Viridiplantae; phylum Streptophyta; class Magnoliopsida; order Asterales; family Asteraceae; genus Helianthus; species Helianthus tuberosus. The sequence continues at coordinate 185,171,495 of CM060449.1, forward strand.
GTTTTCAATGTTGGGCGACCACGAGTTTTCTTCAGAACAGCAGGAGGTTTTTTGTTATTGTTCCCTGGATTGAGGATTTGCTGAAACTTTTCAAAGAAGCTCCTTTTCATTTGAGGGGGTGTTGGATCGATCTTTTGTTTCAATTTTTCAAATTCCGCGTCTACATCGATATCCTCTATGTTTTTCTTTGCAGGCTTGAAGTTAAGCTTCTTCCAGAACACGTCTATGTGTGTGATCCGGAGTTGCTGACCTGTGGATGAAAACAAATTAGGTGGCAGAATCATAACGAGAAAGGTCAAAGATATTAATTACCTTTATTTTCCAACTTTTCCAAACGACAGGCACATGGCAAACCACAGCTGGTAAAAAGTTGGCAACCACAGCTTGCACCGTAGGCTCTCAACCCGTCTTCCTTACGTTTTAGTTCCCTACTCAAAAGCTCAATCGCATATATTGAAACCTTTCTGAGAATATATGCAAGCATGGGCTGCTTCTTGTGGTGCGTCATCACTTTTCGGAGGCTTGTTTCAAAGCTTGTACTAATCTCGGTGTATTGTCTATCAACAACATGATCAACATACAGTACAAGTTTATCCAGTGTGTTGCGATGACTTGGAAAGTGACTTTTTAGTGTTGCATGCATGCCCTCAACCCTGTTGGTCGTAGTTTGGTGAAAGTTGATAGTTTTGTTAATCCAGCATGATACAAACTTTTCACGGTACGAATCCAACCAGGATTTCTTCAAATAATCAAAAACCTCTAAAATTAAAAAAAACGTAAATAGTCAGTTTTTGTTATTATATAAAATTTGAACATAATTATGTAAGAAATACCTACGTTCACGGTCATCTTCTTTCAGCTGTGCTTCAAGGTTTTCCAAGTTATACCTGTATATTTCCTCGGTCGTAGACTCGCACAATAACCAAAATCTACGTACGAATTCTTTCCATTCCTTGTCAGAGAATTTCTTCTTGCTGTTCTTATTAATATTTTGTTGAATATGGAACCGACAAAGATACTTATGCGCTTTTGGAAAAACTTGTTCACACGCGTTCATTAGCGCAAAATCCCTGTCTGTTAAAATCACGCGCGGTTCCATACATCCTACCAGCATAGACTTGATCCTCTGCAACACCCATAGGTAGTTCTCTGACTTCTCAGCGGAAATTACCGCACAAGCAGCCGTAAACGATTCGTTTGTCGACGTCATGCCTACGACCTGAACAAATGGCAGGTTGTACATGTTCGTTTTGTAGGTGGCGTCAATCATTAGCACATGCGGGAAGGCACACCACATATTGAATGATCTTTCGTGAACAAAGAAGACATCTTCAACTTCGTTTGATATCTCATTCGTGCGCATGTAATAAGTGTAATTTTTTTCGAGAAGAATGCTTTCAAGTTTTTGCATCGGAGACTTACCGACATTTTTTTCGGCGTTGATCTTCTGAACAGCGTTGTGTATATCTTTCGGAATAAGCTTTCTAGCCGGATTGTTTTTTGTCAGCGTTCGCCATATACTTTGGTTGGGAATGTCTTGCTCTGCCAGCTCCTTAACCAGTTTTGTATCCTCCGAAGAAAGCCTTCTCGCATACGCGTGACCCTCTAAGTTTTCAATAGGAGTGTGGTTATGCTTCGCCTTCGTCACCTCGATCCTCCAAACACTTCCGGATGATTCTGAAAACCCGATCATCTCGAACGGGCAGCCTATTTTCTTGCTACCCGTTTTCCTCTGTGTAGCTATACTCTTATGCTCCCCACCAAAAGTACATTGAAACCAAATCTTGTAATTCTCTCCTCTTTTATTCGACCTCTTAGTCACAATGAGGTAACCGTTGTCTTTTGCCGTGTCTTGTACCCAACGCACCAACTCTTTACGTGACGAAAAGGTCTGCGTTGTATCAAACGAAAACGTAACCGGGTAACAGCCTTCCTCGTCAACAGACACATCCCCCGGCTCACCATCGTCACCGAGGTCCGAATATACTTGATGTTCAAAGTTTGTGCTCGCCACCGTAACCGAAATTCGAATAACCTTGTAAGCTCTGTTGACAACCGTAACTGTCGTTTGGACCACACTCCTGCTGTACAAAGCTGTACTCGCCACCGTAACCGAAATTCGAGTAACCTTGTTGTGCGTAAGGGTCCTCCACGGGGGTATTCAAATCCAGCGTCACCGTGTTATCACGATAACGAATGCCAGATACAACCTCTGCCTCCCTCAAGTTGGACGAGACCGGTTTCTCATACGAGTCAGAAATAGCGGTCCCCTCGTAAGAATCAGGAACAACTGTCTCGTCAGAATATTGACCGAAAATATAGTTGTTTAACCACGACATCGTTTTTTCAAGAGATGTAACTAATACAGCAAAACCGCGCGTTATTTTGAAGAAACACAACGGATGGGTGAATGTATATCAAAGTGTCTGTGAATGAAAATGTATAGGGTCGAAGTGTCTGTCTCACAGGTTGCTTTTAAAAGGTAAAATGGGTGAAATTTGGGGTCGAAGCGCCGCGCTATGGCCAAAGCGCGGCGCTTAGGGTTAACGACAAAACATCATAATCAGCTTTATGTCTGTCAAACAGTAGGGAATGTCTCAAATGTCAATCGAAGCACTTTTGTCGAGCATAGCGCCGCGCTTTGGCCATAGCGCGGCGCTTTGAGATGTGAAAATAATTTTGACCGTGTGTGATTAGCATGACCCTTTATAAAAAGAGACCCCATACCACTAGTGACTGACTAGACCAATAGAACATAGGTTGAGATATTTATAGAAACATACGTGAATATAATATAATGGTGTAGAATTTAAAACAACAAATGTTTCAATGATACTTGGGTGGTGTTTGTTTTTTTCTAAAAAAAGATATGTGCAGGCCCTTCTGTCTGTGTTGTGCAGACCACGCGCAGACATTGTCATCTACATACTGTTTGTTTTTTCGGAAGACGTTTCATTAAAAAATGTCTGTGGGAGTTCTTCTTGGTGTAGACTTGACCCAACCACTTTTAAGATATTCTAAGGTCTGCAGAGGGTTAAACACCTCCACCCACCACCACCGTCTTTTTCTACAAATGTCTGTAGATATGATCCGCAGACTGTAGCCATTTTATCTTTTAAAAAACAAACTGCACCTTGATCTCTTTATCGCCATCTCTAATTTTCCTAAAAAGCAAAGACACCAAGAAAAAGTTAAGGGGGACAAAAAGAAAATTCAATTTGTATTTGACTACGAAAACTCATATATGTGTGTGTGTGAACTTTATATGTATAATGTTTCTATACATGTGTATGTATATATGTATGCATACATGTATGTAGAGGGTAACAATAAAACTAAATAATTAGTAAGAAAACAATTCCTAAATTTTGATATGTACACCACTACATCTATTGAAAAGAGTAGGTCAGAAATAGTTGTTATAAATATTAATTAATTTCTTTTTAATCATACTATCTCATTTTATTATCAATCAACTGTCTATCCACGTCAATAAATTATGATGGCATGCATTCAAGATCGATTAGTCATTTTTTTTCCACGACATATATGTCATCATACATTCCAGAAGATACAAAATAAAAGTTTGTGGACGTCGATAGGCAATTAGGATTCTAATTATAAGCTAGTTGAATGCATGTAATTGTATATTTATGACTATAGAAAAGAATATATCCATACATACACACATATGTATATATAAAGGGGCCCATCCTCCACACCGTAGGTCCATCCCCTTTAGGCTCATCCCTATACCCGGTGACGTGGACGCCTACATGACGGGTCATCCTTTGAGGACGACTCTCCTCTGCACCCCATAGTCTTAGGGTGAGAGGGGCACTCCCCTCTTAGGGGAGTCCCCTCTCTTACGCACGGCCAATCAGCACGCGCCACGTCAACTCCCCTCTTAACTCCCCTCACACCCTCAATTTGATGGCGGCACTCCGCTCTTAGGGGACTTGTTTTTTTATTAAAAAAAAGGAAAATAATTGATTGGTTGAAAATGAGGGTGGCCCACCATCTCCTCTCTCCTTCATGAGGTGAATACTCCCCGACCCCCCTCCCCGAATTCACTCACCGCAGGGATGGCGGCGGTGTTCCCGCTGGGGGAATTGGGTCACCGAAGCCACTCCCCGCTGGTGCCCCGTATACCCTTAGGATTGAATCCTATACTACTCATTTTTTTATTATTTTTATCGTTGTGCCTTAAGAATAATATAAGTTAAACGTGTAAGGATAAGACTTTATTCTCAATCAATATTTTACTGTTGATGTTAACAAAAATTAATATATTTAAATGGCCATACGAACCAAATCAAATTGTAGACCCTATACTTACTCTCAATAAACCCAAAATGTCTCGGTGACCCAACTCTATCCGGTAAAAAAATTGTTGACTCGGCCTAATAGTTCTCTCTTGATGTTTATCTCTCGTTGTGTATGTATAATATGTATGTATATTTCATAAATTTATGTTTGTTAGTTATTGTATATTATGTATGTATAGCAACTACATATGAGCGCGCACACACATATATATATATAGGATTAGGATCAAATACAAAGGATCCTAATTGTAAGAAGTGTAAGAAGGATTTATAGAGTGACAAGTGTCCAATAACCTAAAAAACCCACTACAAAAAAAAAAAAAAAAAAAAAAAAAACATCCACCACCACCAAAAACCTAACCCCCCCTCATCACCCACCCAAAAAAAAAAAAATTTTTGCCGAGGGGGTGGGGGTTTAGGTTTTTGGGTGGTGGTGGGGGTGGGGGTGGGTGTTTAGCTTTTTTAGGTTTTTTTTTTTTTTTTTTTTTTTTTGGGGGGGGGGGGGGGGAGGGGGGGTTTTTGGTTTTTTTTTAGGTTTTTGGGGTGGGGGTAGGTTTTTTGGGGGTTTTTTTTTGTGAGGTATAGTTTTTTTTTTTGTTTTTTTTTTTTTTGGGGGGGGGGGTAGGTTTTTGGGTGGTGGTGGGGTGGGGGTGGGTGTTTTGGTTTTTTGTGGTGATGTAGTGGGTTTAGGTTTTAGGTTATTGGACACTTGTCACTCTATAAATCCTTCTTACACTTCTTACAATTAGAAGCTTTTGTAGAATAACTTGACCCTATATATATATATATATATATATACACACGGGAACAATACACTACTGTCTAAAATTCTAAATTGTATAACTTTTTGACCAATAGTTTACATTTTTCTCTAAAATTTATATGTTTTTACATGCACGTGCCTAGGTGTGCATAAAAAGTTATCAAATAAATTTGCTTATACATATTTTAGCTTTAAATCGATCACTAGTACATACATATCTATACTCTATACTATATAATAAAAGAAATCACTTTTGGGACACATGTCGCTTTATGAGGTGGTCTCACTTAAAATTTGTAGAAGAGATTTGATGATAAAGATAAGTGATAACCATATATTAATTATTAAAATTAAAAGATTTTGATGATAAAAATAAGGATAAATGGATAAGTGATAACCATATATTAATTAATAAAATTAAAAACTATATATTAACGTTTTTATTATTTATAAAGATAAAGATAATTTTAATTGTTTATATAAAAGTTTATAATCTTTATCTTTATTTACTATCTAATAACCGACGGGTAATGAAAATTAAAAAAATAACATTTTTTTTCTTTTAGCGTTTTCTTTTACTTTTTCCACTTATTAATAAGTATTTAATTTAAAATTTCATCGATTTAACTATGCGTAATACTTAAGTTTCAAACCTATTAATAAATAAATAAAAATAAAGTAAAATGTTAACTTGTGTAATACACAAGTTTCTAACCTAAAAATAAATAAATAAAAAACAAAGTAAAATGTTATAATACATCAAAGTTCATTTTTTTTTCAAAAACATATATTGACGACCATATGTGTTAACCGATAATACACATGTTTATTCAACCCATGCAATACACGTTTCTAAAGATGTAACTTTTTTATCATCTATAATAGGGAAAATGTCACGGAATAGTAACCAAGTTTTAAAAGCGTTCTAATTAGGTCATTTGTATTGTTTTTGTCCCAATTAGATAACTTAACATTCCAATCGAGTCATGCTCTTTTTTCCATGTGTCAAGAAAAAAATGGAGCATAAGATGTTGGGTTCGGATTATTTTAATATATGAAATTATATTTATTAAAAATAAAAACACTTTAATTACATTAAAAATTAAAAAAACAAGTTACAATCCACGTCACTCGAGTTAGCATCAAATAAAAGGGAAAAAAGAAATAAAAATCCACATCACCACGGTTACCTATGAAATAGATGAAAAAACCCTTAATTTTAATAAAAAAATGAATGTTGAGTGATCTGATTGAAACACTTTTGAAACTTGAGTGACCTAACTGGAACACTTTTAAAACTTGGTTACTATTATACAAAGTTACCCCATAATATATAAAGTTATATTTATTCAACCCGTGTAATACACGGGGTTATAACCTAGTAGATTATATAAATTATCTACAATCAAACTAATTTCTTCTTTCTTTTCTGAATTTAATGAGAGATTATATTTGTACCTGTAGGTCCCTCTCTCGAGAATGAGATAAAACCTTTTCCTTGTTATATCAAACACACTAGCGAGTGCGGAATCCAAGCTAGCATGCAACCGAGAATGTATACGAGAACAAGCACAAACACAACACACAAGATTCACCGATTAACACCACATGTATTAATACGAATGAAGGGTCCGGTTACAAGCTCAATGTTTACAGATATGTTCTATAAACTCTCAAAGTGTGTGTGTCCTCTCAACAGAATGCTCTCTCTGTTTCTCTTGTGTCCCACTATGTATTCTCTCTTAAATGAACACAACACAACACATGGGTATTTATACCCGACACAGCAGGTCTGGTCGAAGGATCAGACAGATTGATCGACAGATCATCTGTCGACCAGAAAGCCCATCGAAAGATCACATATACCTCGAAGGATGATATCCTTCGAGGTCCATCTTTCGAATGCTTATGTTTCGATCTCAACATCGAAGGATATAGGCAATCCTTCGATGAGACATCCTTCGACTCAAACAGCTTACAACAATTTTCTAACTGTTTGGTCAAGTCAAACCAGGAGGATGGTTGACTTGGTCAAACTTACATCAACCTTACATTAAAGACATCGTTTTGTATCATGACGAAATACAGACAAAGTACAGACACAAGTGCACCAACAAACTCCCCCTTGGCTGTAGCTTTGTCTCGATCTTCGTGTCTTCAAGGCCGAGTCGAACCGAGCCGAGTCGCGTCCACACAAAGTGCATCAACAAACTCCCCCTTGGACGCTACTCGTGATGGTTCGTCTTCTATGTCTTTCATGTCGGAGGATCTTCAAAGTTTTCACGCGTCGTAAGCAGAAAGTGTATCAACAAACTCCCATATAACTTAGGTAGTGTGTCAATAAACTCCCCCTTAGATTGAACTCTCCATTGAGTCCTGCTCGTGAATCTTTTGACTTGTCAATTCTTCAGATCCTTGTGGTGTTGGTGAAGGGACAGCGGCAACTCGATCACTTTATCCTTTGAGTGCCTCCACTTCGTGTCTTCATTCCAAAGCTTTTCATCGAACATGTTCTCCTAGCCTTTAGCATCTGCACATGCAAGAAAGCTAAACGCATAATGAGAACAACCGTTTGGAATATAGTTAACATTTAAACTAATGACACATATGAGATCAAATCTCAATCAAACACCAACCGACATCAGTTTGAAAGTTTAGAAAAAATATTCATTTTAATCCTTTAACTTTCAAAACTCGTTAACTTCGACTGTTTATGAAGATGCAGTTGTTTTCCAGCTTACGATCAGGATTTTGGGTAGGATAGACTCGAGTTCCAACATCGGTCGATCAAAAATAAACTAGAAGAAAAATCTTTTTGGATTTTATAAAGTTTAAATTAAAACACACCTAAAATCTTTTTGAAATTTTCATTTTTTCGAATGTAAAGACGAAAAGCAATAAATAAAAATATACCAAGATACATAAACAGGAAACATTAAATAAATATTTACAGACATTCTTTTTGCGAGTTTCGAGGGTAAGAGAATCATATCAGTGTACGGTCATGCCAAAACGCTCTTGTTGTTCTTTTAGTTAACATTAAGATAAGCATCCTATAACGATTATCGGTATTGTTGTCCACATAAGCTCAACTTATCAATTGTAATCATGGCGAGGGGATACGTTAAGGTATAATTTATACTTACCGACCGGTGTTCATCCACATCACGACACATTCCCGTATCAAGGTATGCACGAGGGTTCATCTTACCGGTGAGTATACCGATTATCATCTGTTTGACCGTATATGATGTGAGATTCTCACTTATTTAGATTTGAAAACAAGCCCTATGTGATAGAATCACTTATTTATGAGGAACTTGATTTTCGATGCATGAGGGCACAGGAGCAAGTCCGTGAACAGGTCAGTACTTTCGTACAGCAGAGAGACGAACTTGACTCCCGGAAAGAATTTGTGATATATTATCACTTATTTGTTTGGACATGTGATTGTTTATCACTTATTGAGGTCGTATGCAATATGTACACGTATGTATAGTATCATGGAAGATCTAGACTTGCGTCCCCGTTATTTTTCGGTAAAAGATACAACCATGATACCCAGATGATAAGCAGCATAAAGACCGAATATCTCAGAACCTCGGCAATCTCTCAAACGAAATTTCGGTACTAAGACCATATGCCAATGAATGGTTCCCACCCAATCTTCAGTCGGATTTAAGTTTATATCACCCTGCACACTTTAAAATGATTGTGAGCCTACCGATACATCTTATATAGAGCTGCTTATCGTTTTTCATTTTGGGTTTAAAGAGGTTTAGACAGACCACTGATGTACTATCATTTTCTCTTTTGCTCGCCAGGAAACTCATTTTTGCTTTTCTATTGTTTTTGTGTTTTTGAAATTTTTCAATGTTTTTGGATTTTCAAAGTTTGGATTTACTCCCCCTAAAATCAATAAACTAAAATAAATTTAAAACACAAAGGTATTTACAAAAATGATTTTCCGATGTCGGATAACTCATGTTTTACCTCAATGCCGTTTACCAAAATTAAGTTTTAATCAGAAATGATTTAGCGAATTTTGGAAAAATCAGTTGGCATTTCGGTAAGCGGTGCGGACCATGACAGCAATGTCTGGCCAAAGAGTGCTGAACGAGACAATAATTCACAAAGCAGCTTAAATATCGACAAGTATAGGAGAGATTAGAAATTTAAAACCGTATCCTTCAACTGCTTCGTGCATTGACAGGAATCTGAGTGCTCTCCTAAACTGGATATCCACCCGGTGTGGATTTCAAAGTCGATTTTGTAGCTACTGAAGTCCCTTCACAGCAACAAGATCATAACCCTTTGGGTCCGGCTGGTCTTCCACATTGCACCAGCGAAGGTTTTTGTCTTTCTCTTGTGAGGTAGTGTGCGGTTGTTCAACCCATGCCAAGGCGTCCGCACACCTGGTTGGTTTGTTCAACAAACACATTTTCTTCAATCACACCGCGAAGAAAAATACACTGCACGATCACTTTGTCAATTGTGAACTTCAACCGTGCTGCAGGCGCGTATTCTTCATTCGAATCTATCCCGGGGACCCGATCAAAGCCTTGAACATTCACATTTTGAAATGATTTTCATTTTTGTCGAAGCTTTTCAATCTCATTCAACCACATTCTTTCACCATCATTCCTTCATCGGAATGTTTAACTTCTTATCTTTTTCCTTTTTCTCTTCCTCTCCATCAAAGGCAGCAATTTCTTCTGTTGCCTATTTTGTGCAAGGATGCTCCACTATCAACAATCTTACGACTATCGAAAGTTCCTCCTGGAATATCCTACACGCTTACTCAAAAATTAGTTGGAGAGAGGGACCCAAGCCTTTGTGGACTTGGGTCGTCCTTGATCATCGAGAAAAGTGATTTCAATCACTTGATGATTAGGAAAAAGAACCTGTGGTGCTCCCCCTGAATGAATTACCTGTTTTTGTTTCCAAGCTGTTTGACCTTTACCAGTATTTGCATTAATTGTTTTAGCATTTACTGGTTTTACAGTTTTAGGTTTTGCTTGAACATGTTTTTCTTCTTTGACCTCTGATTTTAAGGCCTTTTCAATTACCTTTTGATTCTTTTGTTTTAATTTCTTTTCCCTTTCTTTCAAGACACGTGGGTCTTGTTTCGGGGAAAATGATCGTTTTTGGTAATTGGTTTCTTGGGGAGCACTCGTTTTTGGCTTCAACTTTTGCAGGTATGGGCAGTATCTTACAATATGCCCAATTGTGCCACACTCAAAGCACATTCTCCGCTCTACAAACCTCGGAGAAACATGTTGATGACCAGACTGAGAACCAGACCATGAACTTTGTGATCTAGACGTGCTTGGACCTAAATCACATCCGTTGGTGTGTTGGGTGTAATTATTCTGATCATTTCGTTTTAAAATTCTAACTTGTTTTATAAAATCAAGGTTAGATTTATCCTGAAATGTTTCAAGTTTGTCTGAACCCGTGGATCCAACAAAGTTCACTTTCGGTTCTCTTTTCTTGACAGGAGCTCTTTTGTTTTGCACCCATTGTTGTTGAACCTTAGGTGCTTGAACATTCTTGTTCTGAGCCTTCTTTCCCTGTGCCTTACCTTTTCCGGAGTTGACTTGTTGTTTTCGCTCAACTTGTAGTTTTTGGTTTTCGTACTGTTTTCTAATTTGTTCACACGGAATTGGATCACATTGAGTGACAGTAGCTTTGCCACTTTTGTTCCCCAAAAACTTATCAGTGCATCCTTCAAAAATTTGCTCAATTAAATCTTGATTTACATTTTTAATTTGAAAATCTTTGTTAGAGTAAATTTTGTCATCTCCTTTGAGCGTGTACAACAAGTTACTCCCTTCAAAACTTGATACACTCGACTCCATTCCTTTTGACATTTCAGTCTTACTCGGTTTCACTGGTGGATCACACAGGATGTGATTCTCGATTGGAATATCTGTTGTAACCGAGTTAGACTGTTGGTTCACAATTACATCAGATTCATTATCCGAAGAATCAGCATCCTCAACAGTGGGAGGACTCTGTTCCTTAACACATGATGAATCTGTCACATTATCAGATTCAGATTCAGTTTCAGATTGGCCCGAGGATGATGTACCAGTTGTGAACCCGAGGCCTGCTGCAAAGTCATCTAGACCGAGTGGCACAGTAGGTTCAAAACGGGGCATATCCTCGTCATCAGGCAATTTGGAGTAATTGTGATTCATTGGGGGAGGACATGATTTGAATCCATTACCCTTCTTATCCCCCTTTTTCTTTTGAACATCAATAATGTGATCCAATACATAACGGGAATTGGAATAACTTTCCAATTTGTGCTTGATTGTTTCACATTCACATCGAGCAGTTGCCAATTCTACCATCTGCTTTTCAATTGTGTCTATAAGATCATTGTTAGCATGTTGTTTTCGTAACACAGCTTTTTGTAATTCTGAAACATCATGTCTTAATGACGCAATTGTTGTTTTAAATTCCTTTTCATTTCTGGTTAAAAACACGTTAGCTTCAGCTGATTTAGACAGATCTACAACCAATTCTTGATGGTGTTTGAGTGTGATTTCATATTTCTCTTGCAAAGCCTCGTGTTTGCTTTGCAATTCACAACACTCATCATTCAATGAAACATGTTTGTCTTGCAAGTCAAACAAACTAGCTTGTAAAGCATCATGTTTGCCTTGCAACTCAGACATGTTTGCTTCTAAATCAGCATTTTTAACACGCAAACTATCACAGTTATCACAATTAGCAGCAATGGGTTTATCGACACATACCTGACCTGATGAACTGTCGACATTAGCCATAAAGGCTGAATGGAGAGAAGACGAAAAGTAAGCAGCTTGATCCACATGATCATTGCCTGAGGTGGAGGATTCGTCATCTGAGCTTCCACTATTACCAGAACTGTCTTCATCTTCAGAAGATGCAACACCATTGGTGGAAGATTCTCCACCACTGGCGTGCTTTAGATCCTTTACTACTTCAGCAAAACATGTTGTTCCACCATTTCCTCCTTCTCCAAGCTGAAGCGACCAATCACAACCCTCATCTATTTGAACCACCAGCCCTCGGTTGGCATTTGATGGCCCTGCTTGGCTTTGGTTGTTGACAGGAATTATCGTACGAACATTGTTCCTGTTCTGGTTCTGCTGGTTGCCTTGATTTCTGAAGGGGTTTTGGTTTCCATGCTGAGCTGGTCTTGTGCATTCCCTTTTGAAATGACCCCGTTCACCACAGTTAAAGCACGTTACAGCTTGCTTGTCGAACCCATACTTGGTGTCTTTCTTGCTTTCCAAGTTGGTTCTCCCAGTCCTTTCCATAAACTCCTTTGCTCTTCGAATTGCACTAGCAAGAGCCCATTTTATATCCATCATTTCAAACTCTTCTTTATCCACTTGCTGATAATCTTCATTTGTTAGATTGATATTCCCAATCTGACCTGCAACTAATCCACTATAAGCACTAACCAAGGTATTCAACATCTCCATATGCTCCTTGGCTACTTCGACACTGATTTTGGAAAAGTTGGAAGTGTCTAATCTGACTGTGTTAGGATTGGAAGTGGCTTGAAAGTTTGAAGAGCTTCCATAAAACCCTTGCTGTTGCGGTTGTTGCTGCTGAGCTTTCGGTTGCACATTCGGTCTAGAAAACATCGTGTAAGCTGAAGGATCAAACTGATCTGTTGTTGAAGGTCCGGTGTTAGAGACGAAGGCTGTTTGAAGCTTCGCGTGTTGAGAAGCTGGTCTTTCTCCACTGATACCTCCTGCAATCCCAAAGTACATCTCTGGATTTTGAGGAGTTAGTGTTCTTTTTGCCTTAAGCTTTTCTTCTACATCCTTGTTCTCCAGTTTTTGAATCAACTCATACACGTTGATTGTGTCTAGAACACCATTTTCTTTAAGAATCTCAAGATAACTGCTCCATTTCGCTGGTAAGCTATCAGCGAATCTCTTCACCATTTCTTGTGGAGTGGCAGTGACTCTAAAACCAAACATCTCGCTCAACAAGTGATGGAACCTTGTAGATAGCTCTGCTAAAGTCTCATTCTCCATACACGTGAAACCTTCAAACTCTTTCTTCAGTAATTCTTGCTTGATCTTTCTAGATTGAGCATTTCCTTCACATCGTAACGTAAGCATATCCCACAAGCTTTTAGTCGTCGTGCAGTAAACGAACTGGTGGTAAATGTCTTTGTGAAGAGCTTGTGTGAAAATCATGAATGCCTTCTTTTCTAACTCAAATTTCTTCTTATCATCATCAGACATAGTGCTGTAAGTTTCTGGATTAGATCCTGCAACTTCCAAATCACTATCAAATGCGGTGAAGAAGCACATCCATAGATCTTGACCTTGCCCCTGAACGTAAGTTCTCAGCCTTTCTTTCCACCATCCCCAATCATTGATATGATTTAGCTTTGGCGGTTTCGTGCTTGTACCAGTCTCACTGTCGTTCTGCATCATAGATTGAATGCTGTTGCTTTGATTTGTGACCAATGCCCATTGATTTGCAGTTATCATTGCTGCTTGAGGTGGGACAATAGCCTGCATCCATGCTTTGTTGAAATCTGACGCAGATTGCGTAGCTGATGATTGCGAAGCTGCTGATTGTGGAGTTAGAGTCCACGCGCTTGGATCCCACTGACCGTTTGTTCCCATTTTATGAAAATTAATATATTAAGTGAAAATTGATTTAAAAATGAAAACAAGTTTTCTCTTTAAAAATTTAATTTTCACAAACTATGTTAAATTATCGAGAGATAACAAACAGCCGAAAGATCCTTGATCGAAAGACCTGAAAAACACAAACTGTTAAACACAAACAGATTAATGATCGAAAGATCAATACCTGTTCGAAGGATCAACAGGGTTCGAAGGATCTCTGTTGAATTTCGAACAAAGTTTTTCGAAAGATTCTCCAACCGAAGGATCCTTATCTTTCGAAAAAGTACTGTGCACCGAAAGATGATTTCGAAAGATGACTTCGAAAGACTCCCCAGCCGAAGGATCCTTGTCTTTCGAAAATGAAGAGTAGACCGAAAGATGAATGTTTCGAAAAGATTCCTTGGTTCGAAGGATGATGATCTATCGAACCTCCACTGATCGAAAGATGGTCTTTCGAGTTCGAAGGAAATCTTTCGAATGGTTCTGACACAGTTGACAATCGGTGATAAGTTGGTGAAAAAGTTGACGGGTTGGTGAGAACTTTCGGCAGAAAGTATGTTCAGACCATATCTTTCAGGTCTGAACATGCAGGTTTTTTACCAAAACAGGTAAGGTCCGAATATTTTAATCAGTTTACAACTCCCAACACACAAACACTTTGAAATTTAAACTTTTAAGATCAAAAGTGTAAAATACTAAGAACACTATGAATATCGGTTGAAGATAAGAAGAACAAACCCAGAAATATGAATATTTCTGCAAACCGACAACAAACCGAAACCCGATTTTAACAAGTTTTTCAGAAAAAAATAAACCTTTTAAACCCGAAAAACAGTCCGAAAACTCTTGGTTTTAACAAGGAGAAGAGCCAAAGCTCTGATACCACTTGTAGGTCCCTCTCTCGAGAATGAGATAAAACCTTTTTCCTTGTTATATCAAACACACTAGCGAGTGCGGAATCCAAGCTAGCATGCAACCGAGAATGTATACGAGAACAAGCACAAACACAACACACAAGATTCACCGATTAACACCACATGTATTAATACGAATGAAGGGTCCGGTTACAAGCTCAATGTTTACAGATATGTTCTATAAACTCTCAAAGTGTGTGTGTCCTCTCAACAGAATGCTCTCTCTGTTTCTCTTGTGTCCCACTATGTATTCTCTCTTAAATGAACACAACACATGGGTATTTATACCCGACACAGCAGGTCTGGTCGAAGGATCAGACAGATTGATCGACAGATCATCTGTCGACCAGAAAGCCCATCGAAAGATCACATATACCTCGAAGGATGATATCCTTCGAGGTCCATCTTTCGAATGCTTATGTTTCGATCTCAACATCGAAGGATATAGGCAATCCTTCGATGAGACATCCTTCGACTCAAACAGCTTACAACAATTTTCTAACTGTTTGGTCAAGTCAAACCAGGAGGATGGTTGACTTGGTCAAACTTACATCAACCTTACATTAAAGACATCGTTTTGTATCATGACGAAATACAGACAAAGTACAGACACAAGTGCACCAACAAACTCCCCCTTGGCTGTAGCTTTGTCTCGATCTTCGTGTCTTCAAGGCCGAGTCGAACCGAGCCGAGTCGCGTCCACACAAAGTGCATCAACAGTACCGTCTTTTATTTATGGGATATTTGATTCAAATAACCCTAACTTTCACCAATTGGCCGTTAACATTTTTAACTTTCGATTTGTACCACAACACTCTCAACTTTCAACTTATTTTCCTCTAACACTCTCTAACTAACTGAACCCTAACTCAGTTAGCTGATGTCAGATGCCACGTCATTAGAAATGTCACGTTAGCTGCCACGTCATAAAATATGCCACATCAGTTGTCGCGTCGGCAAAAAGGGCCACATCTGCAAATACTAACTGTGTTAGGTTTTAGTTAGTTAGGGAGTGCTAACAGAAAATAAGTTGAAAGTTGAGAGTGCTGGTGTACAAATCAAAAGTTAGGAGTGTTATAGACCAATTGATGAAAGTTAGGGTTATTTAAATCTAATATCCCTTTATTTATACTAGTTTAGATTGAAAGATGTAACAATCTTATTTTAATATAGTTATCCATCCCCATATATATATATAATCGGGTAAGGTTCATGCGAGAACCACCTATATTGCGAGAACCGTAAGAACCAATGTGAACACAAAAAAAAAATAACTAAAAAAAAACCTAAAAAATTCTAACCCCCCCACCCCCCTCCCCCCCCCCCCCCCCCCCCCCCCCAAAAAAAAAAAAAAAAAAAAAAAAAAAAAAAAAAAAAACCTAACCCCCCACCTAAGCTAAAATGCTAAATACTAAACCCCCCAAAAAACCTAAAAAAATCAAAAAACACAAAAAATTTTTTTAATATTTTTTACATTAAAATCGCTACTTTTAGTAACAAAAAAAATTTTGTTTTTTAGCTATGTTTAGGTATTTTTTGTTGTTTTCACATTGGTTCTCGCGGTTCTCGCAATAAAGGGTGGTTCTTAACGGATCCTTCTGCTATTATAATATGATGATATACTTTTATAAATAAAACAAAAAACTATAATGCTTTTGAGGTGGAAATGTAATGGTAGGGTTTCCAACTTATATAGATGATATCTATGCAAGCATGCTTGTGCAACAAAAGGCAGAAAATGAAGGGGAGCGTCTCCTACCATTTTTTGTCTCGTGTCTTTTTTTCTGTCAATATAATTGCCTTTCTCCAATTGTGTTTGATTTAAAAGCACAGTTTAAATGGTATGTTTAATATTTTGATGTTATTTCTTGTGTGTATTTTGTCAATCACAAAAGGATGTATCAATAAATCAAGGCCATTTATATATGGATCGGGTGTTGTTATATCAAATGATATTTACACATATATGCTATATGTGGTAAGGTTGTACAACGGTGTACAAAATCCGAGTCAAGAGGGTGACGACGAGGTGGAGGGTAATCGGAGATGGGCAACCATGAGGCAGTGGCTGACCGGAGATGGTGTGTGTGTGTGGTGGGGTAGGGTGTGTGGGGGGGGGGGTGGGGGGGGGGGGGGGGTCGGGGATGGGTAATAGAGGAAAAAGAAAAAAAGGTGTTTTTATTGATAAAGTGGTAATTTTCATAGAAAAGTAACATATTTTTAACAACCATTAGTTTCAAGTACCAAACTTATACTTATGATTGAACATTAATGAGTGGAGATGGTGTAAAGGGATGTGAGTTGAATTGTAAAGGGATGGTTGTAATTTTAGGATAAATTTGTTATTACAATAAACATAATTATTGTTTTCATTGCATTTTAAAATATTAAATGAATGGTTTGTTAAATTAAAAAGAAAGTGTTAATATTCACACATCCTTCTCCTCTATCTCTCTCTATATATACATAGATATAGAGAGAGATAGAGTAAAAAGAATGTGAGAATAAGACTTTGGGGGTGTGGAAATAAGATGAGCCTAAAAAAAATAAGTTAATATGTTTATGAATTTATAATTCCCACATATTAAGTTTTGTTTATTTTAATAAAATAATATACAATAAAAGAAATAATAAATAAATAAATAAGAGATCTGTGAAGTTTGTGATTTAATATTATTTTCTTATTTTTGTATCCTATTAAATATTTATTAATATTAATATTAAAAAATAATTTAACTAAATCTAATTTAAATTACAATAAAAATTTATATATTTTCTTGGTTCTATAAAGAAAAAAAAAACTTCTTCTATCTTCTACAAAGAAAGAGAAAATACAAATTATATATTATTATTAATTCAAAGTTTGATAAAAAAAATTATTATCCTTTTCTAAATTATATAATTCAAAGTTTGATTAAAAAAATACTATTATCCTTACCTAAATTTTATATACTTAAATTATTGTTTATATTATTATCCTTGTTTAAATATATAATTCAAAGTTTGATAAAAAAACAAAATATTATCCTTATCTAAATTATATTTAGTTAAACTATTGTTTGCATTATTATTATTAGGAAAAAGAAATTAAAAAATAAAATGAGAAGGCACGAGAGATTGACACGTGTCAAAAAGGATTTTCATTTATTAGTATAGGAAGATGTAAATATATTAAATATTAATCTTAAAAAATAATCTTGTATTTCATAGCCTATGATATAAATATGAATAAGCCATTAAAATATATTTAAAATGAAAACTTTATTTTTTTCAAATAATAAAGCTACAAGAATATGAGACATTACTTTACTAAACTATAATATAGGAAAATAAAAATAAAACTTAAAAGTTTACGGGTATATATTTTGAATGAACGGGTATATAGTTTTGGGTATAATCTAATCCCATATATGTCCCATACACACAAAATAGTTTTTTCCATGCCCATCCCCGACCCAATACCCACCAGGTATCAGGTATACCCGTCCCAAATGCTTCGGGTTTTGAGTATGCCCGTTGAGCTTGGGTATATTTCCCATCCCGATTAATGACTGTAAATGTAATTTCCGAAAGCATGGAACCAAAACCGATATATTATTAGTGGGCTCCACACAGACTTACTATTAGATTTGGGCTGTGGCTTTCACAATAAGCCCAATTTGACCAGCATACAATAATTTTATGTTGTTAATACAATAATACGGGACCCTTCGGCTTTGATTATAATTACTATTTTGACCCGTCGCGCGTTGCGGCGATGTCAAAACTTAAAATAACTCGAATTTGTACCGTCAAACATCTGATCCGACTCGTTTCCGAGCAAAACTTACGTCAAAAGTAGATTAACTGAAAACATACAAAAAATAGGCACGAAAACGTATTATATTTCACCTTCAATCATTACCGAGAATATTTTACGTCAAAACGTAAACCAACATGGATTTATACCGAAATGTACTTAAATAAAGCACGTAAGAAAATAGTATTCTTTAAGTTAAAAAATGGTATCGCGCGTTGCGGCAGCGTTGAAACCTAAAGTAACTCGAATTTTGTATCTTCTAGTGAAAACGTTTTACGTAAGACAAACTGCTTGTGCAAGATCAAAAGAAGCTAGCTAGATGTTGTCTCTATTGTTGGTATGGGAGGAATTGGCAAGACTACCCTCGCTACCAAAGTATTTTACGATGGTTTTGTTAAGCATCATTTCCATGTCCGTGTATGGGTTACCGTTAGGGGTGTTCAAAACTATCCGTATCCGAAAACCCGATCCGAAATATCCGATATCCGAATCCGAAATATCCGAAAAATCTGATATCCGAAATTCGGATATCCGAACTTTTCGGATTCGGATAGTGATTTTCAAAATTTTTGGATATTTCGGATATCCGAAAATTTAATTTTCATTTTTTTTCGGATATCCAAATATCCGAAGTATCCGAAAAATATCCGAAAATATCCGAAAAATATCCGAAAACTTAGATTTCGGATACGGATTCGGATAGTGAAATTTGGTATCCGAAAATTTCGGATATCCGGTTTTGAACACCCCTAGTTACCGTTTCTCAAACATATGATAAGCGGGATGTGTTGGTGGCTTCCTAGAGGACCACGAGTTTCAGGTACAAAGGTTGATCTCGTTATGGGTAGCTGAGGGAGTCATCCAACAAGATGGAAATAGGAGCCTGGAAGATATTGCAAAGGGTTATCTAATTGACAGAAATCTTGTAACTGTATCTAACAGGAGCAAGTCAAGTCAAAGCTTGTAAAATGCATGATCTTGTTAGTGAGCTTTGCCTAAGAAAGAACGATTCATCCTTAAAACAGTAAGGCTAAGGCTAATATTGTCCTCTCGATTTCCTAATATTAGTATACCACCATATAAGCCTGTCCGCCCAAAACATTCGATCGATTTTGTGCTTCAAAGATTTCAGATCCTTGAGTGAGGGCATTGCAAAACGATGACGGGTCCAAATATGTGCAGCCTTTGTAAGTCTTCTTCTGAATCTGTGGATCATATGTTTTCTTCGTGTTATGTGACGACCAGTACGTGGTGCAAAACCCCTCCGATTTTCTCCTTCTGTTCCAAAGATATTTTCGAGATCCATAAGCCATTTTTGGAAAATAAACTCAAATTAAAACTGGTCCAGTCAATCATTTTTGTGGCTTGTTGGTGTATTTGGAGATCGAGAAACAACTTTATATTCGATAATGATCCGGTAAAGATTGGGAAATTAGTCTCTAAGCTACTTATGGATTAAAAATAGGTGTAAAAGGGTTGCTCTAGAGTGGAGTGATTGGAAGATTTTCAATGTGTAATCTGTTGCCTTCCTCAGTTTGTTGTTTGTGCAGCCTTGGCATGCTGCAGTTAAAAATAAAACTTAGTTAGGAGTTCAAAGGTCAGAAAAAGCTATATTTTTGTTGCTTAACATTTTGGTTGGGAACTCATGAAAAGCTATATAGGTGTTGGAAACTTGCATTTTCTTTCTAAAGATTTGTTTATACTTTTACCTTCATGGCATTAAATTATTATACTTTTTATTGATTATATGTCATCCGATCTAAACTATCTGTTGTGTGTGGCGCAAAACCTCTCGACACGTTAACAATATATTTCTTCTTGCTTCACATGTGCGCGTCCTGCAATTATTCATGTTCAATCAAAATCGTGAAAATACTCTTTTCGATTTAACGGATCCGTTGTCAAATACTAATTATATTAATATTCATTCATTTAATAAATTAATTACGGGTGTACATGCATACATCAAAATATGGAACTTAAAAGGCTTAAATTGTGAACTTCGGTGAAAATGCCTTTTAACAATCAATTAACTGACATAATATGTTAATTGGTGTTGCTATTGGCCTACATGATTAAAGTTGAACCGTGAAACTCTTAGGCTAGGGGTGTGGTTTAAAGCCACTAGGGGCTATATAGTGCCACGTAAGATCCATATCAGCATCATGTCACATAAGGGGCTTTAAAGCCTCCATTTAACTTGCATGCAATGGTTTAAAGCCCCTCTAAAACCCTCGATTAAACAAAATACAAAAAAAAAAAAAAGTAAAGATTTGATTGGTCGAAAAGAATAAGCCCCAACTGCACACCCCCTTTAGCCCTCGTTACTGGGCTAGCGGAGCTTCGATGGCGCCCCCCTTTGGCGCACAGAAGATGGGGTTGGGCGGTATAGGGCGTTAACAGTGGTGATGTGGCCAGAGGCGGTATACCACCCTCTCTGGCCTTATAGCTAGTTTTACATGCTTAAGTGAGATTTGGAGGCAAATCTTGCAAGTCGAGCATCAACCAGGTAAGCAGGTCGAAAGGCTAAAAACTAGAATAAGGGACTTAAAGCCAAGCTAGAGCTCGCTCGTGCTTTAGAAAATAAAGCACTCGAGCTCACAGATTGAAAAACAAACTCGACACAAGTTCACGCAAGCTTGATTACAATCTAACAAAACCATAAGCCCCAGCAATTCGCATAAAAAAAGACTAACAAATTTTATGCAAAAAAAATGATCACCACACGATGCAGTTTGATTAGCGTCTCATTGGCAAAGAGAACGCTAGGTGCAGAAATTAATAACGTCATCACCTCCGTTTTCATACAATCACAAATTCATTAGACAGTTTAATGTTATATCTCAAAAGACTTGTTAGTCTTTTCTAGTGATACAAAAGTAAAATTGGTAAACAGCAATAGCGCGTGCAGCAAACATTTTTTGTAGGCCTTTTCCAAAGGGTTACAGGCCTTAAAAGCCAAGAAGCTTTGTTGCAGATAGTATGATGTCGCTAAAAACTAGCAGTCACTAAAAACCAGATGAAGCAACAAGTAGATGTAGAGTGCAGAGATGCTATAACATAGGAAGTTTGAATAGTCGCTAATTAGCCTCAAAAAAGCTGTGATGTGCAGAAAATGTTCCTAGTCCGAGTCTCTCTACCTTGGGTCTTAACTACATGAAGCTTTGTCGCAGATAGAGGGAATGATACCAGCAATAAAGTTACTGTTGCAGTCACGAAAAACCAGAAGCAACAACATGCAAGCGTAGGATGCTTAAAGATGCTAAACCATACGAATTTTGTGACTGAAATTTGCCAGAAGCGATGTAGTACTATACCATTATGAAGCACAAAGCAAAGAGGCTGTGTTGGGACTTAACAGGTTATGATCATTAAAAGCAGTCACTAAACCAGATGAAGAAACATGCAGGTGTAGAGTGCAGAAATGCTAAACCATGTGCAAAATTTGCAGTTCTTATGTATACCCACTAAAAGTAGTCACTTAAAAGCAAAAAACCACAAGCGGTGTAGTGCATGAAGTGGTCTAATTCCCGATCTTCACCTTTTAGGGGGTCGTAATGAGTCTTAACTACATGAAGCTTTGTTGCAGAGAAACAAAGTGATGTCCCTAAATAGTCACTAAAAACCAGATGAAGCAACATGCAGGTGTAGAATGCGAAGATGCTAAACCATATGAAGTTTTGTGACCAAAATTTGCAGTTTGTAGTCACTAAAAACCATGAGAAGCGGTGTAGTGCAGAAAGTAGAAGACGACGAAAGGCCGTTTCTCAGGTGTTGACCAGACCTCATAACATAAAAAAAAACGTAAAAAAATATGTTTAGAAACCAAACACTTAAAAATAACACCATATGATACTTCCATAAAAAGCATTCAAATTAAAGTGTGAAAAAACAACCTCTAGGATGATTTCAGCTAGCTGCATTAAAGATCGGAGTCGAGAGCAACCCCTTTTAAAGCCACATTGTGCGGTCCCACATCAAATGCCAAGTCCAACACACGAAAATGTCATATTATGATACCGACGACATAAATAAAACCGACTGCGATATGTTCACAAACCATATAACAAAACTATTGATGCAGAGCTACCCTGTTACATTCAGCAATCTTCAACTGTTTCTGCTTATCTCCATTCCTAAACTCTGAAAACAAACATTTATATAAAAATATTAGTATATTTTAAAAAAAAAAAACTGAGAACATGCCAAAACTTGAAAAACAAAACCTTGAACAGTGACTTTATGTTATGGATTCATATAAACCGATATTTCAGGTTTGGGTTCAGTTTAACAGAAGAATGTATCAAACCGAACCAGTCAATAAACTAAGGGGGTGTTCACGATTGCTTATTTTGGTGACTTATTAGCTTATTGACTTTTTTGAAAAGTTAAAAAGTGTGAGGGGAAAAGTCAATAAGTCACTCGATTGTGACCTATTAACTTTTCCAAAAAGTCATAAGTTGTTTTGAAAAGCTAACCCAAACATGGCCTAAAACAACAATGTTTTGCATATTACTATATTATGTTTTAAACAATACCCTTGGTTCGTATTTATTTCTTGATGGAATCGTTTATGGACCAAAACTTAGAAAATGAACCTGAAATGATTTTACACCTTGAGAAACCAAATGAAAGACAACGAAACCCCCCAGACATTTGAAATCAAAAAACCAAAACTGCCTAACCGCACACATACACTTGAAAACACACACAAGCACAAATAAAAGATGCATACACGTGAACACAGACATTTGTAAAAGATTTGAAACATACCCATTAGCATAAGGAGAATCACGTCTTGCACGGCGGTATGGAGGCGGCGATCTGCTGTAGCTGCGGCCTCTACGAGGTGATATGCTACGCCTAGGTGGCGGTGACCTCCCCCCACGAGGACTGTAGCGAGGACTGTAACTACTTTAGAAACATCCATGTCAAAAACCACAAAAGAATAACGTCAATATCATAAAAATACAAAGAATCATAAAACACTTAAATTAACCTCATCATTGATGCTAAAAATTCTACTAATCACACTGCAAGAATTATTACATTGAGATATAGCATGTAAAAATCACCAAAAACTTATAACACAGCAATATATCTGGTCTTACCGACGCCCGTAACTTGGACTCCTTCGTCGCCTAGGGCTAGGGCTACGGCGGCGGCCTCCTCCAAACCCACGTGAACCGCCACCCCCACGGTTGCGGCATTCCCGAGCAAAGTGACCAGGCTCACCACACTGATAACATTTCAGGTCATCACCGCCACCACGACCCCCACGGTCACCACCACCACCGCGTCCACCACGACCACCACCATCTCCTTTTGAGTTGTGAGAGAGCTCTACACGCCAACCGTTTTTCCCTAAACATATCAAAATACAGTTGTGATGACTAAAAGGTTAAACATGAGATAATAAATGCACAAAATAAGATTCAACACAAAAGCACAAAAGCACGATCGATATATCAAAAAGTAAAACCACAATAAGATTCAACAGAATACAGAAAAACCCAAAATAATAACCATACATTGGTACTTCTACAAAGACAAGAAACATACCATCTAAAGCCCGAATAGCATCTAGCGCATCCCTGCGATCGTCAAACTCAACAAATGCATAACCAGGTGGCCTTCTAGCAACCCACACACTGCATTAATTTCAGTTACAATTAAGGTCTAGCATCCTTGGATATAAGGATTGAGTTAATTCATAATCCAAATCACCCTATAACAAAAAACCTTAAAAAATAACCAAAACGTTAAAAAAAATCGTATTGTTAAATACAAAAAAGTTATACCCATTGTTCAAGTCACGTGAAGCTTGTTATCCTTCAGTAAGGACAGATTGTTGCAAACTTTTGGTATCATAATATATTATTAGCAATATTCTTCTAAAAATATAACATAAATTTATACACAGTTTTACCCATTTATACATAGCTTTAACGACAAATTATTGCAAACTTTTGAATAATAATATGAATAATGTAAAATTAGCAATATTTTTCTAGAAAAAAATAAGCACAAAGCATATCAAGCTTCATAAAAATCCTCTTATATAGCCTATTTTACATGATTCGACATTAATTTATACACAGTTTTACCCATTTATACATAGCTTTAAAGACAAATTCTTGCAAACATTTGAATAATAATATGAATAATGTATAATTAGCAAAAATTTTCTAGAAAAAGAAGCACAAAGTATATCAAGCTTCATAAAAAACCTCTTATATAGCGTATTTTACATGATTCGTATCGTTATCTTTAATCAAATAAAAACAAAACAAAATCAACAACAACGTAATTAAAACCACAAATAATAGAAATAAACTCACTTCCTTAGAACACCATACGCGCGAAATTCATCTTCAAGCTCTCGCTCAGAAACTCGCGGATCCAGATTCCCTACGTACACACGAGACATCGCCTTTCGCCTATCAAATTAGGTCAAACAAACAAAAGCGATCAGGTTTTCATCGTTGCGAAAACAAAATTACAAGTAAATAAGGGTCAGATTTGTTCAAACAGCCTGTAAAACTATCAATAATGAAACAGAATTAGGTTAATTATGATTACCTTGAAGAACTTGTTGATGATTTGCGATCTGAATTTTGAATTCGAAGGCGATTGTGAAACGCTAAAACCCTAATCGACCAGAAAAGGGGGAGAAATTGAGACCGTAGATGAGTGGTTGAGGTTAAATATATCTTGTGGCCCATGAGAGTATGAGATTGGGCTTTTTATGGGCCTTAATGTGGGCTTTCTCTATAGAAAGTTGGAAACATCATTTACTCGGCCCAATTGAATAGTTTTTAAGATGTTGAGTACTTTTTTTCTAACGGCGGGCGTAGTATAAACCAACACTGTTGAAATGAGTTTAATCGGCGTTTGTTTGATCTGGTTTTACTTTTTTTGGAATACGGGACATTGTGTACCGAAACCAACCACTACCTAGCAAGAAACAAAGCAAAACCATAAGCAATTGCAAATTTGCAATGTTAGTAATGGGTTTTGCAACCAATTAACCTATTTGATAGTAACATTCTTATTTCATTGATGAACAACAAAAAAGATAAGTTAATAATATCTTGAGAGATGGGCGGATCCAGGGATTTTAGGGGTTTCCGATAACCCCCTCGGTTTGAAAAAAAATAGTGAAAACCTTGTATTATTTGGAAAAAAAATAATAAAAATATTCTAACAAAAGGAACCCCCTAGAAAAAAAAATCTTGTAAGACATTTGTTCTAGTACTTCTACAAAACCTGCCAAGTAGTCGACATAACTGTGTGAATGAGAGATATTGTTCACCTTATGAATTGAGAGCTGAGCGATCCAGTGCATGAAATCCAACGGATAAAAAGAATTTGGGAGAATAATATATAGCCACTTGCCATACTTTCAAAGCGATCTCATAAACGCCTAAAACAAGATCCACAGTTTATCTTCTTGCAACATGGAGACAACATTTAAGGAATATCGATATCTTTTCCTACCAATTTCTTTCTAGTCGGGTTGTCGATCTATGATAATTCTCAGAAACAGAATATTCACTTTTACCGGTACGAAACAATTTCATCTAATAACCTCGTTACCACCCAACAAAATGACACGATCTATTAACTTTCAAACCATATGTACCCGTGAACTCTTAGTCCCCTTCATTGGCCCAAGTCCACCTTTACTTTTATTGCGAGGATGAATACATGAAACATCTAACTAAAAAATATTGGTGTTACGTGACACAATTAAAAGCTAAATATTAATATTAATGTTTATATATTACAATATAATATCGGCATAATTTTTATAGATATATATATATATACAACATCTGAGTGATATCAATTTACCGACCAATTTTGAAAACGACACGATAAATATCATGTCATTGCTTAAGTGACCGACCATGAAGATGGTCTCCTTTTATTGCATGAATAGTAAAAATGGGGACGTCCTCCCTTCCAACACGTTTGTAATTAAAGAGATCTTTTTTTTGGTACAATTTTGGCTTGTGATTTCGTGATAGAAGTGAGAAATTACTTAACAACGATAGGTAAGCGGATAATAAGTTGCGCCTTAACCCTCTTTTGAATTGCAAAACTGATCTAATTGAAAACAAAACTCTGGTTCTTCGGCATCGACAAATTGTTCTGCACGACTCTCAGGGCCGGCCCTAAGAATTCGTGTACCCTGTTAGAGCTCGAAAAAACGTGCCCAAAGCCTTAACGAAATTGAGTATAGAGTTCACTAAAGGTCTAAACCTAATGTCAATGGGCTAATAACTAATATAAACCATAATGATAGTTTTGTAAGTGGGTCTATGTTGGTGTTTGTATGGGTATACCCTATTATTTTTTACATATACATATCGGATTTTTTTAGAATATCGTGCCCTTCAAAATATCGGGTCTTGGCCGGTAGTCTCCCCTGCCCACCCCCATGGCCGACCATGACGAATCTCTGCACTTTCTTCAGAAAACAAACAACTTCAGGGGTAAATGACCCAAAGGTATAAAAAGCAAGGGAATTAAGACATGTTGATTCTTAGCACAAGTTTGCTCATGCTTAGCAACTATCTATGATTATGCATTCAACACAGCCTGGCCAGCCAAGAACAGGTTGTCCCACAACTAGAGGGCACACTCCGATAAGGTCCACACAAACGTGTTTCCCACCGGCCTAACCGAACACGAGAACATATGTTGGGAAAATAATGGAGTTGTGAAGCACGGCAAAAGTTTTTTAGAAATAATGAATGAGTGAGATAGCAATATGATCTTAGAAGCACTTGCTATCATGCTATATTTTGGATATCATCTCTCTATAAAACATCAAAACATAGTGCACACTAAGGTTATGGGATACGACTTTATCGTTTTTTTATACGTAACATAAAGCATCAAAAGTCGATTAACCATGTAAATTTTCAGACCATAACCCTATAACACTGAAACCAGGGTTGTCTATCAGGGGGTGCAGGAGGTGCCTGCGACCAGGGCTCAAATCAATATATGGCCCTAAAAAGTTTTAAAATTTTTAAAAATTATATATATATATATATAAATTCTAGTTTTTTGTAAAAACAAGGGCCTTCTAAAAGACCTAAAGTTTTTAAATAAGGGCATGTTTAAAAGTTTTAAAAAAATGGCTCAATTAACAAACCCAAGTGACTAGCCTAAACAAAAATATGAGCCTGTATACGGAGTTGAAGTTGATTAATACATTTTTACCGAGATACATTGACAATCTTTTTGATGTTTTAGACTATATCTTCCAACGCAATACTACTTATCCTAATGCTATAAATGCATATAAAGTATTGTTGACAATTCCGGTAACTGTGGCATCGGCAGAAAGAAGTTTTTCAAAGTTGAAGTTATTGAAGGCCTATTTACGTTCTACAGTGTCGCAAGAATGGCTAAACGGCTTGGCGACAATTTCTATTGAAAGTGAAATATTAGATACTATGGATTACAAGGAGTTGATCGAGAACTTTGCTTCAAAAAACGCTACAAGAACCACATTGTTCGATTAGCAAGTAGGTTCGATAATTTGATCATCTTTGCTACACTATTTTTGTTAATTTTTTTATCTATTTCATAACAATTATCGTAGTATTATGGGTTTTTAGTATTTATATATTTGATTGAATGATTGATGAGTTTATATTATATGAAGAATTGCGAATAGGGTCCAAAATTTTTATCTCGAACATGGCCAAAAAAAATTTGAGATTTTCGGAGACGGGCCTGACTGAAACACAAGTAACGCAAACCACACTCGTCCCACATTGGCTCGTACCAAATAAACACGCCATCATGGAGCCCATTAAAAAATGAACTTACTAGTTCTATACAAGCTCAATGAGAAATTTTCACTTACTGTGGATTGAAAAATTGAAAAATAAGCTACATCTTTTGCCTAATCACACATAGGTTCATGCATGAAGCAATTAAAAAGTAATCCATTATAAAAAGAAGTTTACTGCACAGTTTTAAAAAGAAAACATTATTTATTCTGAATAAACAACTTAAACAAAAAAAATACTCCTCCCTCATTGGTTCATGCATGAATCAAGTAGAATAAAACTTTTTTGTATGTTTAAAGTGAACTTACTATGCAACTTTTAGGATATAGATTCCCTTGTGGAGTTCACATTTGTTTGTATGGAAGCAAAAGGCCTTTAATAAAAATGGTTTCATACACAAGTTTAAATAAAGATGTTACATCATCTACAACGATCGATAGGCACGACTACCACTTGTGACCCACGCGACAAGCGACTAGTATTGTTGCCACCATTATCACACCATCTCTCTCACACGCACGCGGAATCATGAACACACATCTATGTCCCTCATTCTCTCTCTTTACGTATTGTGGATACTTAAAACTTTATGTTTTGGTCACGTTGATTTAAGTGTGAAGCAAGGTTCCAAAAATGTATAATGTTATTGAAATATCTATTAGCGAAGCTGACCTAACTTGATTCGTCAGGACCGAACCTAAAGGCTTATAAATCTAGGCAATGGCTTAGTGTCACACCCCAACCGATGGCGGAATCATCGGGGCGCGGCACTAGGGGAATCAGATTGCTCAAGAGAATCCATAACAACTATATTGCGATAATATTTAATACATTCGTTATCCCATACTAACAAATAATACAATCACATAAGTTATCACAGATTTCTTGTCCTCTCGAACAATACAAATCCGACAACCTAAATTTTAGTTGAGTTTCTAGACTTCCTAGCTTGATTTGATATAGTCTGCGATCTAACCTGCAACATACGTTAAAATATTTGTCAATACAAAAGTATTGGCGAGTATACATGTAACACCTCGAAAATTCGTGTACAATAGAATAACGACACGTGTCATGTAAGACAAAAGTGATATAAATCCGGATATAGTTAAAGATGTATGGCAGGATTTAAAAGTGTCGTCAGGTTAATTTTTACCTCTGAACGACCTCGTTATAAATCCCAAGACCCAAATTTATATTAGAAACATCTGATATACTCAAATCCGGTAATTACTAGCAATAATTGATTCATAATTTCAAAAGTGAGATCCTACGAAGAAATGCACTATAAACTTTCGTTTATGGTTTTTCTTTAAAAGTTCAAGAAAACATTGCAAAATGGTAGGGTATATAACTGTTTAAGCATGATGTTGAGGCCCCAAACTGATAAATCATATCCCAAAATTGTTACACACTAGTTGCCCCTTCAAAGCTCGAAAGAACAAAATTTTTTGCCCTTTGCAAAAGGCTTACGGACCGTAAGCCACCCCCTTACGGTCCGTAAGGGGTTCCCAGCAACAGAAAACATGACAGTTGGCTGTTTAAACGCAATAACCGACTTAGAAACGATTTTCCACATCTTTGGACGACCCCTACATTACTTTTAGACCTAGGAGACATCTGTGGATGATCCATGGCCATTGCTAGGCTTGTGTGTCAATGATCTATGAGATCAAGAACACTATAAAAGGCCACAATGTTGCAACATTGTGATCACACATTTCTTCTGTATTTATGGAGCTTTTGGGAGTTCAAGAGCAGACTCTAAGCATCCCTAATCGTGCATAGGACTTCAGTAAGTATGCTTAACCTTTCTTAGTTGAGTTTTTACTTAGTTTTAGCTTAAAAGTCAAACCGTCGTAATTACCGTTTGACTTAGCGATTAATCATTGATGGTCCAGTGATTAGTCGAATTGAAGGTAGTTATAAGTTGGTAATTATGTGGGCATTAAACCCTTAAAAGGGCACCCTCTGATTCCCACTCTAACTAGGTTATTTGTCGGGTCAAACTTGTTATTAAAAAGTCAACAGAATGCTTAATTTCAAATTAATGCATAATTAGCAATGTAGAACCCATACAACCTGTTTGATCATTAATATAACTTGGTAATTAATGTAAGAACATGTCTAAACATGTTCAACCCGACAATTTTCAGTAGAGACCCGGTTCGGAACCGAAAGTCGCATAATTTGACTTTTGCTTTGACTTTCAGTTCTGACCCGTTTAAGCATGTTTTAGAAATGCCTTGGAGCTTTAATTGGACTAGGTTACATGCTAGTATAACCCTCTGTGATTATACACCTCGGTTCATTAGTTATCCAATTAATATGCATGATTTCGTTAATTGCTCATATGTTGACCATTATGCCCTTTTCACCATAAAACGTGATTTTTGAAAATGTAAAAGAGTAGAAACCTTAGTTACTGATTTATAAACTTGTACCCAAAATTTGACATCAGTTTGTGGTGTAGATTGAGAGTTATGCTCATTAGCGTAATTAGAAAGCTTTTTAGCGATTTAACGGCATAATTAGCATATAGCCTATTTAAACCTACTTTTTGATACCAAACTTGTTACCCACTTATGTAATATATTATTTTGGGATTTTTAAAGATTTTTAATTAATTTTAGGCTGAGCATAACTTAGAGTCAAAAACTTGTTTCGGTAATTGTCGGTTTTGCCCTTTTGGGCTATAAAATGAGTTTTACATATCTTTTTGACCCCAAACCTTTTGCCACTGATTTTATATGATAAATACATTATTTTAAACCTTCTGGAATAATAAAAATATCAGCTTTCCTTATAGAACCCGGAAACGACTTCTAATCGCCTTTTTAAGCGTTTTTTTAACGCATAGTATGTACTAAAACTATTTTAAACATACAAGGGTTGATACCTACTGATATTTTAGGTAAATTGTTGGGATTGAAACCTACCAGAGGAACAGATAATTAAAGCCAAAACTGGGTCAGAGCAGTGGATCCAGAATAAGCAGATGTTACATACAAGTCTCTCCCTTTGAAAGTGGTTTCAACATCTGCTGACCTCCTATCTACTGATCGTACAAGCCACTGACCGTCAAACCTGCTGCTCTTGTAAAAACTGATAGAAGACTAAAGCTCTGCTGCTCAATCTACTGTCTTGAGTCAAGTACTGCTGATCCGGACAAGCACTGTTGGGTTCACAGCAGTGGAAGGATGCAGCAGCTGTTTAAGTGTCTTTTATGTAATGAAATGTAATAGCAGTAGTTAGTATAGCAGTGTTTGTATAGATCAGAGGTTAGAGTTTGTTAGGAGGTTAGATGTCACTTTCATGGTGACGTCAGCTAAGATGCTCAGTGGTTTGTTAGTGCCTATAAATAGAACAGTGCTCTGTACTGTTCTATTAGCTCTTTGCAAACTTGTTTTCCTGCACGAACAAACGCTGAGCTCTGGCTGAGGGGGAGTTTGTATTCAAGCATTATCTTGTAATCGTTGTTGAAATTAAATTCAATCATTCGGTTCCTTGTTGAAAATGTCTTTATCAAAGCAATACTCTCATTTGATTGTATGCAAAGTTTGTTTCCATATTAATTCCGCTGCACAACTCATCCATTTCCATTTTAATTCAAACAGAAAATACAATCAAAACCAAACTCAGATCCAACAATTGGTATCAGAGCTTGGACAGTCAAATTTGATTTAACAATCATTTTGACATAAATAGTTCAGCTTAAAATCGTTGATATCGATAGTTTGTTCGTTTGTGTTGAAAAACAGAGCAAGGTTTAATCACCATTAAAGTTGATTAATCAGTGTCTGTAAAACAACCAGGATGACGTCACAATCTCAAGATGATAAGAATAACATTGGCTCGCTTTTTAAACCACCAAACACATCGACATCAGACATCACTTTGTGAGGGATTGCTATGAAAAAGGTTTGATTTCTCTGCATCATGTCCCAACTAAAGACCAGCTGGCAGATGTGCTCACAAAAACACTTGATACAGCCACTTTTGAAAGCTTGGTCTCTAGGATTGGTATGCTAAACATGGAATAACAAGCAAAATCTTGTTTTCTATGAATAAAAGCATTAAAATGTTTTCAGAAAATCAAAAATCCATCCTTAAAAATAGCTAAAAATGAAGTTTTCATTAAAATCCTTAAAAGTCTGCCATAACCACTGTTTGTTCAAACGTCTGCTCTACTTCAAAGTCTGTCCACTGCTGAAAGCCATCCTCTGCTCTCTCATTTCCTTGATAACCTCTGTTGTTCAAAAGCAGAGTCTTATCTACTGATATGCTATCCACTGATAGTGAAAAATCATCCACTGCTTCCATTTTACCGTTTAAACCACTGCCTTCATCAGTAACTTTCATAAAAGTACTGTCCTTCATTTCTTCAGAGTTTGGCATGTGGGCAGTACATAGTGGTCAGTATTTTTGTAATCGATGCCACGTCAGCCTTCACTTTTTCCTCTATAAAACCCCCACTTCATACCAAAAACAGGGTTTTACTGTCGAATTGAATTCTCAAAAATTCTCTTCTCAAAGCAGTTTTTCCTCTTATTTCTCCACAAATTTCTTCGATCATCATCTTCAAAATGACAAAATCGAAGCCATCCACAAAACCCACTTCAAAATCTTCGTCGAAAGCGGTCTCTCAAAAGGCCACTATCATTGAAATCCCACACAAACCATCTCACAATCTTCTGGGTCTTCTCACAAAACCCAGCACCACAGAGGCTTTCGACTCCATCATCAACACAATGGCTAAATCAAAGTACAAAACTTTGTTAACAGCCAATGCACCAATTTATTTGGCAACCCAAAGAGAGTTTTGGAAGAATGCAACCCTTAAAACACAAGGAGAAACTGTAACTGCCATCAACTCTTCTCTAAAGGGTAAAAATGTCCAAATCACACCACAGTCAATTTCAGAGGTCTTTCAACTTGAGGATCAGCAAGGTAAAATTTCTTTCCCTAAAAACGAGTTGAAAATTGACTTCATTGAGAGAGGGTATGCAGACACAATGATGAAGAAAGCTACCTTACAAAAAGGTTTATTTCCTTCTGCAACAAGATTTTTATTCAATACCCTCCTAATGTGTGTTTCAAATAAAACCACTTCTTTTAATGAAATACCATTAAAGATTCAAAATCTGGGTTATGCTATTCTTCAAGAAGAAAATTTTAATTATTCTCGGGAAATCTTTAATGGTTTGGTTAATAATGTTGAAACAAAATCATTTCTACTGTTTCCAAGGTTTTTAAGTTACTACTTTGAAAAGAAATTCAGTAAGGATGATCTTTCTGCAATAAACCAATGTGACTCCATTGAAATAAATTGCTTAACTGCTGAAACTTTTACAAGGATGTCAACACCTTGCAAAACACAAGCAGAGATGCCTGAGCAGATTTTAGCAGTTACAACTGCTCCTCAGGTATCTGCTGCTGAGCCCACTGCTCAAGGTGATCAAAGCAGCAGATAGGAGTGTGAATTTCTGACACGACCCGAAAACACGACACGAACCTAACACGAAATTCGCGGGTTTGGGTTTGGTCTAAACGGGTTCGGGTCAGTTTCAGGTTCAACCCGCGAACCCGTTTAGCTAAACAGGTCAGGTTCGGGTCAACCCGGTCGGGTTGGCGGGTTGACTTGTTTAACCCATTTCTATTATATTATTTTTTTTACAATATGTTCTATGTCATAAATTAAATTGGGCGTGTATTTTATGCTATAATTATAACTTAAAAAGGGAAATTGACATAAGATTTAATGATTTTAATGTATAAATTTGTGTAATTTTAGTAGATGTTAATTTTAACATATTAATTTGCTGAAAAAATAAAAAAAAATAAAAAGATTCGGGTTGAACGGGTCGGGTTCGGGTCAGCATGTGAATATTCGGGTCGGGTTCAGGTTCATATGTATGACACGGTTTTCGGGTTCGGGTTTGTCTAAAATTTTCGGGTTCGGGTCGGGTTGAACCTGACAACCCACGAACACGACCCGTTAAGCACCCCTAGCAGCAGACCAACTGTTTTGAAACCCACACCTAAAATCACCAAAAAGCCAACAAAAAGAAACACACAAAAACCCCCCAAACCCATCTAAAAGGCAACTCTGGAGGATGAGATACCAGAGCTACTGCCTGTGACAGCATAAAAGTCACAAGAAACCACTGCTGCTACTTCCTCACAGCAGTTGGTACAAATATCTCAACCCATAGCCGAAACCCCTCCTGCTTCTTCACAAAAAGATCAGGTTGTACACATTGGGACACCACATCATGATGCTCTGGAAACACTCGTTTCCATCATCCACAGCTCAATTCCCGGAGCAAATCCTCTTTCTTCACCAAACATCACATCCACAATTCCCACACCAACTAAACTGCTGTTGGATGCAATTGATTTGAACCAGGCACTAACCAGTCTTTCTCAATCACCTATCAATGAGAACATACCTCAACAAATGACTGGGTCTGATGTATCAATCTTTGCTAACCCACCAACACAACCTGAGGAGGTTACACCCCTTGAGTTCCATGTAACTCTTGGTGGTAGTCCAAGTGAAGCAACCACTACAACTGTTGAACCCACTGGTTTACAGTTGGACAGTGGTTACATTAATAAGACTTCCTTGGAGGCAATTCCTTACATAGCACCTCTGCCAACCACCAGTGGATTTATTTATCCTACTGGCAACATCAAAAGGTTGTCAAGTGTTGAAGGAAGAAGACCCCAGTACCAAGAAAAAGGGGCATCAGTGGTTAGTGTTTGGAGTACACTCCCTACCTCAACCACTGATAAAACCACTGATAGTGGGAAATCAGATGATCCCATTAAATTGGGTGATGATTTAAAATATCAGGATTTGACGGAACGAATTGAAAAATTGGATACATCTGTTGCAGATCTTAAAAATTTGCTACAGCAGGTGTTGAAAACACAAAAGATGCAATCCACTGTTGTTCCATCTCAAGCACCGGCTCCACCACAAGTTTTTGCTACAAATGAGCTCTGGAACCTTTTCCAACCTTTACTCCAACAACAAAAAGAAATGGCTGATCAGCAACATGAACTTCATGTCCAAATGCTGAGAAACATTATGGAGTCTAGGTACAAGAACACTCAAGCAGATATTAAGGCAATCAAGGCCCATTTATTAGCTACCACTGGCACTGCTCCTCCAACGGTACTTTTCATTGATCAACTCCCAGAAGATAATGCCAAAAAGGGGGAGAAAGTTCAGGAGTGGAAGAAGAAAGGAATAGATGATGGTCTGTACATTGAACCTGAGAAGGATGCTATGACCAGAAAAATTCCATTGCCAGATGGTAGTAAAAAGGTTGATGCTACTCAAGAAGCACTTGATGAAGGAGTAGCAAGTGTTAAAAGAGATAGAATGGCAAAGGATATCTCAAGATGGAATGAGGAGAAAATAGCTTTCATGGAACTGTATGAGCAAGGTTGTTCTGGATCAAAGGATACTAAAAATCCTAAGACAAAAAGGAAACCTAAGTCCATCCCATCCAGATTTCCAAAGCCTCCAAAACCACCATCCAAAAGCCATCAGCATCAAACCTCCACCCAAACAGCTGTTGTAACTCCTGTTGTATCAACTACTGCTGGTACCTCAGTTGTTTCAACATCTGCTCTCACTTCAACACACACCACTTCAACACACACCACAACTACTTTTTTTTTTGAACGGAAAATTTGGATCACTGACGGACCACTGGAGTATCATCGTGCCACCCGTGGAACCACCCGATCATATCCATCTCCACTAGACATAATGCCTATACACCAATTCAGGAGGAAACCCAATAAATATGAGAAAACCCCCCTTGTGGGAATCGAACCCAGGACCTATTGGTCCCAAAGTTTTATCCCACCACCAAGATGCCACTAGGCTATAAAGCCATGGGCACACACCACAACTACTACTTTACCACCACCACTGTCACCACCAAAAACAATCTTACCACCACTTTCACCTGCTGACAAAAAGCAGAAGACAACAGGTGTTATAACATCTGTTGTAAAGACAACAGTGGTTGAGACACCAGTTGTCTCAACAGCTGTTAGTCAAACACAAACCACTGCCATACAATCTACCACCACTGATCCACCCAAAACATCATCAGCCTCTTCTAAAACAAAAAGGAGAAGGATTTACATATCAGATGATGATTCACCTTCACCACCACCAACATCTTCAAAATCCCTGTCACTTGTCACTATTCCAAAACCCATACCTCTCTCTTCAGCTCAAATTATAAAATCACTACCTCCTGCTGGTGTCTCATTTCCTCTAGAACTCATTGCAGTTAGGGAAGAAATCAAATCCTTTTATTATGAGGATGACCCAGCTAAAAGGAGTTTGCCATCAGTTGAAGGATATCCCAGGCCTCACAATATTGAAGAATACTTGAAACTCAAGGCCAAGCAAGCAGAGGATATTGCTATAAAAAATAAACAAGGGAAATCTGATAGAGAATTTCAACAAAACTATCAATTTCTACTCACACAGGTCAGAGCAATGGGGCAATTTGCCAAAAATGTATGTCAGCAAATCTCTGAAAGGGCAGATGAGTCTTTGAGAAAAGACTACATTGAGAATATCATGACCTACAAGAAATACAAGGGGGAGAAATACATGTACAAAAACTGGACCATTCCTGAGCTTGAAAAAGAGGCAGCCAGGATTCAAGAAATGATCAAAAATAAGGTCAAGCAGACTCCCCCTGAAAAATTCAAACAATTTGAAGCTGAGAAGGCATTAAGGTTGAAGAGAATGAAAGAGGAGCTGATAGCAGCTGATTATGGGTCAAAGAATTATGTGTCAAAGTGGGGAGAAGATAGGGTCAGGGCTACCTACAAGAAGTTAGAGGAACTTAGAAAGAAAGATCCAAAAGTTCCATAAAAGCCTGACTATTCTAAAGCAGAGGTTTCAAAAAGACCACCAAAGCTGCAGGCTAAAAGAACCACTGCTCCAGCTGGTGCTGCCATCTACAAAAGAAGGAGCTAAAACCAGTCGAGTACTGAAACAATTCAAGATCTAAAAGCTGGAGATACTATTGTAAAAGCAGGCATGAAATTAATGATAAAAGAAGATCTTGAATTGGAACAATCTGCAAGTGCTGCTCAGCCAGTCATGAATAGGCCAGCCTCACCAAATACCTCTGCAAATAAACATCTCCCAAGAAACCCACCAGACTAAAAAATACTAAAGTGGGAAACTGACAAACAGACCTGCGTATTGACTTTGCTCAGGTCTGGTGGAGAAGTGAAGAAAATATCAAGGGAACAAGCTCTTGGCCTGAGTCTTGAAGATTTGCAGGATCTCCTTGATCTTCCACTTAGCAGGGATGATGATGATACAGATGCCCTAGACTTTGAACTACAGTTTAAAGGTCAGATAAGGGAACTGCTGATGAGGCAATAAAGAATTCCACAATAATGAAGAGTTTTGGAATTATCTGTTCCAGGGGGAGATTGTTGGGATTGAACCCTACCAGAGGAACAGATAATTAAAGCCAAAACTGGGTCAGAGCAGTGGATCCAGAATAAGCAGATGTTACATACAAGTCTCTCCCCTTGAAAGTGGTTTCAACATCTGCTGACCTCCTATCTACTGATCGTACAAGCCACTGACCGTCAAACCTGCTGCTCTTGTAAAAACTGATAGAAGACTAAAGCTCTGCTGCTTAATCTACTGTCTTGAGTCAAGTACTACTGATCCGGACAAGCACTGCTGGGTTCACAGCAGTGGAAGGATGCAGCAGCTGTTTAAGTGTCTTTTATGTAATGAAATGTAATAGCAGTAGTTAGTATAACAGTGTTTGTATAGATCAGAGGTTAGAGTTTGTTAGGAGGTTAGATGTCACTTTCATAGTGACGTCAGCTAAGATGCTCAGTGGTTTGTTAGTGCCTATAAATAGAACAGTGCTCTGTACTGTTCTATTAGCTCTTTGCAAACTTGTTTTCCTGCACGAACAAACGCTGAGCTCTGGCTGAGGGGGAGTTTGTATTCAAGCATTATCTTGTAATCGTTGTTGAAATTAAATTCAATCATTCGGTTCCTTGTTGAAAATGTCTTGATCAAAGCAATACTCTCGTTTGATTGTATGCAAAGTTTGTTTCCATATTAATTCCGCTGCACAACTCATCCATTTCCATTTTAATTCAAACAGAAAATACAATCAAAACCAAACTCAGATCCAACATAAATTATAATATTTTAACAGTAAGCAAAAGTTGTTTAACTCAGAATTCAGTTTTGAGCTTT
The DNA here is from genome assembly GCA_030545235.1 of Helianthus tuberosus. Lineage (NCBI taxonomy): Eukaryota > Viridiplantae > Streptophyta > Magnoliopsida > Asterales > Asteraceae > Helianthus > Helianthus tuberosus. The sequence goes on from CM060449.1 coordinate 185,210,050, forward strand.
TCGGCTTATGTGAAATTACCAAAATGCCCCTACGGTGCATAGTGTAACACCCCGAAAACGGGTTTGGTAATCAAACCTCGTTAATAGTAAAAACGGGTAAAATACCGTTAGTGGTAAAATTAACCCGGTGAATATTAGGATTTAAATAAATAAATCTAATATTTATTAATAGGATGGGAAATACTTTGAGAAAGCAAAGTATATAAAAGGCCCGAGATTTAACGGGACTTAAAATAAAACGGGATTTTGAACAAGATGAATAACTAGGAAAATTATAACCTAGTTAACTACAAGTCTAGAAATAACTTGAAATGGGGTTAAAACAACCAAAACTATATGTCAAACAAAAGTGGAGGGGCCAATGTTGTTAAAATTGAAACTTATATTATTAGTTTTAATTAAAAACAAAACCAAACATATCATTTGAGATGTCTGGTCGATCAAGAACAGGAGAGGGCGACACACTCACCTCCAAAACCCTAACTTCTACTAAACTCTCAAATTGAAGGCCCAAATCAAGTTGAAATCAAAATCTAAACATAGAATCGTGATCACCTTGTCAAGAGGATCGTAAGGTATGTCGAATTTGGTCATTTTGATTCAACCCAAATTCTTGCATGTGATTGAAATTGAGTGTTGAGCTTAATTATGTGTTGTAAATACGAAGTTGGAAGTGATATAAGGTTTAGGGATAAACCCTAGATGATTTCTTGTCAAAATTCTTGCATGATAATTGTAAGGATCAAAATCACCATAGTGGGTGATTAATATGTTAGTAGAGCTTGATAAACACTAGGATTTAAACCCTTGTTCTAGTGTAAACTGAAATTATGAGGAAATCTCTGAATTGTTGATGTTAAAATATGTGTATATAGCCTAATTGAAGTTAATTGGGGTGATAAACTCAAGTCATGAACTATACTTGCAAAGGTAAATACTTTTAACTTATTTTCCCTTATACGGGCTTGGGGTACGGTATATAAAATACCGCTTGGTCGGGCATTCGACCTTAATCGATTGGTGGTTAAGTATTATCGAGATGACCCGTTTAAATATGTTTTGTTTGCTTAACGCCTTTGGGAGGTTAATGACCATGTCCCGGATATCCTTGGCATCATTTTACGAAATGGCCACGACCTAAGCGCGGGGTGTAGACGTACACCCGTCAGTGCATAAATAAATAATGTGGTGTGTCTATTGATCTTTAACCCGGCACGAACCGGGCTACTGAACGCATAAGGAACATGTAATTCTTTTACAAGTTTATATATTTAAATAATTATCCCAAGTTATAAAAAGTTTGTGCCACGTGCTTTCAAATCAATTTTATTAAACTTTTCAAAATGAGTCGGTTGAATGTATTTACCAGTGTAAACTGACGTATTTTCCCAAAAAGGTTAAGTGCAGGTACTAAGAAAACTAGGCCGGCATTCTCCTAGCGTCCACATTAAGTCTCGCAAGCTCGGACGTAAAAAACTGTTGAACAATGTTCCTACTTATTTTTGATCCCCCTGTGGATTATTTTCAACTGTCTGTGATACTTGATATTACAATTATATTCGGTTGAAATATATCTTTTCTTTGCTTCCGCTGTGCATTTAAATATTGTGTTGTTTGACTGTAATGTTACCAACTACGTCACGATGCTCCCCCACCGGTCAAACGTGGAAATATCGGGGTGTGACAGGTTGGTATCAGAGCCAATGCTGAGTGAATTAAACACTAGCCTTTTTGTGTTTAATCTCAGTTACACAATTGCACATTCCAAAATTTTTGAGTCTAGACAAAGAACATAGGAACAATCCAAATTTGTTTCAATTTATTTTTAACTTTGTCTTTTATTTTATATATTCTTGTTGTTATCTTATGTTATATTGACAGGTCTAAATATGCCGCCAAGATTTTTCAGACGAAGAGGACGAGGCAAGGGGCCAATCACCGCCCCCAATGATCACGAAGCCGGGCCTTCGCACAGGCGAGCTCCTTCTGCCACTGCGAGTGCTGATCCTCGAGAGAACTGGAGGACCAATGTGGAGCCCGCTAGATGGTCTGTTTCACATAGTTCAACGCCTCCCTATCGTAACTCCTATGGGCCACAGTCAGAAAACGAGCCCGATAACCCACAACCTTCATATATACCCCTTTAGTGATCCCTTTCGCACAATTCTTTTGGTAACCCCACTCCTATTTTTCAGGGCTGGTTTAACCCGGCGAACTACATACAAGAACCCGTGGGTTTCAACCCATTGGGACCGGAGGATCACTTTTCCGGCGACCAAGCGATGGACATGGACGAGGACACGGATCCCGTCGAGCCTGCATCAGGGACTCCCAACCATCCCATCGAAATCTCGGATGGATCTTCGTTCCACGGATCACCCTACGGTGGTCCAAATAGCTATCAAGTGAGGTTTAACCAACACGAATGGTACTTTACACCTTCTCACCATTCATCGCCCCACCAGCAGCAACAGCAGCAGTAAGATCCCTCTGGGGATTCACGTTTTGTGGCAGTCACGCCACCGCCTCCACCGCCGCCAGTTCATCAAGCACCTCCAGAACCGCCGAGGCGTAGGAGGACAGGCGCGCGAATATCCGCGCGTGGAGGGGATTTTCACTTCAGCACCCCTCATCACTCAAGTGGCAGTCATTATCCGCCACTACATGAAGACCCTCAAACGGGTGGGCCTTCAAACTTGTCACAACCCCCGATCCCTGATCCCCGGGAACGGGCGGACGTGAACTCAGAGTGTGGTGGTATCAGTTTGTTAAATCTCGCAGCGGAAATTTCATCAGGACCGTAGTTAGGAAATGATTATCAGAGTAAAAACCACCGTAATTAATATTAATAAACATATGGGTAAAACCCAAGTTTCTTATTATAATACATTTATAGGGACAAACCCTATTTTATTTAATTTAAAACATAGTTTCTTAGATAACTTTTATAGCCACTTATTTTCCAAGCCGTCAGTGCTCTCGAGCTGGCTTTTTCCCAGTTGGCTTTCACATTGTGTTACCTGAAACATGTTTTAAAAATATTTTATCAGCGGGAAATACTGGTGAGTGAATCCCAGTTTAATCAAGAAATATTTTATCAATTAACACAGTATTGAGAGCGATCACATTGTTTATTTCTACTCAATTACTCAATCAGTACTGTCAATCCTTGACTTGTGGGTCATATTACACATTGGCTAACTCGTTGTCCAATGGTAACGTAATGTCGTCCCGACTTACTACTCGCAAGTAATAAATTTTGTATACAAAACCCCAAATACCGGCAGTAATTGAAGAACTACAAAGACTCACATACTGCATAATCATATTGTAAAACATTTAAGGTTTTGTAAAAACTGTTAACAAAAAGAAGATTACTCACATTGCTATCTTAGGCTTTTCGTATGGATTTCCTGGGTATAATCTATAATTTATACAAATGTACATTGGTTAATATCATAACCCTTTGAAAATATTAATAATAACCTCCCCGAGACGGCATTCCAACAACTACGTCGGGCAGAACCACGACAGTTGTTACGGAACCCTAAATCAATCGGGCAGCGTAACTATTACGAAACTGGGGTTATAATACTTACAACGGAGTAGAACCTCGCTAATTAGGGGTATAATACCCAAATATTATGTCTCTACTACAGAAATTCGAGATTGAGATTGAAATGTGAGCGACGGAAATCGAAAACTGATGCCTGCTATTTATAGTTGTGAAATCTGGTCCTGTCGCAGCCCGCGTAAAAGACAAGGAACCCTTACGCGGCCCGCGTCAACACTGGTTAACACACTAGCTTAGCTGAGTCGCCACTAGGCTTGACACGATTACGACACCTGTCGGCTTCTGGTGCGATCGCGTGTTAAGAGTCCGCGCGGCCCGCGTCAATTTAGACGAGATCTTATGCGGCCCGCTTGAACTAAAGGATTCAGCGAAGACCAATCAACACTCTCATACGGCCCGCGTAAATGTGTGGGGTGGGTTCATGCGGCCCACCTCAACTCATATTTTCAGAATTTTATCTTCTTTTATATGTTATAATCTATTTTAGGCTCGGTTTTCACATACGGGGCATAATATAAGACATATGGGGACATTTTATTATATAATTGAGTGTCGAAATATTATGAGGGTGTTGGTTTTACCGAGGGTTGTTACAAAACCCAGTTGCACCACAACCACCACCGATGGGTTTTGATAACCCGATTACTGCATATACAGGTTCAATGGCGTACAACCCGTTTGAGCAGCCGACTCACACCAACTATAATTACGCTGAAGCCGACCCATACTTGGTAGCGGCCAATTACAACGCCCTTCACCCGGAAGGACCGTATGGAGCTCCTTGGGGAGTAGGGTACCCAACTCATGGGTACCAAATACCTGCTAGACCTATAATTCGGCAACAATCGCAGCCGCCACGGTTTTCCCCACCTGAACGGGAAGAAATTCTTCAAAGATTGGACCAGGTCGAGCGAGACTTTCACAGAGATCGCAGGGAGCGACAAAGTTTCTTCCAGGGATTGACAAGTTTAATAAAAGGGAAGAGCAAGAAGGACCATTGAATCCTTCAATTATTGATTGTATTTTCCTTATTTCAATTGAGCCTCTGCGTGGTCCTGTCTTGCTGTTATGACCCCTGCGTGGGTATGTTTGTTGGTTAAGCCCCTGCGTGGGCAAGTCTTTGTTTGAACCCCTACGTGGGTATGTTATTTGTTTGAGCCCCTGCGCGGGCATGTTATCTTATTAGAAGTCCCGTTTAGGGCAAGCTTGTAATCGTTCAGAACTTTATTGTGGAATGGTTGAATTGAAATTTTCATTAGTACTATATGCATAAACATAGAATGTAAAATAAATAAATAACATTTTTGATTAATCATTATATTAAAATGATAAAATCTAAAAGAACAAGACCTAGCCTTATGTCATTTAAAGACAGGGCCAAGACGGTAGTTCTCCAATTAGATTCAGATCCATATTAACCATTTCTATATAGGATTGTTCTGCGTTGAATATTAATAAGAATCTTAAAAAGGTAAAACCTAGCTAGTAGGTCATTTTAAAGACTTAGCCAATACGGTAAAACCTGTTTAACGGTCCGTGTAGGCTCTATGCTCACCGCTGTCTTGCTCCAGATTGTCGAATTCCCTTTCCAAAGCCCTGATCTCGTGTCGAGGACAGAATTCCTTCATCATAAGGGCCCTAAGTTCAGCCCATGTCTGTGCGAGTGCGACTTCTGCACCACGATCTCTCATAACACCGTTCCACCATGTAAGGGCTCTCTTCTGGAACACACTCGAAGCAAACTCGACCTTGCGATTGTCAGGACACTGCACGTGGCGGAAAGTATTCTCAATGCTCTCGAACCATTGAAGAAGCCCAGTCGCTCCCTCAGAACCACTAAACTTGAGTGGTTTCGCCGAGTTAAAACTCTTGAAATTGCATGGACCATTGTTGTTGTTGTTGGCTTGATTCCATTGAGCAAAGAGGTTTGGGAATTGAGCAGCCATTTGCTACGCAATGATTTCTGCCAGCTCGGCAGTCGCTATCTGGTTTTCGCGTCGAGGAGGCATTCTAAAAGAGGAAACATGAAAGGAAACGAGTGAGAGAATTTAGACGAAAAGAATGAGATGAAACAAATTTGATGAAAGCAATGGATAGTGGTCATTTGTTTGTTACTACAAAGCAACAAACGACCTCGGTGAATAATCAAAGTAAATAGGTCAAAAATAATGTATCGCGAAGACATGCTCGCCTATAAGTGAACACTCATCCCAAGAATTCCCAGGTAAGCACAACTGGTCTCGCGTCTGGTTGAGATGTATACGAAGTGCTTGCCTAGACAGAAAACTCAGAATACAGGCATTCACCCTTCCAGTTTGCACGTGTTCACATTATTTAAAACCCAAAACCTTGACGAGATTTTTGAAAACTCAAAGGGGTTCAAAACCATATAATAGAGGGTTCAAAACCTTGTAATAAATCATCCTAGAACAGATGATTAGTTTTCAAAGCGGTTTTGAAATTTATGTTCTTGTTGTGGTCGTCGCCTAAGGATAGGTGACGGTATTGTTTTATGACTAAACGCAAGTAAACTCGCGTTAGGGTCCTAAGAAGGTTATAGACTAGGTCAAAGCATTACTAATAACCTAATTCCCTATAACCATTGGCTCTGATACCATCTTTTCTGTCACACCCCGACCACGTGGAACATACAAAACGTGGCGGAAATGTCGGGGAGTGTTGTAACAGAATTAATTGTTTCAAATCCATGGCAATTGAAGTTTCGTTTTATTGATTAAAGGTGTTACAATGTCTTAACAAACAAAGAAATACAACATAATTAACTAGTCTTGCATCTTTTATTGTCACTAAAGCCCAAGTCTGCCTAAGTATATCTTGATCATCTTATGCAACAGCTCCTGAAAAACACATGTGAAAATAGGTACGTCAGCATAAAAATGCCTGTGAGATACATAGGTTTTGTGAAAATAGGTTCCATGACTTATGTTTGAGAAAATGTTTAGTCATGAACCTTGTAATTTGCTTTGTTTTGTAAATCATTTGAAAAACAATGAGTTCAGATGATATGTATAAATAAATGTAAGGTTAAATGAATAACCAAGTAAAATAAGTTTGCATAAGATAAGTTGTTTATAAATCAATGTCTTGTGAAAAGTATATTATTTGTATAAAATGTTCTATGTCTCAAACTGAAATGATTCAAATAACGCTACAATATGTAATACCATACAACCACTTATATATAGGAAGTACCAGCGGCGTATCCACCATGCTTGTATCATATTACACACGCATCGTTACTTAATCAAACCAAACCACCAAAGTAATGTTTAACAATTGTAGAAGTGTTTATGTATGGTAAAATACGGTTCACACGGTTCATAGATACAAACGGTTCACAGATACAAACGGTTCACAGATACAACGGTTCACAGATACAAATGGTTCACAGATACAACGGTTCACAGATACAACGGTTCACAGATACAAACGGTTCACAGGTACAACGGTTCACAGATACAACGGTTCACAGATACAACGGTTCACAGATACAAACGGTTCACAGGTACAACGGTTCACAGATACAAACGGTTCATAGATACAACAGTTCAAAATGTAATATAATGTGTTCATATACTGGATGAGCATATGCAACAAAATGTAATGTAAAACAATGTACTAAGTATGCACACAATGGACATACATAGCATAAAATGTATTGAAATCATGTACTATAAGTGTACTAACGAACATAGCAGTATATGATGTGAAAACAGGAAAGCATGAAAGTAACAAGTAGGCACATGTGTTCCACCCCAAAACAGTTTGGAAAACAGTAAAAGAGGGGTCTATGTACTCACCTGAGATTGCTCAGTAGTTCTGGAGTGACAACTAAACAATGCTAGAGATCGCGGATATCAAACGGCACCTAGTATAGGTAACTATGTTAATAAACCGGACCTAGATCGGAAGATTGGGTAGCATTAGGGTTTGTAAACCAAACGAGTGTAGAGACTCGTGTCATTTGGTTTAACAAAGCCTACATACTAAATGAAACTTAACCTGAGTGATTTCGACCCATTACGACCCGTTTAGGTAGCTTATGCTACTTTAACGCGTCGTTCGCGTGAAACGCGTTCGGACCGCCTAACTAGCCCTATGACAAGTGTTATATGCCTAAACATATTACATAATCAGTTATGTGACAAAGGTTTAGGTTACATATGCTTAATTACCAATTATACATGAAAAGGGTATTCTGGTAATTTACCTAAGGCATATAAACTACCTATCATACAACTACTTAAACGATGCGACCATAGGGTATAACCTCGGAAGGTTATTCCCTACCTACTATGGTCACCTATCTGTGTTTGGTCGGATCCTAATGATCGACCAAATGGGTCGGGTTCGAGGTATAAGCGATTTATTAGATCGCTTACCCTACGACCCTAGACAACGTGGTAATCAGTGGGCATAGTCCCAAGGGACTATGACCAACGTGATTACACTCACGTTGCGAAGTTCAAACGAACTTTGCATTGACCATTACTGGTCAACGCTGAAAGTCAAACAAAGTTTGACTTTCTGACTCGAAAAGCAGTAAAATAAGGAAAAGAACGAAAGAATACTTACGAAGGGTCCCCGAATGCTAATCCCGATTCAAGAATTTAGGTATGAAACAATGGTTTCAACTTAGAGCTCTCAAAATCAGAATTCTTGTAAGAAATGAGGTTGGGGTGATGGGGTATTTATAGTAATACCCGAACCGTTAAGATCGTTTCATGGAAAATGTGCCTTAATCGCAACCGTACAAGTGTCGAAATGTTATGGTGTCTAAATTGCCACTAACCATAGGGTATCAACATGTGGCAAAGGTTTTAGGAGTGGATAACAGCTGTAAACAGCTGTCGATACATCGAATCTGGTCCCGAAAATGCGAAAAATGAGTTTTCTGCATGTTTCTGCCCAGAATAGGCAGTCGCGTAGCGCGACGGTAAGGGCCTAGGCAGTCGCGCTACGCCACTGACCCCCAGTTTCAGAAAAGTTTCAAAATTTACAGTTTTGGTCCCTGTTGTGTTTTAAGGCCTTTTTTGATGCGTTTGAACCCCGTTAACCTCATTTCAAGGCTCTAAAATGAAGTTAAAGTATAGGGAACTCAAAACATGCTCAAAAATATGCCGGATGTTGGTTCGTTTGGTCGTACGAACGCGATGTTCGCTTAATTACGACGGAATGCACATAAGCGCGAAAAACGATCCAAATGACGCGACGAATGGATTTTTCTTATGGCGAACACTAAAATATAATATAGTCATGCTTACATAAATTTTTGGATGTCCAGATGTATTCAGAACGTAAGTTATGCGCGAAAATGCAAACTTGTGCACTTTTTGACACTTTTAGTCCCTAAATGACACAAAAGTTTATTTTAGCACACCGAACACCTCAAAGCCTATTTCTAAGCTATGTAAAGGATATTTATGGTATGTTTAACTTATGGTCATGTTCCGGAAGGTCTGTTACAGTTCAAATTGGCATACTTTCGCAGTTTGTCAAATTTAGTCCCTGTAAGCGATTAAACTTTGATTTCACCACACCAAACCTTCCAAAACTTATATCTAAGTTATGTAAAGGTTATTTAAGGTATGTTAAGCCTATTTCACTATTCCGGAGTGTTCGTTGCATTAAACTGGTTATATTTACGCATTAGTGCGTGTATAACTTTCCAGAAAGCGATTTAGAGCTTGAAATCGAACAAGAGTTGATATGTGTAAAAGATACACATATTTATGCAAGTCCAAAGTATGAAATACATTATTTCATTGGTTGGGCATTTGTTTGATGGTTGAAATGACACAGGTGTTACAGTCTCCCCTACTTTAGGAAATTTCGTCCCGAAATTAATTCGTAGGAGTCTATTTGTGACTTTGTGTCAGATAACCACCAGAGATATGTAAAGCATAATCCTGTCATTTCCTTAACGGACATTCTTCAGAACGAAAATGAACAAACGGAGTCATTTTCCTCAACGAGTATTCTTTAGAAGCGGAAATGAAGGAATAATCAAACGGGGATTCATTTCCTTAACGGACAATTCTGAGAAACGAAAATGAACAAACGGAGTCATTTTCCTCAACGAGTATTCTTTAGAAGCGGAAATGAAGGAATAATCAAACGGGGATTCATTTCCTTAACGGACAATTCTGAGAAACGAAAATGAACAAATGGAGTCATTTTCAACGGTTGCTTCCTCAGAAACGGAAATGAAAATGATAGACAAACGGATATTCATTTCCTCAACGGACAATTTTCAGAAACGAAAATGAACTCACAGAGTCATTTTCAACGGTTGTTTCCTCAGGTTCGGAAATGAAGGATTAAACTACGGATATTCATTTCCTCAACGGATAATCTTCAGAAACGAAAATGAACTAACGGAGTCATTTTCAACGGTTGTTTCCTCAGGTTCGGAAATGAAGGATTAAACTACGGATATTCATTTCCTCAACGGATAATCTTCAGAAACGAAAATGAACTAACGGAGTCATTTTCAACGGTTGTTTCCTCAGGTTCGGAAATGAAGGATTTAATAAACGGATATTCATTTCCCTCGACGGATACTCTTCAGAACGAAAATGCACAAACGGGGTCATTTTCCTCAACGGATATTCTTCAGAATTGGAAATGAAGGATAAACGGATATTCATTTCCTCAATGGATATTCTTCAGAAGTGAAAAATGAATAGCTAGTTCATTTTTCCTCAACGGATACTTCATCAGAATTGGAAATGAATAGGGTAAACTTTTAGGTACATGACAAAGCTCGCTGTGGTTTCTGTGCACTAAATTCCATAATTATGTATGCATCCATAATTACGTAATTCCTTGTACAGTCCGCACAGTTTGTTTTGTAATGTTCATAAGCACATAATCACATAGTTGTTTAATTGTTTTTATCTTGTTATTGATTGCAATTAACTTGGCACCTCGTACTTCGTTTCTCTTGGAAGAAACGGGTACTTAGGATTTTCGCAAGAGATCAAACAACGGAAGAAATTTGGAAGTAGTCTGTTCTTCAAGGAATGCGGTTCCTTGATTGTCGGTATTGTAGGGGATATGTTGTTTATACATACAATCACATAAATACATTGCAATGTAAAAGATTTATTTATAAACAATGATAACAACTGTTTCTTGGATCTTGACAACAAAAGAAAATAATACATAAGACGTGATTATTTCTAAACGATGTTGTCTTCTGATTGATCATATGCTCATCCCTGCGCTGGATTTGTATTAGCAAGTCTTGGGCAATTCCTACGAAAATGGCCCATCTCGCCACAGTTGTAGCAAGATCCCGGTGGAAAACGAGCTTGTGCAGGATTGTTGCCAGCTTGATTTGGTGCAACTGCGGTTGGGCAAACCCTAGCTGTATGACCTATAAGTCCGCAAACTTGGCATGTGCGGCACTTCACCCCAGCATGATGATGTAGGCCACATTGGTTGCACAAGGGTGCAGTTCCGTTGTAGGGTTTCCTGGCAGGGGGTTGAGCTGGTTGGTTGAGGACGGCTTGATCATTGTGAGCGACCACAGCGTAGTTCTGAGAAGCCTTTCGCTTCTTTGACCTCTTAGGGGATCCAGTCTGTTCATCCATGATCTTTGATTCTTCGATTGGTTCCGATTCTTCGACCGGCTTCTTGTCACCTTTTCGGAAAAGTTTACCTTTCCTGATCTTTGATTCAGTTAAGGTTGCAGATAGCTCAATGGCCTGTCTAACTGTAGTAGGGTTGCTACCAGTCAAAATGTCTTGTATTGAATCAGGGAGGCCATCAATGTACTTTTCGATTGCCTTATCCAAAGGCGTGACCATGTTTGGGCATAACAGACTCAACTCCTCGTAACGGTCCGTGTAGGCTCTATGCTCACCGCTGTCTTGCTCCAGATTGTCGAATTCCCTTTCCAAAGCCCTGATCTCGTGTCGAGAACAGAATTCCTTCATCATAAGGGCCCTAAGTTCAGCCCATGTCTGTGCGAGTGCGACTTCTGCACCACGATCTCTCATAACACCGTTCCACCATGTAAGGGCTCTCTTCTGGAACACACTCGAAGCAAACTCGACCTTGCGATTGTCAGGACACTGCACGTGGCGGAAAGTATTCTCAATGCTCTCGAACCATTGAAGAAGCCCAGTCGCTCCCTCAGAACCACTAAACTTGAGTGGTTTCGCCGAGTTAAAACTCTTGAAATTGCATGGACCATTGTTGTTGTTGTTGGCTTGATTCCATTGAGCAAAGAGGTTTGGGAATTGAGCAGCCATTTGCTGCGCAATGATTTCTGCCAGCTCGGCAGTCGCTATCTGGTTTTCGCGTCGAGGAGGCATTCTAAAAGAGGAAACATGAAAGGAAACGAGTGAGAGAATTTAGACGAAAAGAATGAGATGAAACAAATTTGATGAAAGCAATGGATAGTGGTCATTTGTTTGTTACTACAAAGCAACAAACGACCTCGGTGAATAATCAAAGTAAATAGGTCAAAAATAATGTATCGCGAAGACATGCTCGCCTATAAGTGAACACACATCCCAAGAATTCCCAGGTAAGCACAACTGGTCTCGCGTCTGGTTGAGATGTATACGAAGTGCTTGCCTAGACAGAAAACTCAGAATACAGGCATTCACCCTTCCAGTTTGCACGTGTTCACATTATTTAAAACCCAAAACCTTGACGAGATTTTTGAAAACTCAAAGGGGTTCAAAACCATATAATAGAGGGTTCAAAACCTTGTAATAAATCATCCTAGAACAGATGATTAGTTTTCAAAGCGGTTTTGAAATTTATGTTCTTGTTGTGGTCGTCGCCTAAGGATAGGTGACGGTATTGTTTTATGACTAAACGCAAGTAAACTCGCGTTAGGGTCCTAAGAAGGTTATAGACTAGGTCAAAGCATTACTAATAACCTAATTCCCTATAACCATTGGCTCTGATACCATCTTTTCTGTCACACCCCGACCACGTGGAACATACAAAACGTGGCGGAAATGTCGGGGAGTGTTGTAACAGAATTAATTGTTTCAAATCCATGGCAATTGAAGTTTCGTTTTATTGATTAAAGGTGTTACAATGTCTTAACAAACAAAGAAATACAACATAATTAACTAGTCTTGCATCTTTTATTGTCACTAAAGCCCAAGTCTGCCTAAGTATATCTTGATCATCTTATGCAACAGCTCCTGAAAAACACATGTGAAAATAGGTACGTCAGCACAAAAATGCCTGTGAGATACATAGGTTTTGTGAAAATAGGTTCCATGACTTATGTTTGAGAAAATGTTTAGTCATGAACCTTGTAATTTGCTTTGTTTTGTAAATCATTTGAAAAACAATGAGTTCAGATGATATGTATAAATAAATGTAAGGTTAAATGAATAACCAAGTAAAATAAGTTTGCATAAGATAAGTTGTTTATAAATCAATGTCTTGTGAAAAGTATATTATTTGTATAAAATGTTCTATGTCTCAAACTGAAATGATTCAAATAACGCTACAATATGTAATACCATACAACCACTTATATATAGGAAGTACCAGCGGCGTATCCACCATGCTTGTATCATATTACACACGCATCGTTACTTAATCACTTAATCAAACCAAACCACCAAAGTAATGTTTAACAATTGTAGAAGTGTTTATGTATGGTAAAATACGGTTCACACGGTTCATAGATACAAACGGTTCACAGATACAAACGGTTCACAGATACAACGGTTCACAGATACAAACGGTTCACAGATACAACGGTTCACAGATACAACGGTTCACAGATACAAACGGTTCACAGGTACAACGGTTCACAGATACAACGGTTCACAGATACAACGGTTCACAGATACAAACGGTTCACAGGTACAACGGTTCACAGATACAAACGGTTCATAGATACAACGGTTCAAAATGTAATATAATGTGTTCATATACTGGATGAGCATATGCAACAAAATGTAATGTAAAACAATGTACTAAGTATGCACACAATGGACATACATAGCATAAAATGTATTGAAATCATGTACTATAAGTGTACTAACGAACATAGCAGTATATGATGTGAAAACAGGAAAACATGAAAGTAACAAGTAGGCACATGTGTTCCACCCCAAAACAGTTTGGAAAACAGTAAAAGAGGGGTCTATGTACTCACCTGAGATTGCTCAGTAGTTCTGGAGTGACAACTAAACAATGCTAGAGATCGCGGATATCAAACGGCACCTAGTATAGGTAACTATGTTAATAAACCGGACCTAGATCGGAAGATTGGGTAGCATTAGGGTTTGTAAACCAAACGAGTGTAGAGACTCGTGTCATTTGGTTTAACAAAGCCTACATACTAAATGAAACTTAACCTGAGTGATTTCGACCCATTACGACCCGTTTAGGTAGCTTATGCTACTTTAACGCGTCGTTCGCGTGAAACGCGTTCGGACCGCCTAACTAGCCCTATGACAAGTGTTATATGCCTAAACATATTACATAATCAGTTATGTGACAAAGGTTTAGGTTACATATGCTTAATTACCAATTATACATGAAAAGGGTATTCTGGTAATTTACCTAAGGCATATAAACTACCTATCATACAACTACTTAAACGATGCGACCATAGGGTATAACCTCGGAAGGTTATTCCCTACCTACTATGGTCACCTATCTGTGTTTGGTCGGATCCTAATGATCGACCAAATGGGTCGGGTTCGAGGTATAAGCGATTTATTAGATCGCTTACCCTACGACCCTAGACAACGTGGTAATCAGTGGGCATAGTCCCAAGGGACTATGACCAACGTGATTACACTCACGTTGCGAAGTTCAAACGAACTTTGCATTGACCATTACTGGTCAACGCTGAAAGTCAAACAAAGTTTGACTTTCTGACTCGAAAAGCAGTAAAATAAGGAAAAGAACGAAAGAATACTTACGAAGGGTCCCCGAATGCTAATCCCGATTCAAGAATTCAGGTATGAAACAATGGTATCAACTTAGAGCTCTCAAAATCAGAATTCTTGTAAGAAATGAGGTTGGGGTGATGGGGTATTTATAGTAATACCCGAACCGTTAAGATCGTTTCATGGAAAATGTGCCTTAATCGCAACCGTACAAGTGTCGAAATGTTATGGTGTCTAAATTGCCACTAACCATAGGGTATCAACATGTGGCAAAGGTTTTAGGAGTGGATAACAGCTGTAAACAGCTGTCGATACATCGAATCTGGTCCCGAAAATGCGAAAAATGAGTTTTCTGCATGTTTCTGCCCAGAATAGGCAGTCGCGTAGCGCGACGGTAAGGGCCTAGGCAGTCGCGCTACGCCACTGACCCCCAGTTTCAGAAAAGTTTCAAAATTTACAGTTTTGGTCCCTGTTGTGTTTTAAGGCCTTTTTTGATGCGTTTGAACCCCGTTAACCTCATTTCAAGGCTCTAAAATGAAGTTAAAGTATAGGGAACTCAAAACATGCTCAAAAATATGCCGGATGTTGGTTCGTTTGGTCGTACGAACGCGATGTTCGCTTAATTACGACGGAATGCGCATAAGCGCGAAAAACGATCCAAATGACGCGGCGAATGGATTTTTCTTATGGCGAACACTAAAATATAATATAGTCATGCTTACATAAATTTTTGGATGTCCAGATGTATTCAGAACGTAAGTTATGCGCGAAAATGCAAACTTGTGCACTTTTTGACACTTTTAGTCCCTAAATGACACAAAAGTTTATTTTAGCACACCGAACACCTCAAAGCCTATTTCTAAGCTATGTAAAGGATATTTATGGTATGTTTAACTTATGGTCATGTTTCGGAAGGTCTGTTACAGTTCAAATTGGCATACTTTCGCAGTTTGTCAAATTTAGTCCCTGTAAGCGATTAAATTTTGATTTCACCACACCAAACCTTCCAAAACTTATATCTAAGTTATGTAAAGGTTATTTAAGGTATGTTAAGCCTATTTCACTATTCCGGAGTGTTCGTTGCATTAAACTGGTTATATTTACGCATTAGTGCGTGTATAACCTTCCAGAAAGCGATTTAGAGCTTGAAATCGAACAAGAGTTGATATGTGTAAAAGATACACATATTTATGCAAGTCCAAAGTATGAAATACATTATTTCATTGGTTGGGCATTTGTTTGATGGTTGAAATGACACAGGTGTTACAAGGCCTTAGCCTGGTGGAGATCATTGATTCAAGCTACTGGGAAGATTCCACTGTACAACATGACATGGGAACAATTTGTTGCCCTCATCAGAGAAAACTACTGCCCTCAACATGAGATTGAAAAGATTGAGTCTGACTTCCTATCGTTGGTAATGAAGAACCTTGACTGCCAAGCTTACCTAACGAGCTTCAATACAATGTCCAGGTTGGTTCCGTATCTGGTGACCCCGGAACCCAAAAGAATAGCTCGTTTCATTGGGGGTTTAGCCCCAGAAATAAAGGCAAGCATGAAGGCCTCTCGGCCAACTACTTTTAGATCGGTAACTGACATATCCTTGTCCCTCACTCTGGACGCGGTCAGACAGAGATCGCTGAGGAACACGGATGCCGAGAAAAGGAAACGTGAAGATGACAATTCACGAAGGTCAAACAAGAAGCACCGAGGAAACAATGGCCACAAGAAAGGGTCTGAGTCTAAAAAGGATGCGCATCAATCTGGTGATAAGCCCAAGTGCAAAGTCTGCAAGAAACAGCACTTCGGGAAGTGCAGGTTTGAATCGAACTCGCAGACCCAGTCGAGAACTTTTGCATGTGGGATATACAAGTCCAAGGAACACAAGACCTTGGATTGCAAAAATTTGAAGGACGCAACGTGCTACAGTTGCAACGAAAAAAGGCATATCAAGTCCAACTGCCCAAAACTCGCAAAGAAAGCTGATGAAGGAAAAAAGACCAATGCTAGGGTCTTTAGGTTGGATGCAAAGGAAGCTATGCAGGACGATAACGTGATCACAGGTACCTTTCTCATAAATGATGTATATGCAAGAGTACTTTTTGATTCAGGCGCTGATAAGTCTTTCGTAGATAATAAGTTTTGTGAATTTTTGAAATTACCTGTCAAAACCTTAAGTGTGAAGTATGAGGTGGAACTAGCTGATGGAACCATAGAAACCGTCTCAACTGTGTTAGATGGATGTGTTATCTCCATTAAGAACCACTATTTTCCTTTGTCCCTACTTCCCTTTAAGTTAGCCGGTTTTGACATCGTGATAGGCATGGACTGGTTATCTCATAACCAGGCCCAGATTGTCTGCAATAAGAAGCAAGTGGTGATCAAGACTCCGTCTGGTGAATCACTTACCATTCAGGGAGATACCCAGTATGGACTGCCTGAGTAAGTGACTATGCTCAAGGCCTCTAAGTGTTTGAAAAAGGGTTGTGTCATATATATGGCACAGGTAACTATTGATGAGCCGAATCCCAAGATTGAGGATATCCCCGTCATTTCTGAATACCCTGAAGTTTTTCCTGAAGATCTACCTGGTTTACCACCAGATAGTCAAGTAGAATTCAGAATCGACATCATCCCTGGAGCAGCACCTGTTGCTAGAGCACCTTATAGGTTAGCACCAACCGAGATGAAGGAATTGAGAACGCAACTAGATGAATTGCTAGCCAAAGGTTTCATTAGACCTAGTTCGTCTCCTTGGGGAGCACCAATCTTATTTGTCAAGAAGAAGGATGGATCGATGCGTCTGTGCATCGACTACCGTGAGCTTAATAAGGTCACTATCAAGAATAGGTATCCATTACCCAGGATCGATGATCTGTTCGATCAGCTTCAAGGGGCAAGTTACTTCTCCAAGATCGATCTGAGGTCAGGCTATCATCAATTGAAGGTTAAAGATGAAGATGTACATAAGACTGCATTTAGGACTCGTTATGGTCATTACGAGTTCCTAGTGATGCCTTTTGGGCTCACTAATGCACCTGCCGCATTCATGGACCTCATGAATCGCGTCTGCAAGCCATACTTGGACAAATTTTTCATTGTCTTCATTGACGAAATCCTCATCTACTCGAAGAACAAAGCTGATCATGAGAAGCATTTTTGATGTATTCTTTCACTACTTCAACAAGAGAAGCTTTACGCCAAGTTTTCGAAGTGTGAATTCTGGCTTCGAGAAGTCCAATTCCTTGGACATGTGGTTAGTGAGCGTGGTATCCAAGTGGATCCCGCTAAGGTTGAAGCTGTCATGAATTGGCAAGAGCCGAAGACGCCCACAGAAATTCACAGTTTCTTGGGATTGGCAGGATATTATAGGCGTTTCATTGAGAATTTTTCAAGGATTGCTGCACCCCTAACTTCTTTGACTAGGAAGAAAGTAAAGTTCGATTGGGGCCCTAAGCAGCAAGAATCCTTTGATATCCTTAAACAGAAGCTAAGCAACGCTCCTGTACTTACATTGCCTGAAGGTACCGAAGAATTCGTGGTTTACTGCGACGCATCACACACTGACATGGGATGTGTGCTTATGCAGAAAGGCAAAGTTATTGCCTATGCTTCACGACAGTTAAAAGTGTATGAAAAGAATTACACCACCCATGACTTGGAGTTGGGTGCCGTTGTATTTGCACTGAAGCTATGGAGGCACTATTTATATGGTATCAAGTGTGTAATCTATTCTGATCACAAGAGTCTCCAGCACCTGTTCAACCAAAAGGATTTGAACATGAGGCAACGACGTTGGATGGAAACCTTAAATGATTATGATTGTGAAATAAGATACCATCCTGGCAAAGCGAATGTAGTCGCCGATGCCTTGAGTCGAAAGGAAAGGGTGAAACCCATCCGAATCAATGCCAAGAGCATTGAGATAAAGAATAGTTTAAATGAAAGGTTGTTAGCTACACAGAAGGAAGCTGTGTTGGAAGCTAACTATCCTAATGAAAAGCTAGGGGTAACTGAGGAGCAGTTATCTCTTGGCAAAGACGGAATTCTGAGATTGAATGGACAGATATGGGTTCCTGTTTATGGAGGACTTCGGGATGTTATCCTCCAGGAAGCCCATAGTTCTAAATATTCCGTTCATCCTGGAGCTGATAAGATGTACCAGGATCTGAAGGCAAATTTTTGGTGGATAGGCTTGAAGAAGTCTATAGCCGCTTATGTAGCAAAATGTTTGACGTGCGCGCAAGTCAAAGCCGAACAACAAAAGCCGTCAGGTTTGCTACAACAACCTGAACTTCCCACATGGAAGTGGGAAATGGTGACGATGGATTTCATCACCAAGTTGCCAAAGACAAGGAAAGGCAATGATACGATATGGGTGATAGTGGATAGACTGACTAAGTCAGCACATTTCCTACCCATTAAGGAGACCTATAGCTCCGACATGTTAGCCCAATTGTACGTAGATAAGATTGTAGCTCTACATGGCGTACCTGTGGCTATTATCTCTGACAGAGATACTAGATACACGTCACATTTCTGGAAAAGTTTCCAACAATCTTTGGGCACGCGCTTAAATTTCAGTACGGCTTACCATCCTCAGACGGACGGACGGACAGAGTGAGCGTATCATCCAAACCTTGGAAGACATGCTTCGAGCATGTGTGATTGACTTAGGTGGTAGTTGGGATAACCACCTGCCATTGATCGAGTTCTCGTATAACAATAGCTACCATACCAGCATCAAGGCTGCGCCTTTCGAGGCCTTATACGGTAGAAAGTGCAGAACGCCCGTTTGTTGGGCGGAAGTTGGAGATGTCCAACTGTCAGGACCGGAAATAGTCTTTGAAACGACGGACAAGATTGTCCAGATTCGTGACCGCCTGAAAGCTGCCAGGGATAGGCAGAAAAGCTACGCAGATTTAAAGCGTAAACCTTTTAACTTCGAGGTAGGTGACAAGGTATTGCTTAAAGTATCACCCTGGAAAGGAGTGATGCGATTTGGTAAGAAAGGCAAATTAAGCCCGAGATACATAGGACCATTCGAGGTCATCGAACGTGTCGGATCAGTTGCCTATAAGTTAAACTTACCTGAAGAGCTCAGTGGTATTCATAATGTATTCCACATCTGCAATCTGAAGAAGTGTTTCGTTGATGAATCACTAGTCATACCACATACAGATGTGCGCATAGAAGAGACTTTGAAGTTTGTTGAAAAACCTGTGTCGATCAAGGATCGACAGGTAAAGAAGCTTCGAAGGAAGCATGTGCCTATTGTAAAGGTAAAATGGGATGCCCGTAGAGGTCCCGAGTACACGTGGGAGGTAGAGTCCACAATGAAAGAAAAGTACCCTCAATTGTTTCAGTAAATCTCGAGGTCGAGATTTCTTTTAAGGGGGTGAGGATGTAACACCTCGAAAATTCGTGTACAATAGAATAACGACACGTGTCATGTAAGACAAAAGTGATATAAATCCGGATATAGTTAAAGATGTATGGCAGGATTTAAAAGTGTCGTCATGTTAATTTTTACCTCTGAACAACCCCGTTATAAATCCCAAGACCCAAATTTATATTAGAAACATCTGATATACTCAAATCCGGTAATTACTAACAATAATTGATTCATAATTTCAAAAGTGAGATCCTACGAAGAAATGCACTATAAACTTTCGTTTATGGTTTTTCTTTAAAAGTTCAAGAAAACATTGCAAAATGGTAGGGTATATAACTGTTTAAGCATGATGTTGAGGCCCCAAACTGATAAATCATGTCCCAAAATCGTTACAGACTAGTTGCCCCTTCAAAGCTCGAAAGAACAAAAGTTTTTGCCCTCTGCAAAAGGCTTACGGACCGTAAGCCACCCCCTTACGGTCCGTAAGGGGTTCCCAGCGACAGAAAACATGGCAGTTGGCTGTTTAAACGCAATAACCGACTTAGAAACGATTTTCCACATCTTTGGACGACCCCTACATTACTTTTAGACCTAGGAGACATCTGTGGATGATCCATGGCCATTGCTAGGCTTGTGTGTCAATGATCTATGAGATCAAGAACACTATAAAAGGCCACAATGTTGCAACATTGTGATCACACCTTTCTTCTGCATTTATGGAGCTTTTGGTAGGGGTGTAAACGAGCCGAGCCGAGCCGAGCCAGGGTGGGCTCGAGCTCGAGCTCGATAACAATCGAGCCAGCTCGGCTCGGCTCGAAAATGTAAACGAGCTAGATTTTTTAGCTCGGGCTCGACTCGAAAAAACTCGAGCCAGCTCGAGGCTCGACAAGCCAGCTCGATTTTCTTTTCTATTGTATAATTTATATTTTTACATATTGTTGTGTTTAAAAAAAATATTATATTAACATAGATACATCTAATTCAATGTGTTCATTAAAAGAACCAATTCAATGTATCTGCTAAAACCAAATTCAAGATATCCGTTCGGAAAAAGAAAAAAACCCAAGTTAATTACATAAGTTCTTAACCAAGTTAGAAAAAAAGTAAATAAAAAGTAGAACTAAGCACTTCAAAACAACGTCACTAGCACAAATGCCATCACTAAAAAATATGCCAATCACCATCTTATATTCCTTCAACAGCACCTGCCCATAGCCATGAGAATGAATTAACCTACAATGTCAAAAACAAAGTTAATTATGTGTATATATTGCCACATCAAAGACCTTAGTAATTAAATTTTCAATTAAAATCTAAGTTGCAATCTATTTTACACTCAATATATATATATATATATATATATATATATACTGTAAATAGTAATTAAATTACCTTCTATGTCAACTAGATGCCCCATCACTCGTCGGGATTGGAATTTCCAAATTTTCTTCTTCCTTTGCCGATTGCTACATATAAAAAAATACGAATATTAGAAATAAATTATAAAACTAAAGATTTGAAGGATATATAATCTTACTTCTAATGTTTTAATAAATGATTTTGATGCCGACTTTATCCAATCTCCTCCACAAACAAGAAGCTCAACCATTTCTTTAGTAAGAGAACTTCTATAGTCATCCAATACACGTCCCCCAGCACTAAATGCTGATTCCGAGGCAACTGTTGTGATTGGAATGCAAAAAATGTCACGAGCCATTTTGCTTAGCACGGGATACTTGCTAGAATTTTGACACCACCATTGTAACACATCAAACTTTATAGTTCTTGGAACTACAAAATTTGGCTCTTCTAAATACACATCAAGTTCTGATTTTTGTGTACTTTCAACTGGTTTAGTTTCAAGATAAGCATAAAAATCATCGTCTCCATCACGAATACTTGGGCCCTCAGATGATGTGCCATTTAGATTGCTATCGGCAGCCCTAGCCACTTGATATGCATTAGAGTATTTTTCAAAAAGTGGTTTTAACTTATTAATCACATCTTCAACCCGACCATCAACCTCTTTTTCTGGATACAACTTCTTAAATGTCCAAGAAATAGATTCCTTCTTAAAACGCGGGTCTAAAAGAGAAGCAATTGACATAAGTACCCCGATTTCTCCCCAATACTTCTCAAACTTGTCAAACATTGGCCTTCCCATATTTTTCAAGAAATTATCATTTGATTTAACAGCATTAGTTATCTCTCTTTTTACTTTAAAAATCTCAACAAGAAACAAATTTGCGGTAGGATATAATGTACCCGAAAACAAATCTGTAGCATTCAAAAACACCTCAAGTAGCTTGCATACCTTTTTAGCCCGATCCCACTCCTCATCCGTAAGAGACCACTCATAATTCGAATCCCTTAACGCGTAACCTTCAAAAGCATGTTTGTAGTGAATCGCCGATTTAAGCATACGATGTGTGTCGTACCTTTTGACCTTTTCAAGTATGAACACTTATTCAAGTGTCGCTTTAGCTGTGTAGTGGCCTTTGAAGCTTGTGGTTTATATAGCTTCTTACAATGTATGCATCGATCTTTCATGACCTTCTGCTCTCCTTCCATCACTTCAACAGATTCAAAATGAAGCCAAACTTCAGATTTACTCTTTCGTTTTGAACCAACATCAACATCATCTTCGCCAATCATATTTTCTTCTTCAAAACTTTCCTCATCATTTAAATCAACATGCTCACTTGGGTTGTCGGTCGCAGCAAGTGATTCTTTAAGTGAAGACATCCTTCAAAGTGAGACACCCAAAAATATTCGCTAACAATGATTAGTATAGTGAAAAAAAGGGTTGAAACAAAACAAGTAATATTTTAAGCATACATTTATTTCATGTTTGATGAATATAATAAATTAAATTAATATAGTATAAGTGAATTAATAACTAATGAACTAATCAAACGATCTAAAAATATGTATAAGTGAATTAATAACTAATGAACTAATCAAACGATCTAAAAATATGTATAAGTGAATTAATAACTAATGAACTAATCAAACGATCTGAAAAATATACATAAAAAAAGTGTGTTACGAAGTTGCATATTATTTCAGCATTATCACCAAGGTGTTCAACATTATCATTAAGGTGTTCACCATTATCAGTTAGTGAATTTCTTTTTTAGTAGCACTTGTTTTTTTCAATCATGTTTGATTTAAACAACATAATCACACTAACAAAAAACAGTTATCAAATCTATTTTTCTCATAACAAAAGAATGATCAATTGCAATTCATCATAAGACATACAGTTACAATATGAAGATATTTTATATCACCAACTAATATCTACCAAGCGTGTCACCTTTTCGTAAATAAAAAATATGTATATGGAGATGAAGCAGTTATAAAAGATTGTAATTAAGAGGTTAACATGTATATGTAGTTGAATCTTTACCTTGAATCAAGAGAGATGAATTGCTAGGGTTTAGTTGCAGGGTTGAGTTGCCGCTTGTGTACTTGTGTGAGAGAAATCAAAGAATTTAGGGATGAAATAGATTATTGTGTAAATTGCATATGAAAATTGGTTTTGAATGGATTTTAGGGTAATATGGCGGTGACTTAAATTTCAAGCATATATATTTTTATTAATTAGTAGATATGTTTATTTGTATGTAATATGTTAAGATATCTTTTAAATAAATAAAAAGATATGTTTTCATTATATTATGGACAAACTGTTTATCATCAAGGTATATTTTATTAATTTAATAATTAATAGTTTTGTATATTATTATTATTATTAATTAATATCTATTATATAAAACATATGTTTATCAAGCCACGAGTCGAGTCACGAGCCGAGCCAACGAGTCGAGCTACGAGCCGAGCCACAAGCCGAACACCCTAGCTCGAGCTCGGCTCGTTTATGAATCGAGCCAGCTCGGCTCGGCTCGATAGCAAAACGAGCTTTTTCGAGTCGAGCTTTTTTCGAGCATTTTTCGAGCGAGTTTCGAGCGAGCCACGAGCCGCGAGTATTTTGTACACCCCTAGATTTTGGGAGTTCAAGAGCAGACTCTAAGCATCCCTAATCGTGCATAGGACTTCAGTAAGTATGCTTAACCTTTCTTAGTTGAGTTTTTACTTAGTTTTAGCTTAAAAGTCAAACCGTCGTAATTACCGTTTGACTTAGCGATTAATCATTGATGGTCCAGTGATTAGTCGAATTGAAGGTAGTTATAAGTTGGTAATTATGTGGGCATTAAACCCTTAAAAGGGCACCCTCTGATTCCCACTCTAACTAGGTTATTTGTCGGGTCAAACTTGTTATTAAAAAGTCAACAGAATGCTTAATTTCAAATTAATGCATAATTAGCAATGTAGAACCCATACAACCTGTTTGATCATTAATATAACTTGGTAATTAATGTAAGAACATGTCTAAACATGTTCAACCCGACAATTTTCAGTAGAGACCCGGTTCGGAACCGAAAGTCGCATAATTTGACTTTTGCTTTGACTTTCAGTTCTGACCCGTTTAAGCATGTTTTAGAAATGCCTTGGAGCTTTAATTGGACTAGGTTACATGCTAGTATAACCCTCTGTGATTATACACCTCGGTTCATTAGTTATCCAATTAATATGCATGATTCCGTTAATTGCTCATATGTTGACCATTATGCCCTTTTCACCATAAAACGTGATGTTTGAAAATGTAAAAGAGTAGAAACCTTAGTTACTGATTTATAAACTTGTACCCAAAATTTGACATCAGTTTGTGGTGTAGATTGAGAGTTATGCTCATTAGCGTAATTAGAAAGCTTTTTAGCGATTTAACGGCATAATTAGCATATAGCCTATTTAAACCTACTTTTTGATACCAAACTTGTTACCCACTTATGTAATATATTATTTTGGGATTTTTAAAGATTTTTAATTAATTTTAGGCTGAGCATAACTTAGAGTCAAAAGCTTGTTTCGGTAATTGTCGGTTTTGCCCTTTTGGGCTATAAAATGAGTTTTACATATCTTTTTGACCCCAAACCTTTTGCCACTGATTTTATATGATAAATACATTATTTTAAACCTTCTGGAATAATAAAAATATCAGCTTTCCTTATAGAACCCGGAAACGACTTCTAATCGCCTTTTTAAGCGTTTTTTTAACGCATAGTATGTACTAAAACTATTTTAAACATACAAGGGTTGATACCTACTGATATTTTAGGTAAATTATAATATTTTAACAGTAAGAAAAATTTGTTTAACTCAGACTTTAGTTTTGAGCTTTTCGGCTTATGTGAAATTACCAAAATGCCCCTACGGTGCATAGTTTGGTTATAATTGATAAATTTCACATATATGCAATACCCTACTGTTATAACTTATCAAATTAAGTATTTTTACTGATTACATCAGACCTGTAACTCAGATTATTGTTCAAACTCTTTTATAACCTTATAAATGACCAAAATACCCCTACGGGGCATAGTTTGAGTTTAAATTCATTTCGGGCATAATAAAAGATATCTTAATGATGTCACAACATAATTGAGGCATATTAACTTAGGAAACCTGTATATGGCTCTTATGGTTACCCGTTACGCCTCTTGCGCGTTCGGTTCGGTTTATGTAACTAGTTTGCATAAACTAGCCGAACCGGGTCAAACCTTATCATTTTTATCTAAAAATCCAGAATGTGTTTAGATTACCCATATAAGACAATTCTTCAAACTTGTCAGGTCTAAATCACATTCTATTCCGGTCTTCGCTTAATCACGCGTTCGAACCGTATCGTTCCTTAAAACTAACCGGTCTAAGCTTAAGCTTAACTAAAGACCGTTAGGATTCTAATAGGTTATTATAAACCTTTGTTCCAGAATAGGAGAACCGGTAAAAGCTACCCGCATTTGCTAATTGTGAATTATACTTGCAAAGGTAAATACTTTTAACTTATTTTCCCTTATACGGGCTTGGGGTACGGTATATAAAATACCGCTTGGTCGGGCATTCGACCTTAATCGATTGGTGGTTAAGTATTATCGAGATGACCCGTTTAAATATGTTTTGTTTGCTTAACGCCTTTGGGAGGTTAATGACCATGTCCCGGATATCCTTGGCATCATTTTACGAAATGGCCACGACCTAAGCGCGGGGTGTAGGCGTACACCCGTCAGTGCATAAATAAATAATGTGGTGTGTCTATTGATCTTTAACCCGGCACGAACCGGGCTACTGAACGCATAAGGAACATGTAATTCTTTTACAAGTTTATATATTTAAATAATTATCCCAAGTTATAAAAAGTTTGTGCCACGTGCATTCAAATCAATTTTATTAAACTTTTCAAAATGAGTCGGTTGAATGTATTTACCAGTGTAAACTGACGTATTTTCCCAAAAAGGTTAAGTGCAGGTACTAAGCGAACTAGGCCGGCATTCTCCTAGCGTCCACATTAAGTCTCGCAAGCTCGGACGTCAAAAACTGTTGAACAATGTTCCTACTTATTTTTGATCCCCCTGTGGATTATTTTCAACTGTCTGTGATACTTGATATTACAATTATATTCGGTTGAAATATATCTTTTCTTTGCTTCCGCTGTGCATTTAAATATTGTGTTGTTTGACTGTAATGTTACCAACTACGTCACGATACTCCCCCACCAGTCAAACGTGAGGGTAGAATAGGTCCTCACTCAACAATGTCGTGATTAACCGAGTTTTGTTTCGAATAAGCTTTTCGTTTCGTTATGTTGCGACGCATCACGGCTATCGAGGAGGGTAGAATAGGTCCTCACTCAACAATGTCGTGAGCGTTTATGTACTTGATGAGATTGGTTACTACAGACTTACGACCAGTCTTGCGTTGATGCAATTGTCCTGCGAGGTAGACTCTCCAGAGTCCATCGATGAGGCGATTGCACTGCGTTCGCAGACTTACGACAAGTCTCGTGCTGATGTGGTTTGGTTGTTACGCCTAGTGATTGAGTCTAGTGTGTTGAAAATAATCACAATAGTATAATAGGTCTAATAGCGTTCAACTCCATGTGGCACTTTCTTCACGAAACTTCGGTAGTATGATAAAGCACACCTTGCTTGACCCCTACTACCTAAATCCCGTGATTTGGTGTCATACTTCGTCGAAACGCTTATGGCACCTTAGAATTCACTACGATCTCCGTGCACTGACCCAAATAATCCCGTGTGCACCCGTGATTAATCGTTCCTTGCACGTTTATCGTACCTCGTTCTAAGAGTGTAGTGAGGGTAAAACACATTATTTCGTGATATAGTATATAGTATGTGTGTGAACCTAGTCTAAGTGCGACGATTAAAGAGTGAAAGAGAGAACGAAAGCGAGAGTTAAGGTTACGCATAGCGGCAACATCGAGTAATAGAGTAGGTTCAAAACTTAGAAATTAACGTCGAAAATCGTATCATTAAAACTTTATCCTACGCTTGCTAGATGTTTGATGCTGAAGACTTTTGCTGGAGCTGTTGTTGTTGTACTCAAGTTCGCGGTTCGATGCGACAGTTGCGGGTGAAGTGACCGTAACGGTTGCAGTTATTGCAATAGCGACAGTCAGCCCCAATTGGATGATGATAGGTACATGAGTAACACTGAGGATGAGCTCCAGTGTAAGCTCGTTTTGGAAACACCGGAACTGCTTGAAGAGGTTTTGGTTGCAGCAGTTTGGTTGTTGATGAGCTCGGGCTTGAAATCTTTCGTTTGCGGCTGGGTTTGTCGGTGTCTTGCGAAGAGGTGTCGTCGTTGGGGGATTCGTCTGAGGACTCACTTGCAGAATCTTTGGCCGAGTTGTCGGAAGATCCGTCGGCAGATTTGTCAGAAGAATCGGCAGCAGATTCGTCAGAAGAATCGTTAGCAGATTCGTCAGAAGAGTCGTCAGCAGATTCATCAGGAGAATCGACAACAGATTCGTTAGGAGAATCGTCAACATATTCGTTAGGAGAATCGTCAGCAGGTTCGTCAGGAGAATCATCGACAGGATCGTCGGAAGGGTTTATGACGATCGCTTGATAAGCTTGCTTGACAGGATTCCTTGAGAAAAATCCTTCCGTGAGTCGTTTGTTGTTGATTTCTGCGGCTAAGCGGTATGTCTCTTCAATAGTAGCCGGTCTTGCAGCTTCGACAAAATCACCCACACACTCAGGCAAGCCACGAATGTACTTCGGAATGGATTTTTCTGAAGTGTTGACTTGACTTGGGCAGATTACGCTAAGATGTTTGAACCTTGCGGTGTAGTCGGCGTTGTCACCTTCGACTTGCTTGATTTTCCAGAATTCGTCTTCTAGCTTCTGAATTTCGTGAGGAGGACAGTACTCTTTCTTCATGAGCTCTTTCAGCTCATCCCAATAGAGAGCGTAAGCTGCAGAGATCCCACGTTTGTTGCGTTCGGCGGTCCACCAGTGTAACACCCGTTCTTAAAAATCAAGGTTTAGCGTATTATTTACGAAAACAATCATGTAATTAAGATTACATATCCATTGGAAAAACGGGTTTACTAAAACCTTTTTACAATTTAAAAGTTTAGAACATAATGTAATTAAGTTCGTCACTTAAAAGAAACAATGAAACGACATTCGTCATATAACATAATAACGATACATAGTGCGGAAGCTTATTTCGTGATCGTGTTCGGTTCTTGCTCGTCGCTTGATCTTCATCCGGGCACTCATGGCAATCACCTATGATCAAAAGCAACTTAAAAGTTAGTTTTGATAGTCAAATATGAAGTTCAAACAAGTGCAGGGGTTAAATATGAAGTTCAAACAAGTGCAGGGGTTAAATATGAAGTTCAAACAAGTACAGGGGTTAAATATGACAAAAAATAACATTTTTCCGGGTTTGGGGGCGTCACGTGACGCCAAGGGGCGTCGCGTGACGCTAGGCCCCCTTTTCAGCAGAATGTTGCTGCATATTCCCTGCACGATCTGATTTCACGGAAACGACCATAACTTCTTTGTTATTGATCCGTTTTACCCGATTCTTTTTCCTACGCGTCCGTAATTTAATTCTCCATATTATGGAGTTAAAATCCCACTACCTTCATAATAAAATTTCAGACTTTTAAGTCTTCGGCTTATCGCCCTTTTACCAAATTTTGACCCGTTTATGCATTTTATCAAACGAACATATTTGTTTGATTCCTACATCACCTACACTTCTCAAATTGTTATTAACTACCATTTTAGGTTCTAATCACAAGTTTATTTCACAATTTAAACCCGTTTTCGTTCGTATGTTTATTTTGACCCGTTAAGGGTATTTAAGCATTTTCGAGCCTAAAAATCGCTCTCGATTGATTCTAGCATTTCATCACCACATTTCTTATCCTATAATCTCCCACCACAATTGTGTTTATGGCGGTTTGATGTGGTGATCTATATAAACCAAATTTTACTTCTCGAATCATTATTTTACGGCAAAAACTCAAATAGTACCGTTTGACTAATATAATACCTCTTTCAACCTCTATACTTAATCTAAGTATTTACTTAATCATAAACTTGTTTCCAAACGACCTTTAAGGGTTGTTTGTCCCATTTAGCCTACAAGGGCGTTTTGGTCGATTTTAGTCCTTTTATGACGAAGGACTCTCTCTCCAATTATTTGACCAAAATAGCACTTTTAACTACAACATAATTAAGCGTACCTGGCCCGGATCACAAGTAGACCCGATTTATACCTCGTTTTCATTATCACACCATCAATGGTGACGCAATTATCCGATTTGCTAATCGGTCCTGTTAACATAATACTTGACAACCACATTAGTCGATATTATCAAATGGTGTTATCACCACCATTCGACCCGTTTGGACTATAAGACCAAGTATCTTCATAAGTAGCAAAACATGGTTAATAAATTACCAATTTGCTCATCCGACCCATTTCGGATTTCTGCCACTAGACCCCTTTTTAACTACAATTTCCATCACTACTTATTTTCTCGTTATTAGTTGTACTTTAAAGTGATCTTAACGAGAACTCTTTTGTTATTAGTCATTACATGACTAAAATTACCATTTCGCCTCTTTTCACCATAACACATGGTTTTTATCATTTAAGTTTGTTCCGACTCATGTTAATAGTGTTGGAACCCATAATTCGATATTACACTAATCGAAATTGTTCCGACTCATGTTAATAGTGTTGGAACCCATAATTCGATATTCGACTAGATATGAGCACAGCGTATCACCCTCAGACGGACGGGCAGTCCGAGCGCACTATTCAAACCTTAGAAGACATGCTTCGTGCATGTGTGATCGACTTTGGCAACCGCTGGGAAAAGCATCTGCCACTTGTGGAATTCTCGTACAATAACAGCTACCACACCAGCATTGGAGCTGCTCCGTTTGAGGCATTGTACGGACGTAAATGCCGGTCCCCTCTTTGCTGGGCAGAGGTGGGAGATAGTCAGATCACTGGTCCAGAATATGTGGTAGATACAACCGAGCAAATCGCTCAGATACGAAAACGCATGACGGCCGCTCGTGAACGTCAGAAAGTTTACGCCGACATGGGCAGGAAACCACTTGAGCTCCAGGTTGGGGAGCGGGTACTACTCAAAGTTTCACCCTGGAAGGGTGTGGTTCGTTTTGGTAAACGCGGCAAACTAAACCCACGATACGTTGGACCTTTCGAGGTCATTGAGAAAATAGGCAGGGTGGCCTACAGACTAAACTTACCAGCGGAACTCGGTGCAGTTCACAACGTTTTTCATGTGTCGAATCTGAAGAAGTGTCCGTCAGATGAGACCCACGTAGTTCCTTTGAAGGAACTCACGATCGACGAGCAGTTACGATTCGTCGAGGAACCAGTCGAGATCACGGACCGGGATGTTAAGGTCCTCAAGAGCACTAGAATACCTCTCGTTCGAGTTCGTTGGAACTCACGTCGCGGCCCAGAGTTCACCTGGGAGCGCGAAGATCAGATGAAACAAAAGTATCCCCAACTGTTCGCAAACAGTACACCCACTACTGAGGCCGAAGCTACGGAATTTCGGGACGAAATTCCAGATCAACGGGGGGTGGATGTGACACCCCGGGAAAACCAGGAAAACCATACAACTTAACTAGCTTCCTCAGTGAGTGCCTACCAAATTTCGGGACGAAATTTCTTTCAACTTGGGGATGATGTGACAACTCGAAATTTAGAACCTTTCGTTGTATGCTTGAACGATTAGTGACTAATTGATTTGATGAATTAATGAATGATTATGTGAACTTATATGGCTATGTTTGTGATCGTATGTATGCGAGTATGTCTAGGAACCGAAACAACAAGGACCCGACTCGAGACCATGTGGTCTCGAGCAAACATCACACCACTCATGGGCCGGTTGGGCCACACATACACACCTAGCCTATTTCGAAACCCATTAGGGTGCACTAAGTGAATCAAGTATAAAACCCTTAGTGATGCTAGTCTTGACATTCTTTGGGCAAATAGCACACATACTCTCCAACACACACTCTCCACTCTCTCACACTAAAACCCTAAACCACAACAATACTCTCCTTCATTCTCGGATCATATCGGTGACACTAGGAGCTCTCGGATCGGCTCACACACACACATTTGGAAGCTCTATACTCACCTTTGAAACCCATTAATCGGTTAGTGCTTTACTATGTGTTAAGGATTATGTGTGCTTGATGTTTGAATGCTTGTCTTCATACATTAATAAGCGGAAAATGCATGATTACGGCTTTATCATATTCTCGGTTGTGTGTATGTTGGTGATAATCGGTTGAGCATGTTTTGATAGTACACATTGATGTTAAGTTAGTGTTCAAGAAATCGATGCATAAATATTCTAGGTTATGTGTTTACATTCGGTTGATGATGACTTATTGGTTATGTTGGATGAATAAGGTATGCTTGAATATGAGTAAATGTTATCGGTTCCATATAGGCTTAAATCCGAAGTGGCTTGGTTATGTTTAGAAGGTTTATTACTCATGAAATCGGATAAAGTACATGTGGGTTAGATGAATATGTTCAAATGTTTGATTGTTGTTCATGATTATATGTTGTGATTAAGGATAAAAACCCGAAAATAAGATGAACAAGTTTGAATAAGCAATATGAACTACTTGAATGTTTGAAGAACATGATGAATATGTTATGAACATGGTTGAATATTTGAATTCTGGTATGTTTGATCCAAAATGGTAATTGTTAGACAAATAAACAAGTTTAAGTGGATAGTACAAACCATTTCCTGAAATCAAATTCTCATTGGATAGTACACTGTTCCGAATCAGCAGTTGTCCACTCGAAACCTCTGGTTGCGACTCGAAACCACTGCATGACGAGTCGAGACCCCCGGTTGCGACACAGATTGCGAGTCGCAAACACCTGGTTGCGACTCGAAAACCACACATGATCAGCACACCAACCTTGTGACTCGAAACCACGGTTGCGAGTCCAGTTGCGACTCGTAACCAAAACAGCACGAACCGAAACCACGATTGCGACTCAGGTTGCGAGTCGCAAACGCCTAGTTGTGACTCGAGACTATACACGAATACACACTGTTTGGACTTGATAAGTTATGGGCTTAGTGTTTGGGCCGGACCTTGGACCTTGTTTAATTCTGAGCATGTTACTGTTCGTTCAACTCGTATGCATTACTTGCTAACTGCCATGATCAACGTGTATGCCATACGTGCACTACTTGAATACGAACCTGATTGTATGATACAACTATGATAGGACGTGAGTAGCCTCAACGTTGCTTGTTTGACTTTTCTGTGTTTTCTACCGAGCAAACCAAGGTGAGTTTACACCCTCTACAAAGCATGGGATTCCCAGGGGTCGGGAATTGGGGTTAAGGAACTGGGTTCCTCGTCCTCCTTGGGTAGGACAGCAAAGGTTCAGGAATGTAATTCCTCGTCCTCACGGACAGATAACTCGTACTAGACCAAAACTCTATCATGAAGTCCCTCATTTTTATATCGACTTAATCGCCGGGCCAATGGCGAGCGGGTCATTAGTTAGATAGCGCTATTTAGGTCTGACAAACCTCACACCGTGCCGCAGAGGACGGGCGTGAACTAATGGATCTGGGGCACGTCAATAATGATAGACATTGACAGTTTCAGGGCACATAAACATGACTACAGTCAGCAGTCGATATGGTAACGAGTCTAGTATATACATGGGGTAGCCCCCACGGCCGAAATGCCAGATAACTAACACGGGGTAGCCCCCACGGCTGGATAGCCAGAGTAACCGGGAATAAACAAGCCACGTTTTTAACTATGGGGTAACCCCCACGGCAGGATGCCAGCTAAAGGAAACTGTTTTCGAAACAACTTAAAACGAACACCCAACCGTGAACTCACTCAACTTGTTGTTGACTCGTTACTACATGCTTTGCAGGTCCTTAGGTTTCTTAGCTGGAGCTTGCATGGAGGAGGATCGTTGTGGGACATGGACGGCTGTGTGCCATGTTAAACTTTGAAACTATTAAACTTATGTTTTGACTTTAAGACTTATGCTTCCGCTTGCAACTTAACTATGTTTTGTTTGAACACCAATTGTATTGGTTGGATTCTTATAACTACTTATATGCTTGTTCAATATGATTGGTGGCTGGATCCTGGTCAGTCACGCCTCCAAGCGGTAGTACTCCGCAGGTGGATTTTGGGGGTGTGACAGATTGGTATCAGAGCCATTGGTTATAGAGAACTTGGTTTTAATAAAGGGAAAAACGTTTTTGTTAAAACCAGACTATAACCTGTACAGTGCTCAACGGTCCACAACGATGCTTCACTCCCCATGCAAGGCTCGACATTCTAGGTGATATGGTCTGTATATTACCTACTTGTTAGTTGCATAGTACATTGCTTATGGTATGCTTGGTTAGTATAACTACTGTTGCTTGAACACGTGCGCGTTTACTCTATTCTATCATCGTACTTTCGCGAACCCCTCTCACTCACGTTCTTCTTGATGTGAAGATCATGTCTGGACGCGTTAACATGACACAAGCCCAGTTGACGGCTCTGATCAACGAACGAGTTGCAGCAGCACTTGCAGCTGCACACGCAGGAGGTATATCCTGCAGTCCGAACTCATTCTAGGATCTTTAGGATCCTACTCTCGTGAACCAACCTTTGTGTTAAACTCTGTCTTTTCTTTCACCTACGATAGGTCAGCATGTTCAGCCACCCGTGTGCACTTTTAAGACTTTCATGGACTGCCGACCAACTACTTTTAGCGGCACTGAAGGAGCAGTAGGTCTCCTGCATTGGTTTGAGAAGCTAGAATCTGTGTTCGAAATGTGCGAATGCCCTGAGGCGCGCAGGGTGAAGTATGCTACTGGTACTCTCGAGGGATTAGCCCTCACATGGTGGAACGCTCAGGTTCAGATGCTGGGGTTGGTTGCTGCCAACGCCACCCCTTGGGAAACTTTTAAGGAAATGATCAAAGAAGAGTACTGCAGTCGTGATGAGATTCACAAACTCGAGGTGGAGTTCTTCAACCTCAAGATGACGGGGTCCGAAATTGAAGCTTATGTGAAAAGGTCGAACGAACTGGCAATTCTGTGCCCTACTATGGTGGATCCTCCCACCAAACGCATCGAACTATTTCTTCAGGGCTTAGTGCCAGAAATCCAAAGTCATGTGACTTCAGCAAACATCGCCACCTACCAGCAAACAGTTCAGTTGGCTCACCGTCTCACGGATCAGGCGGTGGAGCAGAACAAGTTACCAAAACGCATAGGCGCTGCAACTACTTCTGGTACCTCTGGTGACAACAAACGAAAATGGGATGGAACTTCGAGTGAGGGTTCGACTTCAGTTCAGTCCCAGTCTCAGCAGAGAAAGACTGAGGACTACAAGAGCCCTAATCAGCAATCGTCCGGTGGTGGATACAAAGGAAATCACCCCAAATGCAATCGCTGCAGCCTGCACCACAGCGGACCATGCACCAGGGGCAACTGTCATCGGTGCAACAAGCCTGGTCATGCTGCAAAGGATTGTAGGAGCTTATACCCCGCCAACCAGAATCGTCAGCAAGCTCAACAGAACCAGCGCCAGCAACAGCAGCAAGGTGATAACAAAGGGTGCTTTCAGTGTGGAGCTGAAGGCCACTTCAAGAGAGATTGTCCCCAACTGAACAGGAACCAGAACAACAACAACAATAACAACAATCAGGGGAATGGTAACAATGGGAACAACAACAATGGCGCCAGGGGGCGAATGTTTGTGATTGGCCAAGGTGAAGCAAGGAATGACCCCAATGTTGTGGCGGGTAAGTTCCTTCTCGACGACTTTTATGTTTCAGTTTTATTTGATTCGGGTGCCGATACTAGCTACGTGTCACTAGAAGTTAGTCGAATGCTTAAGCGTATTCCAACACTTTTGAACAACAAGCACACAGTAGAGCTAGCAAATGGTAAGAGTTTAGAAGCCACACACGTAGTCAAGGGTTGCAAACTTATTCTCGCTGACCAGACCTTCTCTATCGACCTCATTCCTATCGTTTTGGGTAGTTTCGACGTTGTCATTGGGATGGATTGGTTATCCCAGCACAGAGCAGAGATTCTTTGCAACGAGAAGGTTGTCCGTATTCCAGGTCCCGGTGGTGAACCTCTCATGATTCATGGCGACAAGAGGAGTGCTGTTGAGAACGTCATTTCTCTCCTTAAGGCCCAAAAGTGCTTGCGAAAGGGCCACACTGCTATTTTGGCTCTCGTTACTGACACCTCAGAAAAAGAGAAGAAGATAGAAGATTTTCCAGTTGTACGCGATTATCCAGAGGTATTTCCTGAGGAATTACCTGGTCTTCCGCCTCATCGTCAAGTCGAGTTTCAGATCGAACTAGCTCCTGGAGCTGCGCCCATAGCCCGTGCACCTTATCGTCTAGCTCCATCAGAGTTGAAAGAACTCTCCACGCAATTACAAGAGCTCCTGGATAAGGGTTTTATTCGTCCTAGCTCATCGCCCTGGGGAGCTCCAGTGCTATTCGTGAAGAAGAAAGACGGTACTTTCAGAATGTGCATCGACTACCGAGAACTCAACAAGGTGACGGTGAAGAATCGTTATCCTCTACCGCGTATCGACGACTTGTTCGACCAGCTGCAAGGGTCGAGCTATTATTCGAAGATCGATTTGAGATCGGGTTATCACCAGCTGAGAGTCCGGGAAGAGGACGTCTCCAAAACAGCTTTCAGAACTCGATACGGGCACTATGAGTTTTTGGTCATGCCTTTTGGGATGACAAACGCACCTGCGGTTTTCATGGACTTGATGAACCGAGTGTGCAAGCCTTACCTGGACAAGTTCGTTATAGTCTTCATCGACGACATCCTGATCTATTCTAAGAGTCGGGAGGAACACGAGCAGCATCTGCGACTTATTCTGGAACTCCTTCGAACAGAACAGCTTTATGCAAAGTTCTCGAAATGCGACTTCTGGCTTCGAGAAGTCCATTTCCTAGGCCACGTGGTGAACAAGGATGGGATTCATGTTGATCCATCCAAGATAGACTCGATTAAGAACTGGCCTGCACCTTGTACACCAAAGGAAATTCGCCAATTCTTGGGTTTGGCGGGATACTACCGGAGATTCATAAAGGATTTTTCTAAGATTGCACAGCCTCTCACCTCACTAACGCAGAAGGGCGTTGTTTATCGCTGGGGAAACGCACAGGAGTTGGCATTTCAGCACCTAAAGGATAGACTTTGTAGCGCACCTATCCTTTCCTTGCCGGAAGGCACAGACGACTTTGTGGTCTACTGCGACGCATCAATTCAAGGTCTTGGTTGCGTGTTGATGCAACGAGATAAAGTTATAGCCTACGCCTCACGCCAACTTAAGGTTCATGAAAAGAACTACACTACGCACGACTTAGAGCTGGGAGCTGTTGTTTTTGCACTCAAGTTATGGCGGCATTACCTGTATGGTACCAAGTGCGCCATCTACACCGACCACAGGAGCCTCGAGCACATCTTCAAGCAGAAGGAACTGAATATGCGACAACGACGGTGGGTCGAACTTCTAAATGACTACGAGTGCGCAATCAGATACCACCCGGGCAAAGCCAATGTTGTGGCTGACGCCCTCAGTCGGAAGGACACTGCGCCTAAGCGCGTACGAGCTTTACAACTCACGATCCATTCTAGTCTTCCTTCCCAGATACGAGCAGCTCAGATAGAAGCACTGAAACCAGAAAACGTCAGGGCTGAAGCCCTACGCGGATCGAGGCAACGGTTAGAACAGAAGGAAGACGGTGCTTACTACGTAACGGGACGCGTTTGGGTCCCACTCTATGGCAACCTACGAGGACTTGTGATGGATGAAGCACACAAGTCTCGCTACTCGGTACATCCTGGATCGGACAAAATGTACCACGACATCAAGACTACGTACTGGTGGCCTAGCATGAAGGCCCACATAGCGACCTACGTCAGCAAATGTTTGACTTGTGCGAGAGTCAAGTCGGAATACCAGAAACCATCAGGCCTACTTCAACAACCCGAGATACCTCAATGGAAATGGGAGCAAATTTCCATGGATTTTGTTACTGGCCTACCTAGATCCCAGCGCGGGAATGATACAATTTGGGTGATCGTGGATCGACTCACAAAATCTGCACACTTCTTGGCTATCAAGGAGACGGATAAGTTCTCCACTCTCGCAGAAATTTACCTCAAGGAAGTTGTTTCGAGGCACGGGATGCCCACCTCTATTATCTCGGATCGAGATGCACGTTTCACTTCAGAGCTGTGGCAAGCAATGCACAAATCCTTCGGCTCACGACTAGATATGAGCACAGCGTATCACCCTCAGATGGACGGGCAGTCCGAGCGCACTATTCAAACCTTAGAAGACATGCTTCGTGCATGTGTGATCGACTTTGGCAACCGCTGGGAAAAGCATCTGCCACTTGTAGAATTCTCGTACAATAACAGCTACCACACCAGCATTGGAGCTGCTCCGTTTGAGGCATTGTACGGACGTAAATGCCGGTCCCCTCTTTGCTGGGCAGAGGTGGGAGATAGTCAGATCACTGGTCCAGAATATGTGGTAGATACAACCGAGCAAATCGCTCAGATACGAAAACGCATGACGGCCGCTCGTGAACGTCAGAAAGTTTACGCCGACATGGGCAGGAAACCACTTGAGCTCCAGGTTGGGGAGCGGGTACTACTCAAAGTTTCACCCTGGAAGGGTGTGGTTCGTTTTGGTAAACGCGGCAAACTAAACCCACGATACGTTGGACCTTTCGAGGTCATTGAGAAAATAGGCAGGGTGGCCTACAGACTAAACTTACCAGCGGAACTCGGTGCAGTTCACAACGTTTTTCATGTGTCGAATCTGAAGAAGTGTCCGTCAGATGAGACCCACGTAGTTCCTTTGAAGGAACTCACGATCGACGAGCAGTTACGATTCGTCGAGGAACCAGTCGAGATCACGGACCGGGATGTTAAGGTCCTCAAGAGCACTAGAATACCTCTCGTTCGAGTTCGTTGGAACTCACGTCGCGGCCCAGAGTTCACCTGGGAGCGCGAAGATCAGATGAAACAAAAGTATCCCCAACTGTTCGCAAACAGTACACCCACTACTGAGGCCGAAGCTACGGAATTTCGGGACGAAATTCCAGATCAACGGGGGGTGGATGTGACACCCCGGGAAAACCAGGAAAACCATACAACTTAACTAGCTTCCTCAGTGAGTGCCTACCAAATTTCGGGACGAAATTTCTTTCAACTTGGGGATGATGTGACAACTCGAAATTTAGAACCTTTCGTTGTATGCTTGAACGATTAGTGACTAATTGATTTGATGAATTAATGAATGATTATGTGAACTTATATGGCTATGTTTGTGATCGTATGTATGCGAGTATGTCTAGGAACCGAAACAACAAGGACCCGACTCGAGACCATGTGGTCTCGAGCAAACATCACACCACTCATGGGCCGGTTGGGCCACACATACACACCTAGCCTATTTCGAAACCCATTAGGGTGCACTAAGTGAATCAAGTATAAAACCCTTAGTGATGCTAGTCTTGACATTCTTTGGGCAAATAGCACACATACTCTCCAACACACACTCTCCACTCTCTCACACTAAAACCCTAAACCACAACAATACTCTCCTTCATTCTCGGATCATATCGGTGACACTAGGAGCTCTCGGATCGGCTCACACACACACATTTGGAAGCTCTATACTCACCTTTGAAACCCATTAATCGGTTAGTGCTTTACTATGTGTTAAGGATTATGTGTGCTTGATGTTTGAATGCTTGTCTTCATACATTAATAAGCGGAAAATGCATGATTACGGCTTTATCATATTCTCGGTTGTGTGTATGTTGGTGATAATCGGTTGAGCATGTTTTGATAGTACACATTGATGTTAAGTTAGTGTTCAAGAAATCGATGCATAAATGTTCTAGGTTATGTGTTTACATTCGGTTGATGATGACTTATTGGTTATGTTGGATGAATAAGGTATGCTTGAATATGAGTAAATGTTATCGGTTCCATATAGGCTTAAATCCGAAGTGGCTTGGTTATGTTTAGAAGGTTTATTACTCATGAAATCGGATAAAGTACATGTGGGTTAGATGAATATGTTCAAATGTTTGATTGTTGTTCATGATTATATGTTGTGATTAAGGATAAAAACCCGGAAATAAGATGAACAAGTTTGAATAAGCAATATGAACTACTTGAATGTTTGAAGAACATGATGAATATGTTATAAACATGGTTGAATATTTGAATTCTGGTATGTTTGATCCAAAATGGTAATTGTTAGACAAATAAACAGGTTTAAGTGGATAGTACAATCCATTTCCTGAAATCAAATTCTCATTGGATAGTACACTGTTCCGAATCAGCAGTTGTCCACTCGAAACCTCTGGTTGCGACTCGAAACCACTGCATGACGAGTCGAGACCCCCGGTTGCGACACAAATTGCGAGTCGCAAACACCTGGTTGCGACTCGAAAACCACACATGATCAGCACACCAACCTTGTGACTCGAAACCACGGTTGCGAGTCCAGTTGCGACTCGTAACCAAAACAGCACGAACCGAAACCACGATTGCGACTCAGGTTGCGAGTCGCAAACGCCTAGTTGCGACTCGAGACTATACACGAATACACACTGTTTGGACTTGATAAGTTATGGGCTTAGTGTTTGGGCCGGACCTTGGACCTTGTTTAATTCTGAGCATGTTACTGTTCGTTCAACTCGTATGCATTACTTGCTAACTGCCATGATCAACGTGTATGCCATACGTGCACTACTTGAATACGAACCTGATTGTATGATACAACTATGATAGGACGTGAGTAGCCTCAACGTTGCTTGTTTGACTTTTCTGTGTTTTCTACCGAGCAAACCAAGGTGAGTTCACACCCTCTACAAAGCATGGGATTCCCAGGGGTCGGGAATTGGGGTTAAGGAACTGGGTTCCTCGTCCTCCTTGGGTAGGACAGCAAAGGTTCAGGAATGTAATTCCTCGTCCTCACGGACAGATAACTCGTACTAGACCAAAACTCTATCATGAAGTCCCTCATTTTTATATCGACTTAATCGCCGGGCCAATGGCGAGCGGGTCATTAGTTAGATAGCGCTATTTAGGTCTGACAAACCTCACACCGTGCCGCAGAGGACGGGCGTGAACTAATGGATCTGGGGCACGTCAATGATGATAGACATTGACAGTTTCAGGGCACATAAACATGACTACAGTCAGCAGTCGATATGGTAACGAGTCTAGTATATACATGGGGTAGCCCCCACGGCCGAAATGCCAGATAACTAACACGGGGTAGCCCCCATGGCTGGATAGCCAGAGTAACCGGGAATAAACAAGCCACGTTTTTAACTATGGGGTAACCCCCACGGCAGGATGCCAGCTAAAGGAAACTGTTTTCGAAACAACTTAAAACGAACACCCAACCGTGAACTCACTCAACTTGTTGTTGACTCGTTACTACATGCTTTGCAGGTCCTTAGGTTTCTTAGCTGGAGCTTGCATGGAGGAGGATCGTTGTGGGACATGGACGGCTGTGTGCCATGTTAAACTTTGAAACTATTAAACTTATGTTTTGACTTTAAGACTTATGCTTCCGCTTGCAACTTAACTATGTTTTGTTTGAACACCAATTGTATTGGTTGGATTCTTATAACTACTTATATGCTTGTTCAATATGATTGGTGGCTGGATCCTGGTCAGTCACGCCTCCAAGCGGTAGTACTCCGCAGGTGGATTTTGGGGGTGTGACACTTACCTTGCATCCGGTTATGCTTTTTCCTTTCCTTCTTGATTTGTTTGATCCGCTCCCTCATCAAGCTTCCACCTAGCTTGTTACGCGTCAAACTATCATCATCGTTTTCAAGGTGGTTAGTTTAATCATAATCTAATACGATTATTCCACCTTATGCATTTCATATCAAAATTACTACTTATCGTATTATAGGTCAGTTTGACCTTTTTAAAAGTCAAATGCCCATTAGTATGCTAATTTCATTTTCGAGTTCATCAACTAGTTTTAGCATTCTTTAATTTCCCGGTAGGCGTTATCTTTAGACCACCGTTTTAACCAAAGTTCTAACCACGTTTTATCACATTTAGAACTCTTTTTAAGCACTTTTTGCATAATAGTCAAAACATCACAATTAGGTATTTAACTACAAAAATTCTAGTTTCGAGCCTTCTTTGAGGCATTTCAACAAACACTTTAAGGGCAGAAATTTACATGTTTATTTATCAAGTCTCTAGCTTATCTCTTAGCCCTAATTTCACATAAATCAACCATCTTACAAGATTGTTAACTTCTACAATTCTGAAGTCACTTCAAAATTGTCAAATTACATTAGAATATCACCCAATTTCCTAGTGTTTATCAATTTACACATAACCCATAAATCACCTATGTTACACCCTAAATCATACATGACAAAAGTCGCAGCGGAAACACTAACCATAAAATTTCTTTCATTAAAAATATCTCAACTTATTTAAACTTTTAACTTTAACTTGATTCTTAATCAAAAATCTGTTATCCTCTTATTTGTTAACTAAAAACATAGCTTTCACTTGTTACATTTTACATTCAACGTCCCCGTACAATCTCTCTAGTGACTCGGTCTTCGATCTCTAATCCTTGTGCTAATCGCTCATCATCCATACAACCTGCATTCACCACATACATTACATTAGTATAAAATACATAATTAGAATTCAATCTCGTACACTTCCATTCCATTATTTATCTTATCCAACTTTCAGCATTTCATCTGCGTATCCATATCCTGGTGAGGCTTCGTTAATGCACCTGCATGACGTATCATTCTCAAGACACACCATTAATAGCGTATTACACAACATATCCAGTTCACGCATACATACATCCTTACATGCATACATATACTTCTACAAACGTACATGCCTTCTTATACATCTACATGTATGCATACACTCATATGTAGCTACGTATATACCAAATACCCATCTACATATACATATAGGTTACTACATTTCTACATACGTACATACACACATACGCATCTTCGCATATACATCATTACATCTATACATACTTACATACATTACTACCTACTCATATACAAACTTACCTACTTCCATTCACATATATATGTATATATTCATACCTATACACGCGTATACCTTTATACTTAATCACTTAGAGCTCATACACATACATATTACTTGATTTCATGCATACACCAATGCCTACATATAAACATACATGCATACATAACTTCACGCTTACATACGTTCAATCAATAAATTATTGTAGCTATACATATACATGCTCTCACACAACCGTACATATACTACGCAATTACCTAATCATACATAGATATCATCTCATACAAGGTTAAGGAGCCTTTCGGGAGCTTTACATGCTACCGGGTCGAAAACCGGAGCACCAGAACACGTTACGGGTCAACCGGAAACACCAGACGCGAAAAATAAAAGCTTACAAACAAGTGCCCGTCGCCGACGGGCTCCAAGCCGTCGGCGACGGGTTGTAGATATGCCCGTCGGGCCATTTAACCCGTCGGCAGTGTGTTAACCCGTCAGCAAAAAAAATGGTTTTCCCTTGCCCGTCGGCGACGGCCTCCTTGCCCGTCGGCGACGGGCTCTCTAAAGTGCATTTTTCTGCAGCTCCGTTTCGACGTCCGAACGCACTAAAACGCGCGTAACTTTCGAACCGTTTACCCGTTTAACCTCCCGTTTCTTCCTACATGCTTGTAAATTCACATTCTAACATATAAACTTAAAATCCCATATCCGGGTTAAGAAAATTCCTAACTTACGCGTTTATGCCTATATTTTCATTTTCGGACAACTTTACCCATTCTTGTTTTCATCACACAGCTCATTTGTTTTACCCCGAAACTTGCATGAACATTACTACCAAGATACCTTTACATTGTCCGGAGTTTCGTACTTGGGGTTTACACACCCAATCCCCGTTACCCGATTATCATACCGTAACCCTTTCCTACTCTTATTCCCGATATAACAACAAATCCCATCTTTGACCCGTTATATCTTCTTAACGAAAATCATCGATTTCATACCATCTATCCTCAATTGCCTTCAATCATCATACTTTAATTACTAACACATATCCTTACGTAAACAACTAAGAAGTGATTACGGAAATCACTTACCTTGTGCATCCGCGTTCGTAACATCTTCCTTGCCTCATCTTGACCCGTTAGCCTTCCATGCTCGGTCCGTGTTAGTGTGGTTCCTATCCTTTCATGCCGTCATGCCATGATTATGTTAGTATTCATGCTTATTCATATTAACACATATTTTCCAACTTTTATCTATTTGACTTTCACTAACACGCATATGACATGACTTGTCAATCACATAGTTCAATATCTTCGAAATCTAAATTCGTTATCACACATAACACATAATTGGTCTAACACGTATTCCTTGATTTCTCGATTCTTATATTTGTGTCAAAATACCTAACCATGTTATAATTTCTCGGTTGACTTTCAGAAAGTCAACCTTTTAGCATATAACTCCCAACTTATGAACACGCATTCATGTTGATATAGTGGACCATATTAATGACATGATATTCATTTCATACATAATGTTGTTTGACACAAACAACTACATGATCGCCTATACACATACACAATATACACATACTTATGCTTTCATGATTCTACATTTGACAATCACATAGCTAAGTTAGACAACTTAACGTAATTCATAACATCACTCTTTACTAGTATGGTCATATGTTATACATTTAATATACATTCACTTCTTAATCGCAATTAAGTGATCAATAGAAACACATGGCGAGCATCGCCCATTCAAGCATAATGTACAAGCCTCTAATGCATAAACTTGACAACACATACATTCAACCCGAATTCTTGTACTAGTTCCATCCAAAGCACACTCTTTAAGTTAGTATACCACTAATTACATCATTATCATACATCATTCATATATGTCAAGCCGCTTCCTAAAATCTCACATCTTAACTTCACTTAGACATTTTATCATACACTT
Source organism: Helianthus tuberosus (assembly GCA_030545235.1). Classification (NCBI taxonomy): domain Eukaryota; kingdom Viridiplantae; phylum Streptophyta; class Magnoliopsida; order Asterales; family Asteraceae; genus Helianthus; species Helianthus tuberosus. Next base: position 185,254,470 of record CM060449.1, read on the forward strand.
GGTGTGCATACTACTTCCTAAGCATAAAGTACAAGCATTCTTTGCATCTTCTTACTAGTTCATATCAAGATCATCAATTTCCTACAAATTCTCACATAACTTTCATCCTAAATCAAGGTTATTAACAATAATCCACAATATTCAACTTCATATACATCAAAACCATACTTGATTTAACACATGCAACATCATCATCTTCATAACATTACTACTAGAATTGGGTTTCATCATTAAACATCAAATTAACCTAAACCATGCATAATCCATGTTATATATGATGATTCTAACACATACCCATCATCAATTTCATACAAATTTCGAAATTTTCATCATAACCCACTTCGTGAAAGATCACCAATCTAACTTTTAAAACATACCTTAGAATCCCATTGAGAAGGTGTTCGTTAATCCGTACTCGGTTATGGATTTAGACTTCATTTACCCTTCCAATTTGAGGATTATAGTGAAACTAGGGTTGAACCTTGTTTCTTCCTCCTGGATGTCGACACACACACACACTCTATGTGTGTGTGTGGTGTTTTATGTTTATTTGTAAAAATCATGTTTCCCACTTAACGGTTTTGGTCCCTCTAGTTTGCTCCCTTGCTTGCTTTGGGAAACATTTTACCACATTCAATCTTTTAATGATTTTAACCATACATTTAAGTAGGTTAAATAGCCTAGTTATTTATTTCTTGATGTGTCATAACATAACATTTTAACGAATATAAATATTCGGGTTTTGGGGTGTTACAAGTCTACCCCCCTTAAAAGAGGTTTCGTCCCCGAAACCTTGCTCATATCTACGGGACCATAATCCTTTACTTACTGGTTACTACCATCCCTCCTAAATAACATGCTTCTAAAATATATATATCTTTAGACCTCAACTTCTTGCCTCATGATAATTTCTTAGTGATGATCATCACTACATGTTTATTCATTCATTCCATAATCACGTCTACACGCTTAACTCCATAGTTAACATCTTTCTACATTACTATTCCTCTCATTTCGCGCATTTACTTAAGTTACATAGGTATACGCATCATGTACATTCATCATACAAGAGTTTAACTAATACTCGTATATTTTACTCAAAACATTAAAATTTCACTTCTTAATGACATAGTTTTCATTCCTACATCAACTATTAGAACCAAGCTTCCCATATTACGCCATGCCCATTCCAACATTTTTGGTTTCGTCCGCTTATATACTTTCATTTCTTTCACGCATTCGGTTATCCACTTAATTGGGTAATAGCCTATACTCTCATAATGAGATTCAAGCATACCACTTACGACCCGGTAACATCGGGTTAATTGCTTTCAACATAATTCTTCCGTTCTATCCGTATAACGGATTGAACTTCATACATTCGTTATTGCATTCACGACCACTCGTTCAAAACGGATGGTACCTCATCCTCACTCGACTTGTTCAACTTGAACCGGTCGACGTGCATAGCTTGTTACAGCTTTCGCTTATCATAACCAATTTCACAAGGAATTTGCATTATTCATATCTTTCATTCCTTGAATCCGTCTCGCGGATTCAAACATTGCATATGCGCTTCTCATCCTTTGAATCTGTCTCACGGATTCAAGCATCGTATTCATACTTTAACTTCTTTCATGTTTCGAATCCGTCTCGCGGATTCTAGCATAGCATTTCATGTTTCGAATCCGTCTCGCGGATTCTAGCATAGCATATCATACTTCGAATCCGTCTCGCGGATTCTAGTATAGCATATCATATTCCGAATCCGTCTCGCGGGTTCTAGCATAGCATATCATACTTCGAATCCGTCTCGCGGATTCTAGTATAGCATATCATATTCCGAATCCGTCTCGCGGATTCTAGCATAGCATTTCATACTCTCATTCTTGAGAGTCTTACATATCTCTTCACCCTCACGTCCACCTACTACTTACTTCTAGCGGACATACCTGTATCAATTATCACGGTCCCACGAACGTCATATGCTTCACGTGTACTGGCCAGGTACACAGTCCACATACTAGTTTCGTGTCTTCGTGTAATTGTCACCTTATGTCCGAAGAATTTGGTTTCGGCACGTGTATCATTTTTCAAAACTTGTTTACTATACCATCATGGTCCTTCATTTAGCATTTTTCTTCCCTTAATGCATTTTACCATTTCATATACCGACATATTAAATTTACGTACCTGGGTTCAACTTTATCTTATTTCATGCCTTGGTGTCGGTACTTGACCGCACTCGCGGATCATCCTCTTCAAACGCTTATACTTACCTTGCATATACAAAACCGTCAGTTTCTTTATGTGTATACATAAGTACATACTTACATTCTCTTTTACCTTTGGATCTTGACCGAGTCTTGGATTGTACGGGTTTCTTATCACAAGAGCACACAGGTTTGAGTTCAAGCACTTACCTTCTTACACTTGATTCTCTCAAACCAGGGCTCTGATACCAACTTGTTACACCCTAAATCATACATGACAAAAGTCGCAGCGGAAACACTAACCATAAAATTTCTTTCATTAAAAATATCTCAACTTATTTAAACTTTTAACTTTAACTTGATTCTTAATCAAAAATCTGTTATCCTCTTATTTGTTAACTAAAAACATAGCTTTCACTTGTTACATTTTACATTCAACGTCCCCGTACAATCTCTCTAGTGACTCGGTCTTCGATCTCTAATCCTTGTGCTAATCGCTCATCATCCATACAACCTGCATTCACCACATACATTACATTAGTATAAAATACATAATTAGAATTCAATCTCGTACACTTCCATTCCATTATTTATCTTATCCAACTTTCAGCATTTCATCTGCGTATCCATATCCTGGTGAGGCTTCGTTAATGCACCTGCATGACGTATCATTCTCAAGACACACCATTAATAGCGTATTACACAACATATCCAGTTCACGCATACATACATCCTTACATGCATACATATACTTCTACAAACGTACATGCCTTCTTATACATCTACATGTATGCATACACTCATATGTAGCTACGTATATACCAAATACCCATCTACATATACATATAGGTTACTACATTTCTACATACGTACATACACACATACGCATCTTCGCATATACATCATTACATCTATACATACTTACATACATTACTACCTACTCATATACAAACTTACCTACTTCCATTCACATATATATGTATATATTCATACCTATACACGCGTATACCTTTATACTTAATCACTTAGAGCTCATACACATACATATTACTTGATTTCATGCATACACCAATGCCTACATATAAACATACATGCATACATAACTTCACGCTTACATACGTTCAATCAATAAATTATTGTAGCTATACATATACATGCTCTCACACAACCGTACATATACTACGCAATTACCTAATCATACATAGATATCATCTCATACAAGGTTAAGGAGCCTTTCGGGAGCTTTACATGCTACCGGGTCGAAAACCGGAGCACCAGAACACGTTACGGGTCAACCGGAAACACCAGACGCGAAAAATAAAAGCTTACAAACAAGTGCCCGTCGCCGACGGGCTCCAAGCCGTCGGCGACGGGTTGTAGATATGCCCGTCGGGCCATTTAACCCGTCGGCAGTGTGTTAACCCGTCAGCAAAAAAAATGGTTTTCCCTTGCCCGTCGGCGACGGCCTCCTTGCCCGTCGGCGACGGGCTCTCTAAAGTGCATTTTTCTGCAGCTCCGTTTCGACGTCCGAACGCACTAAAACGCGCGTAACTTTCGAACCGTTTACCCGTTTAACCTCCCGTTTCTTCCTACATGCTTGTAAATTCACATTCTAACATATAAACTTAAAATCCCATATCCGGGTTAAGAAAATTCCTAACTTACGCGTTTATGCCTATATTTTCATTTTCGGACAACTTTACCCATTCTTGTTTTCATCACACAGCTCATTTGTTTTACCCCGAAACTTGCATGAACATTACTACCAAGATACCTTTACATTGTCCGGAGTTTCGTACTTGGGGTTTACACACCCAATCCCCGTTACCCGATTATCATACCGTAACCCTTTCCTACTCTTATTCCCGATATAACAACAAATCCCATCTTTGACCCGTTATATCTTCTTAACGAAAATCATCGATTTCATACCATCTATCCTCAATTGCCTTCAATCATCATACTTTAATTACTAACACATATCCTTACGTAAACAACTAAGAAGTGATTACGGAAATCACTTACCTTGTGCATCCGCGTTCGTAACATCTTCCTTGCCTCATCTTGACCCGTTAGCCTTCCATGCTCGGTCCGTGTTAGTGTGGTTCCTATCCTTTCATGCCGTCATGCCATGATTATGTTAGTATTCATGCTTATTCATATTAACACATATTTTCCAACTTTTATCTATTTGACTTTCACTAACACGCATATGACATGACTTGTCAATCACATAGTTCAATATCTTCGAAATCTAAATTCGTTATCACACATAACACATAATTGGTCTAACACGTATTCCTTGATTTCTCGATTCTTATATTTGTGTCAAAATACCTAACCATGTTATAATTTCTCGGTTGACTTTCAGAAAGTCAACCTTTTAGCATATAACTCCCAACTTATGAACACGCATTCATGTTGATATAGTGGACCATATTAATGACATGATATTCATTTCATACATAATGTTGTTTGACACAAACAACTACATGATCGCCTATACACATACACAATATACACATACTTATGCTTTCATGATTCTACATTTGACAATCACATAGCTAAGTTAGACAACTTAACGTAATTCATAACATCACTCTTTACTAGTATGGTCATATGTTATACATTTAATATACATTCACTTCTTAATCGCAATTAAGTGATCAATAGAAACACATGGCGAGCATCGCCCATTCAAGCATAATGTACAAGCCTCTAATGCATAAACTTGACAACACATACATTCAACCCGAATTCTTGTACTAGTTCCATCCAAAGCACACTCTTTAAGTTAGTATACCACTAATTACATCATTATCATACATCATTCATATATGTCAAGCCGCTTCCTAAAATCTCACATCTTAACTTCACTTAGACATTTTATCATACACTTGGTGTGCATACTACTTCCTAAGCATAAAGTACAAGCATTCTTTGCATCTTCTTACTAGTTCATATCAAGATCATCAATTTCCTACAAATTCTCACATAACTTTCATCCTAAATCAAGGTTATTAACAATAATCCACAATATTCAACTTCATATACATCAAAACCATACTTGATTTAACACATGCAACATCATCATCTTCATAACATTACTACTAGAATTGGGTTTCATCATTAAACATCAAATTAACCTAAACCATGCATAATCCATGTTATATATGATGATTCTAACACATACCCATCATCAATTTCATACAAATTTCGAAATTTTCATCATAACCCACTTCGTGAAAGATCACCAATCTAACTTTTAAAACATACCTTAGAATCCCATTGAGAAGGTGATCGTTAATCCGTACTCGGTTATGGATTTAGACTTCATTTACCCTTCCAATTTGAGGATTATAGTGAAACTAGGGTTGAACCTTGTTTCTTCCTCCTGGATGTCGACACACACACACACTCTATGTGTGTGTGTGGTGTTTTATGTTTATTTGTAAAAATCATGTTTCCCACTTAACGGTTTTGGTCCCTCTAGTTTGCTCCCTTGCTTGCTTTGGGAAACATTTTACCACATTCAATCTTTTAATGATTTTAACCATACATTTAAGTAGGTTAAATAGCCTAGTTATTTATTTCTTGATGTGTCATAACATAACATTTTAACGAATATAAATATTCGGGTTTTGGGGTGTTACAACCTACAATGGTGTTCATAATCTTTACTAAATTTTCACATGATTTCAACTTGTATTTGTCTAGGGTTTGTCCCTAGACACTATAGTTGTTCTTAGATCATCATAAGACACACATGCAACCATAATTTCAGATTTTCCCAATTCTATGAGAATTTCAAGTTGAGAGTTTTCATCAAAATTTACATACCTTGTAATCCTCTTGCGATGAGGATCACGATTCTAAGCTCGGATTTTCGTTTGGATCAGATTTGCACCTCCAATTTGAGAGTTTTAGTAGAATTCTAGGGTTTGAAAGTGGGGGTGTCGCCCCCTGCTTGCTTTGATCGACCAGACCCCCTAAATGGGGTGTTTGGTTTGTTTTTATTTGTTTAATAAAAATCAAGTTTCAATTTTAACAATATTGGCCCCTCTAATTTGGTTAGTTAATTAAGTAGGGCACAACCTACTTATTTCTAACAATATTTCCCACTTATTAACTAGGTTTAATATTCCTAGTTAACTTTGCGGGTTCGAGAATATTTATGACTAAGTTTATTTCGGGTCCCGTTAACTCGGGTCTTCTATCATTTTATTTCTTAAAAGCTCTTTTTTTTATTCACTTCAAATAAATATTAGGATTATTAAATAAATTCCTAATATTTGCCAGTTTACTTTTACCACTAACGGTACTTTCCCCGTCTTTAGTATTAACGGGGCATAATTACCAAACCCGTTTTCGGGGTGTTACAACCAGTCGAGTGCTCGCGATTGAAATACTCTAGTAGCGCAAATAGTACGGAAACTATCGGGACACCCACTTTGACGAAGGGTAACTTCGATAGAGTCGAACCACCGGAGTAGTTGAGAAACACCTCCTTCACCCGTGAAGACCATCGGATTACAGGCTTTGAAGTGTTTGTAGAGAAATGTAGATTGCGGCTCTTCTGTCTTAACGTCTTCCGAAGTTTGAGAGTTGATAAGAGAGCGCACTCGTGTGGCAATCTGAGGAATAAATTTGACCACTTCCCTGGTCACAAGTGAAGCAATCCTCTTTTCGCCCATTCGTTTGGCTCGTCTCTTTGCTAACATTCTCGAAGTAGAGTTGTTGGAAGGCATCTAGACAGAAAGAGACTTGGAGTGAGATTCGATCATAATGATTTTTTAGTCTGCGTTGTGATTTGAGCGCGTTCAAACTTGTTGCAAGTAATATAATAGACTTCACATAGGAGCCACATAGGAGACACGAATTCCCTAAGTTCCCACACAATGATCTGTTTGTATATATATATATAGTTGTAGTTTATATTTACACACATACGCGTCAGTGTAGAATGCGCGAGGAGGCGTTGAAGAGGGAGAGCGCGAGAGCGAAGGCGAGAGATTATGCCTTAGTTTTGTTGCGTACATTCGGTTTTCATTTTAGATTGCGATGGCTGTGCGAGTTGTGCGTTTTGTAAAACAGGGAGCGAAAATCGTTAAATCGAGAAATCGATAAAGCGTAAAGTTTCAAAACGTAAATAAGTTCCAACCATTTGTAAAATCGGCGGTTCGTATGATAGAGTGCCTTGGGTGTTTAGGCGTCGACTGCCCAAGGTAACCCAACTATACCTGACAAGTTCGTGCGCGCGCGTTGACCTAGAAGACTTTATGCTTCCACTGGGATGCAGCTCATGGCATTCGTCTTCCTAGTCGTTGCGTGGCTCGAGTTATCGTGATAGTCGAGTCCTTGGTGAGAGCTTTTTGATAACCAATTTAGAGAGTGGAACGGCTTATTAAGGTACGGGTTTCACCCCTGACTTAACAGCTTCGTTCCTAATTGTGGTTATGCTCTTCGAATAAATTCGTGAGTTCCACTAGATTTCGAAATGGAGACTTTCGTCGAGGTGTGGATGTCACTCCTAACTCGATGAAAGGTTCTCGTGCTAGAAAAATGCGCTGAGTGAGTGATCTCGTCGAGAGTTCCTGGTTTTCACACCTGGTATCGACTGGATCACTCGGTTTCGTTATGCGAGTATTTTCAAAAACATGTGTATTGTGTCAGCCTTAGGAAAGGCTAAGTAGTATTCCAGCCTTAGGAAAGGTTTCTCTGTGTGAAGCTGTAGTGAGTGGTGTTCACACAAAGTTGTAGCTTTTAGCAATTTCGATCGAGAGTATCGAGTAGGCCCGATACGAACCCTTCTGGTTCGTACGAGTCGGCCTGTTGGTACTTAGACTATAGACTAGGTCAATTTCTAAGACGTCGACCCGGACTAGGTCGAGTCTTGCCTAATTCCTTATAGTTATGGCTCTGATACCAATCTGTCACACCCCAACCGATGGCGGAATCATCGGGGCGCGGCACTAGGCGAATCAGATTGCTCAAGAGAATCCATAACAACTATATTGCGATAATATTTAATACATTCGTTATCCCATACTAACAAATAATACAATCACATAAGTTATCACAGATTTCTTGTCCTCTCGAACAATACAAATCCGACAACCTAGATTTTAGTTGAGTTTCTAGACTTCCTAGCTTGATTTGATATAGTCTGCGATCTAACCTGCAACATACGTTAAAATATTTGTCAATACAAAAGTATTGGCGAGTATACAGGTTTGATATGTATAGCGTAATAGATTAAAATGTGTAGTGAATTTCCACATGCATAAACGTAACACACGACATATATACTCACAAAGCTGATACTACCAACTAAGTCCTCGATGCTCGAATATGCGATGGCACACTAGACCCCGTCGGGCGCAATAGTACTATACTATTCGTGGTGGGACGTCGCGAGTATAAGCCCTAGCACATATGTAACTAGCATCACGTATATCTATGCATAACAGTTATTCGCAAGTGATAATTCGATTGATTGAATAATTCGTTTGATAAGTTCGATTTGTTAGAAACGTATGTTACACCCAAAATGCGATTAAAAAGGGTTCAAGTATACTCACAGTGCGTGTTTAGCGAGAGCACAGTTTGATTGGATCGGTTATGAGTTCGTCTGCGTTAAACATTGAATGGCATAGTAAGCGATGCACGGTCTAACGGGAATAGTATCGTAAAGACTGATGTCCCGTCGGATGGTGCTTATCCGGTCGGATGGGCTCATCCGGTCGGATGACATGATTTCAGATCGGATGACACGTGTTCGGATCGGATGGCATGTGTTCGGATCGGATGACACATGTCCGGATCGGATGACACGTGTTCGGATCGGATGACATGTGTCCGGATCGGATGACATGTGCTCGGATCGGATGACATGTGTCCGGATCGGATGACTTGTGCCCGGATCGGATGACATGCTATCCGATCGGATGGCATGTGGTCCGTTCGGATGACATGTTATCTGGTCGGATAACACGTCTGTTTTTGCGTTCCGATTAACTGTTTTCGAGTGTTTTCGGAAGAAATACGTGTGGTTTCACTGAGGTGTTGCGATGTCGTTTTTAAACAATGATATTTCATCAGTTTCGACCCGTTCTAACGGCCTGGAACCACCCTGTTCCATCAGATCTGGCCGTTCTTGACGGTTTCTCATGTTTAATCCCGAAATCGTTCAGTTCTTGATTAAATACGTATACTTTTAGGTGAGATTGTTATAAAAACATGTGGAAATCACCCATATCTGAGTCGTTTATGGTGGGATGAGGTCACATCTTGAAGTTCATATGAACTCTTGGTGACATCACCTTAAAACACCTCAAATCAGTAGATTTCACGGTTAGAAATTGAGTTTTAAAAGACAGAATGATGTAGAATTGAGTGTAGATCATAGAAGTACAAGTTTTAGGTTGAAATCTTACCGGAATCGCGAGGAATCAAGAGAAAAGGGTCCTAGAGCGTGTTTGGTCGAGTGGGAGCTGTCACATCACTGTTCAAGTGATGTGACGCGCTATTTATAGGCAACAGAGTGAGTCGGAGGGTATTGGGTCGGATGGCCCATCCGTTCGGATGGCTATCCGTTCGGATGGCCCATCCGTTTGGATGAGGCTGTCCATTCGGATGGCCACTCCGGCGCGGGGGGGATTTCTTCCGTTTTCGAGCGTTGCGATAGTTTTTGGAGTACGCGCTTTCTATAGTTAGTTTATTTTATCAATTCTCTATAATTGGTTGGATGCCACGTGACATTTTTTAAATAGTTCTTACAGTTTGTATGCGAAATATGGTTTATATTTGATCCTACTCCATGTTTAGATTATGGAGTTTTTTTCTAAAAGTTTGTTGGTGGAAAACTTATTTACCAAACTTCTAAGCAAAACGTTTTTTATAAAAAAAAAGGTTTTATGAAAACGAAAATGCTTCTAAAAACATTTTTATAATTTTTTTATGAAAACTAAAATTTCATTTTGTTGAATATGGTATTATATAAAGTTTTTAAATACAACCAATTAGATAAAACAAGTAACTTGTTTGATGTCAATTTACTACATGCTAACCCATGTAAGTGTGTGCGCCCAACCAAGTAATTACACAAACATACAGAATACAAACAAAGCTCATATCAAACTTGTATGTGCAAGGTTTCAAAATTTAATCTAGTCGCCGGAACAAATTGATGAACAATCTTAAACAAACGAAAATTGGAGTGAAAATGGTTAGAATATTATTAAACTGGTACTAATGACAACAACATAGAGAGTCTTGAGCATTTGAAATGTGATAGGACACATTGCTTTAATCACTTGTACACTAACGCATCATCTACTTGTACATTTTAATCCGCACAACAACACTGACCAAGACAACTATCGAAATGTCGACAAAAATGAGTAGGTCATGTCGGTACCTTTGGATTTTTTAAAAACATTATATTTTATAAAATATAAAGAATACGTAAAATAATTATAAGTTTGTTATGGAAAGGGATAAATGTAACTAATTAGCCAAAATAGAAGGATTTAAGTGTAATAATATGAGGGACTAAAATATAATTAGTGTTTAAAAGACCAAGTTACCCTCATTTTAGGGGTGTTTTTATAAATAAAGGGGGAAAAAGTTCTTATTTTTTGGGTATCTTAAAATACACCTCCCTCATGCATTATAATATAGTATAGATTATACCCAAATGAACAAAATAAAAACTATATTTATTGCAAGACCCAACTAAAGAACCAATTTTAAAATAAAAGAGGCCCAATTCTATCTCCAATCAATATGCATTTCGTATTTTATTTAGGCCGTCATTGTTATTCTCGCTAACTGTAACTTCGTACATACTAATTCCGCTCAAAGGCGTCGCCGATTGAGACGAAATTAGGGGAAATTAGTTGTGTCGCAAAGATAATCCAGATTGCTTAACGGCTAATTTTTATAGCAATCTCTATATATTGTGATTTACTCAATCACTATTTGCCCTAATTCCCTAACTGATACTTTGAATTCTGATATTGTGTTTGCAATTGAGACTTGAAAAGCAGAACTGATGTTTTCTTTATACCAATTCAAAGGTGCATCGCCGTTGTTGTTTGCTTAGTGCCTCCAAAAACGTTGGGGCCGGTCCTGTGATTCAGTAAAAAAAAGTTTTGTATATGTAATGTGAAAATTATAAAGCAAACCCTAGTAACCATGGTGAAAAAAATTATGAAATCTTTCATTTCATTGCACAAAAACACTTATTCATGAAAACTTAGTTCGGGTTGGTACTAATACCGAATGACCACTTGACCCGTTTAAAGAAACCCGGATCCGCTTTAGAACATTGTTGCTTTTGAAAATAATAAATTCATATTAAAAGATAATTCCACGTGGATATATTAAAGATTTGCTAGATATACCCAAATCTTTCTGGAGATAAGAACGCATTTTGTATTTTATGTATTTAATTTTAAATCTATTTTATGACAAATAAAAATAAATAACAACTAGTTAAATTTCCGCCCGCGCGTTGCGACGGGGACCCAATGACTGCAAAACGCGTGTCAGTAAGGGCAAGCAGATACCGAATATCAAAACATAAATAAAAATGTCGTGAAACGAATAGTCAGTCCGTCCAAAAAAAAAACGATTTTAAATAACCTAATATATAATAATAATAGGACCCACACGTGCTACACGATGGAAATTCGATTGTTTTCAGTTCAGTTATTACGGTGCTAACACGTTAAAATATGGATGAGTTCGGTACCGGTAACAGCGCCGAAAGTACCGATCCGGAAAATCATCGAAATTAGGTACCGGCACCGAAAATGCTCGGTACAATACGGTATGGTATTTGAAGGTAAAAATCAATAAATATAGGTATGGTGCTAGACCGGTGTCGAACCGAAAATAACGATTCTGAAAACGCCAAAAGGTGGGTACCAAATTGGTAACGAAAATGATTTGGTATAGTAAATTTGGTACCGATACGATACCGGTTTGATTACATGATTTGATACGATTTGCTCATCTATAATCTAAATATCCAAGTTTATTTTACATGCTACAATTCATTCATTACGTAAAAAGACAAAAAATAAAGCAAAATAAGTTGTTGTGTATATAAAACCTCATTCAAACGAAACACAGTTTACTTACTGTGTGTATGAAAAGTAATCTAAACTGTGCAATTACTTGCATTGCTACGTTGCCACAGGGTTTGATGAGCTCGGTACCAACCAGTACCGAAAACACCGTTACCGAAATCCCCAAAAGTGGGTACCGGTACCAATGGCGGATCTTGCACGTTGAACGTGTCAGGGCCGAAAGACACGGGCATTAAAAAAAGCCCGGGCAAGCCTGGGCCAAACATAGTATATATAAAAAATTTCGATCGAAATGCGGAAAATTAGTACTACGACCGAAAAACTTGTCCGAGCCGTGGCCCTGCCAAAACCCTATTAAGATCCGCCCATGACCGGTACCGAATCTACCTGGTACAGTACGGCTTGATACGGTCGGTACTGGTACGGCACCGGTATTTGAGGGTAAAACCCGATGAATACCGGTGCCGAACGAATACCGAAAATACACTCAGTTTGGTAAATTTGATACCGGTACCGATACCCGATACTATTCATTCATTTCTATTTTTATTATTGTTCTCTTTTTAATATTTATTATTTGTTACTGTTCATTTCGTTGGTTTTTTAATATAAAATAAAATAAATAATAATAAAATAATAATAAGAATAATAATAAGGATAATTTTATTATTGTTCTCTTTTTAATATTTATTATTTATTACTGTTCATTTTTGTTGGTTTTTTAATTTTAATTAATAATTTTTTTATTTTAATTTAATATAAGGATAATATAAGGATAATGGTCCAAAGTGTCGGCTTCGAAAATTAGAGGATCCTAAAGCGTATGATAATCTATCATAGGATAGGGCCCTCAAAGATCTTGTGAATGCTACATGTAATATTTCAAATATAATAATATTTTGAGAGAATAATTACTTATAAGAAAGTTATAAGTTTAGAGAAGTAAATCCAATTCCAAAGAATAAATCGGAATGGATAGAATAAAATGGAAATATCGAAAAACACATGTAAATTGAAAAAAAAGTAAACCTAGTAAATAGAATTAACAAAACTAAAGAGCCTTGAACAAATATTCATATGCTCAAGACTAGGTGTGCTATTTGATCAACAATAACTATGTTTTGAGTAGGGATGGCAAAAATACCCGAGCCAGACGGTTATACCCGAAACCCTACACAAATGGGACATGTATACCCGATACCCGACGGGTATTGGGCCGGGTATGAGATTAGTTTTAAAAATTTTCACGGGTGTGGGTCGGGTATGGGATTAGGTGATACCCGACCCGATTACCCGAAACCACATACCCGTTTACCCGAACTATATACCCGAAGTTTTTAATTTATATTTTTATTTTTCATTAACCCTTATCTATTAGTGATTTATTTTAATATGTTCATAATGTAAAAAAATAAATTTTCTTTTAGCATATGTATTTGATGATAGTATTTATATTTTGTATGTTGTGAAGTATATACATATAAGTGTATAAATATTATAAAGTTATTATTAGTTTATAATAAAACTTATATGTATGTAATGTTTATTTTTAATTTATAATAGTTGTTGCATAAATAAAATTATATAATAACTATAATAGTAAAAAATGTATTTAGAAATCGCAATGTATATCTTTTAACAAACAAACGGGTATACCCGATACCCGCGGGTATACCCGGTACCCGACAGGTAATTACCCGACAAATACCCGACGGGTATTGGGTCGGGTATGGGACACGATTTTACAACCGGGTATGGGTATGGGATTACCAATACCCGACCCGAACCCGACCCATTACCATCCCTAGTTTTGAGTGCGAAGAATGATGAGAAATTTGATATGCATGATGAAGGAATTAAATTTTATGACATGTTTTATAAAAACATTTGCGAAAGAGAATTACTCGTGATTCCGTTTTGACGCTCAAATTACTTAGGGGAATTGGTCTGTAATAATCTCACCTAGACCTTATTGGCCATTAATAATCCCACCTCAGAATATTCCCCCCACCAGTCCCACTTTTCACCTATTTTTCCTACAATGGTCCCCCGTTAAAAAAAACTTAACGGAGTTAAGCTTTTTTACAAATTACAAACAAATTTTTTAGGGCTTTTGATTAGAACGATGACACGAGTCCATTAATGTAAAACTTACTTCGAAATGGTGCTCCAAGTGACTTGATTTTGTTTAATTGGAAATTTAAACACCTTAATTGAAGCGCCGTTTTCATCGTTTGGAGCACCGTTTCGAAGCAAGTTTTACATCAATGGACTCGTAGCGTCGTTCTAATCAAAAGCCCTAAAAAATCTGTTTGTAATTTGGAAGAAAGCTTAACTCTGTTAAGTTTTTTTAACGGGGGACCATTGTAGAAAAAATAGGTGAAAGGTGGGACTGGTGGGGGGAATATTCTGAGATGGGATTATTAATGGTCAATAAGGTCTAGGTGAGATTATCACAGACCAATTTCTTAATTACTTACAAACAAAATGAGAGGTAAATGAAGTTAGGATTTAAGAGCGTAGTAGATATGAAGTAATCTTGAACACATAAAACTTTTTAAAAAAGTGATCTTATCTTGTATTTTAGCGCTTCATTCCAATCCGTTTGTGTATATTTGTTAACCTCAACTCTTATGTCACTTAAGTTTATTAACATATCATTTCATGTAATGTTATGTGTATTTCAAGCTTCTAACCTAAAAGTTTCAAGTTCCTTCAATCAAACAAGGTTTTTATTGAATATGAACTTTTTCTTAAAAGTTTAAAGCTATAAGCTCCTAAAAGCTTCTAAAAACTCTATGCCAAACATACCCCTACTAGTAGCGTTTAGAAGGAGTTAAAAACTTTTAGGGAAAAATGACTATTTTAACCTCTAAAGATAGTAAACTTCTTAATGCACACACTTTTTAAATTTTTAGTTATGTCCTTTTTGGTCATTTTATAATTTTATTAAAAGCTCCATCTACTCTGTCAAACACCAAATATATCTAAAAAGCTAAAACTACTAGCAACCAGCTACAGCTACCAGCTACTTTTGTCAAACATATCCACATCCACATCCACGGTCTATATAAACCACCATGTTACATGTTTTCACCAAAACTATCATATCACATAATTGGTCTAAAGTAACATAGGGCTATGGTCACAAGTACTTCCATACTCCGTTATTCCTCATAAAATTGTTAAAGAGTAAAATGACAAAATAGCTCTGACTTTATCTTACTTTTGTCGTTTCACTTCAAAAATGAAATCTTTCGTATATAGGTATATAGGTACCTAAGTTTTATTTTTTTTGTCATTCTCATCCAATTGTTAACTATTTTAGACTTTTTTTCTTAAGTTCCCCCCCCCCCCCCCCCCCCCCTTTTATCGTTTTACTCATCTAAATGAATGGTGTAGTCGTCATTTTATGTCATAATATATTTCAATTAAATAAGGAAAACAATAAAAAAAGGGAGAAGTTAACAAAAACTTCTAACCCAGTTTGCCAATTGGATGAAAATGACAAAAAAAAATGAAACCTCAGGAACTCAGATACACAAAATTTCATTTTTGACTGAAGTGACTTAAACTCAGGGTCTATTTCGGCATTTTACTCTACTTTTTTTTTATAAATCAAACTTATTACTTTATTCTTTCTTGCATCAATTAGCTGGGGTGTCGTTGAAAATATCGTTGAAAATGGATTTATATGGGGTGTCGTTTTTCACCAACGATAGTGCATTGTGTACTTGTCTTGATTCGAATTTGTTTTTGTATGAAACCTTTTCCACTTCTGAAATTTGTATATATTCATACGTGTTATTGTAATTTTACAAGATTCCTCGAAATGACACTTTGCTTGACAATGAGACCTTGACACAATTCAATTTCCACTTCAGAAATGGTCAACCATTGATCATAGTGGGTTTATACAATTGTTGTAAGTTGATATTATGATAAATTTTTAAATACAAAAAATAACAGTGAGATATGTACAATTATTATTGTTATGTGTACAAACTTTAAAAGTTTAAAGATGCACGATGTCACGGGCCAAATAGTTGAAGGTCGCAATGCTGTGGGCTGTGCTTGAACGCTTGGGTTACTAGATAGTCCTGGACTTTATCGGGGTACGGAGTCGGTGTCAATGAAGAGGTGTACGTGCCTAGTCGTGCAAACGACGAACGCACCACTGGTCGAGAGCTGGCGCCGCTCTCCTGATGAGTCCAAGGCAGGACGAAACCAGTGACCCACACAAAGAAGCGGGATGGATTGGCTTGTCCCCGGGGACTTGGGGACGCCACATGGGGGTCGAAAAGTAACCCCGTGACAACTTGGTATCAGAGCAGAACGATTCTCGGATACGTTGGAACGTGACTCTTAACCAAATGAGCCTAACATTTAGAGTATGGTTGCGCAATGGTGGTGGGAGAAGACCAAATATGGGTTTTTTCTTGGCAAAGGTCTTTGTACTCCGCGAGTATGGGATCGTGAGAGCCGCTCAAGTATAGTTGCAGTGAAGCCCTCCGTGTTATGTTCAAAAATCTACGGTCCAAGCAACGCCGTAAAAAGAGGAAGTTTTGTGAAAGCTGCTACAACTATTCAGGTCCCCGTATTCCTGAAACAAGGTGAATCATCGGCACCAAATCCGATGCGGCGGACATCAGCGCCACTTATAACCAAAACTGACGTACTATATTGAACATGCACGACAGAAGATCATTGTTGTTGTGCTTCCGGTGTCCTACCCTCCTAAAGTGAATCACGCTCAACATAAGGGGATCATGCATTGTCAAGTATGCGAGCTGGTATGGGACGGCGAGCATGCACGAGGACGTGCATGAAATGGTGGTGGGAGAGTGTCACGGGCCAAATAGTTGAAGGTCGCAATGATGTGGGCTGTGCTTGAACGCTTGGGTTACTAGCTAGTCCTGGACTTTATCGGGGGACGGAGTCGGTGTCAATGAAGAGGTGTACGTGCCTAGTCGTGCAAACGACGAACGCACCACTGGTCGAGAGCTGGCGCCGCTCTCTTGATGAGTCCAAGGCAGGACGAAACCAGTGACCCACACAAAGAAGCGGGATGGATTGGCTTGTCCCCGGGGACTTGGGGACGCCATATGGGGGTCGAAAAGTAACCCCGTGACAACGAGCTCACTTGTTGAACTGCGAGCTAGAGCAAGTTTTTTTTTCCTGAGCTAACTTTGAGCTTAAACTTCATGTCATTAAGGTTATGTGTAATATTTTCACCCGTTTTAACTGTCACGTTAAAAAGTGACTGTCATATGAGTGTCACGTAATCTTAACTCTAACTCGCTTTTTCTCTCACAGTTTGTGTGTAATGGTTTCACAAGTCTTCATTACAAATTACCAATTAAAATAATATATAAATGAAAATAATTACTAAAGGCTCATTCTATTTACACCTTCCATCTTTACTAATTACACCCCATACAAAAACATCACATCCATCATAACTTTTATTTTTTTTAGTGATTTTTGTCTTTTAGTTGTCTTTTTAATTATTACTTATTTATTTTTTGTTTATTAGTTATTATTATAACTAAATAGTAAAAGAAACATGCACTTTTTATTTATTTATTTATTATTTTTATTATTAGTAATAGCAGTAGTAGTAATGATATATTATTTATTATTACTCTTTAGTTGTTATAGTTTATCAAATTATACTTATAGTTGTAACAAAAGCTATATAAAAATAAGTATTTTTTTACAAAATTAATATCATTTAATAATTTACATACCGATCTTTAATCTGTAACAGAAAATGTAGCAGGTTGTGCTATCCAAGAATTATACATATTTTGACGTGATTCAAATATATTCTCCCAGCCAGCTGCATCATTTTCTCTCATTAATTTCCATAGGTTGTTTGTGCTGGCAATTGGATACTCTCCTTGCAATTCTACCATTATAAAATGGTTACCATTCACGTGTGCAATTGTAATTATTATTTTTCTGGGAACTCGTGAGGGCCTCTCCAAAGCGAAAAACAAGTAGAACTATTTCTTTTTTCTTGAGATAAAAAATGAACGATCACATTAAACTTGTTCGCAATCAAGAATCCTGCCTCTGGCATAATCATCCAGTGTTTTTCAGGTGCAACCCCCGATCCTGACCAAGCCAAGGACGTGAACACATCTTCGAATGAGCCTAAGAAAGCCTTAGTGTACTTATTTCTAAACTCGAGTAGCTCTTCCATCAGTGATCTCCGGATAAATAACCATTCATCTTCATCGTACCCGAGAGCAGAAGCTGTCGCCCGAAACCCACAATTTCCATCACCTAATACGTTATGTATGCGTGTAACATACGCATGGAAGATTTTTGGAATTAGATGAATATATTTGTGTATCACTTGTGATGCTTGATCTTGGTTCAACCCCATGAAGTCATAGCCCGGCGCACTTGTAGCGTTGGCGAAAGAACTCTGTCCCACAATATCTTGGTTCAACCCCATGAAATCATATCCCGGTGTGTTTAAAAGGTTGGCCAAAAAACCTTGTCCGTCAGTATCTTGGGTTATGAACGGACTTTGTTCACCAGGAACTTGGTAGTTTACAAATGGACTAGCGTAGTAGCCCGTATTATCATTATAGTCCTTGAATGGTTTACATAAGTAGTTTACAAATGGACTTTGTTCACCAGGAACTTGGTAGTTTACATAAGTAGTTGACAATGTCATTTAAACTAAAACAAGACCCTTAACCTAGCTAGATTATATAACTAAGTTGAAACTTGAAACATGAGAATTAAAAACTATACCTTATCCGTTGAAAACCCAGACATCTTTTTAGCTTTTCTGAATGATATGATGAAGCATAAGTAGATCACTGGCTGAACAAGTAACTCTATTAATATAGAATAATAACGATGCAGCTCTTTGAATAGCTTCCTCGAGTATAGCCCAAAGAAGCTTCAGTTAGAGTGAAAGATAAAATTGAAGAAGCTGAAGTTAGAGTGAAAGATAAAATTGAGACGAATTGAGAATATCACATCTTAAGATTACTCAATTCAGCTTCCTCGAATCATATGACGTACAGAGAATATCACATGGCAAATTAAAAGATCACCAAACAAGACTCACATGTGAATAGGAACTAATAGAGAATATCATCATTGGATTTTCATTTATTACTAATGTTTTCAAGAATATCATAATGTTGATTTGAATAGCTTTCTCGAGATTGAAATTTTTCTGTTCAAAAAAAAAAAAAAAACTAACAATAAAAAGACAAATGACAAGTAGTCCAATAAACAGAAATTCATCAAAAATTAGGTACCGGTACCGATACCGAAATATACGGTACTATAAGGTATCGGTATTTGAAGGCAAAATTTAGTTTTTTCCCGATACCAAAAACTAGGTACCGATACCGATACCGAATATCATCATTGGATTTTCATTTATTTCTTACTTTTTTAATAGTATTAACTATAAGTAAAAAGTAATAATAATAATAATAATAATAATAATAATAATAATAATAATAAGTAGTAAATAATAATAATGATAATTAAAAAGACAATAAAAAGACAAAAAAACAATAAAATATGATTTGTGATGTAATGATGTGATGTTTTTATAGAGGGGGGTGTAAATAGTATCACCCTTAATAAAAAAGTGGATTACGTGTGACAAAATGATTGAGTGAAAACAAGTTACCCTTACACAAGTTTTTTTTCTTATTGGCACACTCAGGCAATTCCCATCTTCACGATGTGTTGCAACGTGAAACAGATGACGTCCGAAACTCTAACACCCCCTTTAACTTTGGGTTGGAGCGGTGTTTCACAAGGGGTCATGTCTAAATTAGCAGGGAGTAACTCCATTAAACATAGTCCAAAAGTTTTCGAGTTGAGAAAAAATGACTCGTTTAGTCTTAAACTCAAGTTAAATCCGACTCGACCATCTTGTTAAATCAGCCAGAAATACCAAAGGCGTGGTGGTTCATTGGTAAAGGCAAAGCCTTTAAAAACACGTAGGTCGAGAAGGAGAAGGTATGAGGTTCAAGTCTCACATACAACATGAGATTAAAGAAATTAGCCGTTAAAAAATCAGCCAGAAATCGAAAATCTAAAGGTATGTTGTTTCGACTACGAAAACATAAATAAAAATAAAATAATAAATTGCCATTAATAGTATTTAGTGAAAAAAATTAATTGTTGCAAATGTGGATAATCCAATGTTGGTGCTTGTGGGGCCCATGGTGGAGAAATGGATAGGGATGAAGCCCAATTCGCAACCCATATCATATTCATTTCACAAGTTACACACGCCACCTCTCTCTCTCTTATGTCTCCTTTTCGGAACCTACCACCGATAAATGCGGCTCTTTAGATAAAGTAGGCCCCACCTTCCTCTAATAATCTAATTTACTTATTTACCCTCCTCGTATTTATTAATATGAGTAAATTACAAGTTTTGTCCTTTATGTTTGTCCCAAATTGCAGGTGCTGTTCTTTGTCTTTAAAATTGATGAGTTTTGTCCATAATGTTTGCAAATCTTGTACGTTATGTCCTTTAAGGCAAACTCAGTTAATTTTTTTGTTAAATCTGATCATGTGCCTTGCACATGAGGGCATTGTTGTCATTTCATCTCATCAGGGACCATTGTGTAAAAGAACTTGTCTTTAGGGACAATTGTGTAACTACAGAAAAGATATTTACTCTAAATATATATATATATATATATATATATATATATATATAAACCACCTGCCTTCTCTCTCTAACCAACCTCCACAACGTCACTCTCTCTCTTCTCTCCCCCTCTCTCATGCCTGCCGCCACCTCCCACACCACCACCATCCCGGCGATCTGCTCCTCCGTCTTCTCCGGCGACATCTCCGTCTGCTGATTTGGGCGACATCTCCGTCATCACTGCCATACCCTTCACCTCCACCTTCACAGCCACTGTCACCACTCCCCACCACAACCGCCGCCATCCCCTTCAACTCCACCTCCACCAACATCACTGCCACAATCATCACCACCAAATCTAACGGAGCTCGTCGGAGACACATCACCGCCACAATCACCGCCGCCGCCGTGCTCCTCCGCCGTTGCAGACGACACTACCCTTCTCCGTCTTCTCTCTCTCTTTCTCTCTCTTTGTTCCCTCTGATCTCCCGCCGTGATTCTTGGTTAATTTGATGAATCGGTTACCGAACAGATCAGCTATGGATTACTTGCAGTGGTTAATTTGATGAACCGGTTACCGAACAAATCAGCTATGGTTAATTTGATGAATCGGTTAATTTGATGCAGACGACACTACCCTTTTGTTCGTGTTTGATTGATTACTTGCAGTTAGATCGGTTCATACCGAACAGATCAGCTATGGATTTCGACTACGCTCATTGCATGCTTGTTCGGGGTTTTTTATATTTTTGGTTTTGGGGATTTTTGGGGGTTTTTGATTTGGAATTTAGGTTTTTTATTTTTGGGTTTTTTGATGCAAGTAGCAGTGCAGGTGGCGGTGGAGGGTGCTGGTGGCGGTGGAGGGTGCTGGTGGCGGTGATGGAGGTTATATATATAGTTAAAATAATAATAATATTTTAAGTTATTTTGTTTTATTTTTTAAATACCATTAAATAAATGGGGTAAAAAGACTAAAATACCCTTGGATGACCCAGTTTTAACCAAAAAATCTAACTGGGTTTGGCTTAAAGGACATAACGTGCAAGATTTGCAAACATTAAGGACAAAATTCATCAATTTTAAAGACAAAGGACAGCGCCTGCAATTTGGGACATACATAAAGGACAAAACTTGTAATTTACTCTATTAATATTTATAAAGAGTTAAATGTCATTTTACTTCTTTTGGTTTGGCCATTTTATCAGTTTAATTCAAATGTTTTAATTTTTGTCTTTGGGTCTAAAAAGGTTTCACCGTTGCCATTTTAATTCACTACTTTATCCATTTTTAGTCATTTTATATGTAATTCGGTGAACTCGAAGGGTAATTCGGCCATACAAAATGACCGAATTGTCTTTCTCATTAACATAAATAATGGATAAAGTTAACATAGTGGACTAAAATGGCAAACGGTGAAACCTTTTTAGACCCACAAGCGAAAAATGAAACATTTGGACTAAACTGGTAAAATGGTCCAAACCACGGGACTAAAATGGCATTTAACTCATTTACAAAAATATAATTAAATTAAAAAATAAAGGAAAATATTATTAAAAGTTCGGATATTTGATTTAAATAACACAAACTTTCACCAATTTGTCGATAGCACTTCTGATTTTTTATTTGTATTACACTACTCTCAACTTTCAACTTATTTGCTGATATCACTCTCAAACTAATTGAACCATAACTCAGTTAATTTTTTGTTGATGTGGCACTTGTGTATTGACGTCACATTTGATGTGAATTTTTTTGATGACGTGGTAGGTGACGTGACGTCCGACTTGGCTTTTCTTATGACGTGGCAGCTGACATGACATTCGAGTTGGCTTTTTTATGACGTGGCAGCTGATGTTAGCAAACTGGGTTAGTGTTAAGTTAGTTTGAGAGTGTTATAGACCAAAAAAAATGAAAATTGGGAGTGGTTATAAACCGAATGTTGAAGTGCTATCAGTCAATTGGAGAAAGTTATAGTTATTTAAATCTAACATCACATAACAATAAGAACTTTAATATATGAAATTTACTGATCAAAACTTGTGAAAATTTTGAGTGTGAAAGTTCATAATATTATGGATGTATAAGTAAGAGTTTATATGTAATAAATTAAAGTCCCAAATATGGTTTGATTTTATCCACTTTTCTTCAACTTATAATTAATACTCTCATTTATTAAAACGAAAATGGTAAGCCTTACGTTGATAATTTGATATTTTAAAAGTTTGACATTTGGAAACGAATTAATTATCATATTAGAAAATTAAAACATCAATTTCTATTTCTTATAACGTGTGCTTAAGTTAAAGACACGTAAACAAGACAAGTCACGGTTCGAGTAGGCCCTGGGCTATGTTACCTTGTAGCGCTTCGTCTAATGGTTGTTGGAAACATATTGTTAAAGTGGGAGAGAAGAAAACTCCAAACGGATCGGCACTTAATTCTTTTTTCGTTGGTGAGTTAGGTGACGGTTATTCTATAATTTTTTTGGGAGACATTTGATTAAGAGACGAACCTCTTCGAGTTATAAATCCTAACCTATTTAGGCTTGAAAAAAATAAATGGGTTAAGGTCTCTGCTCGGATTCGTTGCGTGAATAATAGTAAAACCATGGAGTGGGATTGGCGTTCGGCTCCTCCTTCGCATGCAGAGGTGTCCGAATTGTTTCAGCTCCTTAATGAGATTCATGACTTCACATGGAGGGGTGGTGTAGATGACTGGAAATGGAAGCCTGAAAAAGATGGTTTGTTCACAGTTTGCTCGGCTAAGAAATTGTTTTCCAACATCTCTTTGGTTGATAATAGTCCGTTGATTAAATGGAAGGGTTGGGTGCCATTAAAATGCAAAATTATGGTATGAAGGGTTGCGCGTAATCGTCTTCCTACTATTTTAGAGCTTCTTAAACGTGGTGTGATCCTTCCACAAACATCCTGTACTCTCTGCCAAGCAGATCTGGAAACGGCTTTATATATTTTCACCGGTTGCGTTTTTTCTCATGAAGTGTGGTATAGAGTAGAAGCGTGGTGCCGGTTAAATCCTAGTTTTGAGTTTGATGCGTTGGACCTATTGCGAGTGCCGGAGATTCAAACAAAGTCTAAAAAAGCGAGACACATTTTAAGAGGTATTGTTTACACTACTTTGTGGGTGTTGTGGAATGAGCGTAATAATCGTGTTTTTAACAACAAGCGGCGGAGACCGATTGAGGTCGTGGAGACTGTTAAATCGACGTCATACTTCTGGATTCGTAATAGGTATAGATGCAAAGATGTAGATTGGAAAAATTGGTGTTTGTATCCCTTGGATTGATGTTGTTTCGTTTGTTTGCTCGTAGGTCCTTGTTTTTAGAACCTTTCGAGTTTGTTTGAATGAAATTTTCCTTAAAAAAAAAAAAACAAGACAAGTCACTTGTGAGTCATTTAAAGTCAACTTATTAAAAATTTGAACTAAGTTAAATTACCCGGGGCCGAGCTCAATCTTATACACTTTGTATCGGCCTATTTACACATGTAAATTTAACGAAGCAACCAAAAATTATTGTATTAAATTTAATTTATATCGTAGCATAGAGTACTTCTATATTGCAATCTTATAAAAATAAAAAGGGTAAATTGCCAAACTCGTCCTTAAGGTTTGGGCAAGTTTGACGCTTTCATTCAAAACAACTTTTTTGTACCACACTACCTTTCATTTTTCTGATGTTTTGTTATTTTCATCTAAACGTCTAATTTGGGTTATTTTCTGTCAGATATTTGAATGAAGATGACAAAAAATCTCAAAACCTCAGGACGATTTTGGAAGAAAAAAATTAGACGATCTAATGAAAATGACAAAAAATCTCAAAAGTGAAAGAAATCCGATACAAAAAAAAGTTATTTTATATGAAACTGGCAAAATACAACAGACATTAGTGACGATTTTGGCAATTTAATTAAATAAAAATATCAAAATTATATCCACAGCGTACAACTAACTTTGGTTTTGATAAGATAACATATTCCTCCTAACCAGGGCCCACTTCCAGTTGTTACTCACATGTCTATCACGTGTCGTGTACTGACGTGGAAGACCCCTTCTCCTCAGAACCCTACCCACTGACTCACAATACATCACTGTTTCCGTTTAGTTAACATTCGCCCCCTAAAGTTTCAACTATTTATCACTTTTCAACCAAAGTTATCATCATATATTCATATACTAGATAAAGTCCAATACATTTAAGAGTAAGTGAGTAGCTAAATTCTGTTTTGACCGGAAAGATATCATTCCACACGAAAAAGAGCAATTACAAAGCAATGACAGGTAGTCGGGCAACAAGTTGCGTAATACCATATAATTTAATACTTATGGTTCTAAAATAAGTTACGAGGATAAGCAACTCCCACGAACACGATCAGTTGCTCAAACGCACAAGCAACTCTTTTTTTATTAAACTTTGATAGACAAATATAAATAAAAAAGACTTAGAGCAGATATAGACGAGGGGGTATAGTTTAGTCTTTTATTATGTAACACCTTTTACAAGCAAACCTACTTGAATACGAAACTATAAATTCAAATTTCAAAATGTCAAGATGAGCTAACTCTATATCATATTCTAATGCGACTTGGATTCGAAAACATGACTCACAAGTTATCACATTTAATAACTCTGACTTGGGCCCAATCGCATCCTTTTGCCCCATTAGCGTCGACTCAAGCCCCATCACATCCTTGGGTGATCAACAGTGACCGAGTTACTGCTCACATGCCAGTCGTCAATAACACCCGAGTTATTGTTGTGAATTTTCTTGCTTATATGATTCATAATGACCATATTTAATAATTGCCTACAGTTTTAACCGTCAATTCACACTCTTTCGCGAAGAGTTATGATGTTTTAACTTAGACGTTGTAATAGTTTTATGCCTTTATGAAAGGTTTTACTTTGTTTATGTAATATTCTATGGTACGTTTTCATATAAATAAAATACGTGCGTTTTTTATGTTTAAATTATTCAATAAAAGTTTTAAATAATCCCCTAAATACATTAATATCGTCCATTACGTTATAGCCTAGTGACATCTTGTGGAGTTAGATAAAACTTAGGGACTATTAGGTCTTTTGTTCGATTCCCACAAAGGTTTTTTTTAGATTTATTGGGTTCTTTTTGAATTGATATACAGGGTGGAGATATAATAGGAAGTTAATTTGGCTAGAAAGGCTAGGAAGTGATCTTGACCATCCATTAAGTAAATCAAGGGCTAAGATTAAATCAGGGAAATTGAAAGTAAGAAAAGAGGCGCGTGACTTTTTTCAGGGGTATTCTAGTCAAGTAAGCCAATAGTTTCTCTCTCCTCCAATTCCTCCCCATTTTTTAAACGTTAATAACTCTTTCATACGACATTATTTTTTTTATAAAAATTGCACCAAAAAAACGAGCGTTTTTTTATCTTTAAAACGAGTATACTATTGCTATATTTTGAAAAAAAAAATTTAAAACCCAGTTGCGTAAAACGCAATAGAAAAACCCCCAGTATTGTAAAACGCAATGAAAAAAAAAACCCTAAAAAATGACATTTTTCTAAAACGCAATGCATCAAAAACACAAAGAAATGACTTATTTGTAAAACGCAATGGCCAGAAAACACAAAGAAATGTTTTATTTCTAAAACGCAATGGCCTAAAAACTCAAAAGAAAATGTACTTTATAAAACGCAATGGACTAAAAACCCATAAAAATGTGTTTTACCTAAAACGCAATGCACAAAAAACACAAAGAAATGTTTTATTTGTAAAACGCAATTGCCAGAAAACACTTAAAAATTACTCATTCTAAAACGCAATGGACTGAAAACACCTAAAAATATGTTCTACCTAAAACGCAATGACTAAAAACACTTCAAAAATGTGTTTTACCTAAAACGCAATAACTAAAAACACTTAAAAATGTGTTTTTTCTAAAACACAATAGCTAGAAAACACATAAAACTCTCTTATTTCTAAAACGCAATGGACACATAAAACTGTCTGAGAACTGTCTGTGAATTGTCTGTGAACTGTCTGAATTGTATACGAATTACTGTCTTCGAAATGAGCCAATTTCTGGAAAATTAATTTTTCTGATGCGTTTTTAGTACAGCAATTTAATCGAAAAAAAAATTTCCGAGCCAGGGGCTCTGCCCCTTGGACCCCGCCGGGGGCTGCCGCCCCCGGACCCCCGCCAAGATCGTAAAACGCAATGACTAAATCAAAAACCCAATTCGTAAAAATGAAATTAAAGAATTTGTTACCTGGATCGAAGTGATTTCTTCAACAATTGACGAATTTTGAATGATTGAAACACTTATCAGCTCTCGAAATCGAACGAATCGAGTAATTATCTTCAAAATCACCGGAAAAAAAACGAGATTTTGTATGAATTAAACTGTGTTTTCTTCAAAAAAGCTGAAGAACACGTTGATCGGGTGTTTGAATCATTGATTGGTGATGAAAATCGCACTATAATGTAGTGATTATTGAGATAGAAAGTGAAGAAATGGTTGAAGATGGTGGGTTTTGAAAATGGTGGGTTTTTGAATTTACTGGGTTTTGAAAAAGGAAGAAGAAGGAGTTGGATTGACTAAAATACCCTTTCTCTTTATTTTAAAATTTGCCACATGTCATAATCCTATGGCTTCCTATCCTTCCTAGCGAAAATTAACTTCCTATTTGATCTTTACCCTTGATATACAAGCATTATTGCCTAGTGAATATGCATATGATCAGATGATTACGTTGGTGGCACGATAATACTTCAGTGATCTGTTAGTAATCCAAATTTATCTTTAAAAAATCTTTTTAAAACAAAGGGAGTGTTTGGATATTCTTCAAAAGATGAAGGGATAATCTTTAGAGTTTTACAAATCTGACAAGGTATCCTAAAAGTTGACTTGAAACAACTTTCACATGACGTGTCATGATTTGATTCGTTCTATATGGACCCACTAACTGTGAGGCTATGAGGTCCGGTGGCTCAGTTAGTGGTGGGACACGTGGATATTGTGAAGTAATTAATGTCCGTACAAGATGAGGTGGCTGGATGTGGAAAACGGTCTCAGCCAAGGCCCAAGACCTGCTCTTTTCTTCATTATCCTGTTTTGGTAAGATGTAAATTGCCCCCCATTTTAATTATATTTACACTTATGCCATTAGATGTAGAGTTTTGGTGGCAATTTTTCTAGACTTGTTATTTTAAATTTACTAATAATTTTCCTTAGTACATACTTTCTTTTATGAGTTAATTACTGTTTCAGTCCCTGAGGTTTGCCAAAAAAAACGGTTTCAGTCCATTAGTTTAAAAATTGCCATTTCAGTCCATTAGTTTCATTTTCGTAACCATTTCAGTCCACTAACTTAACTCCATCCATTTATTTTGTTAACTTTTGGGTGAAATTACCAAATTACCCTGCTAACTTAACAAATTCAAAAAAAATTCAAAAAAATTCAAAAAAATTCCAAAAAATCTAAAAATTAAAAAAAATTTAAAAAATCATAAAAATTTAAAAAATCCAAAAAATTCTAAAAAATCCAAAATGTTTCATTAAATGTTTCGAACCCGAACCGTTTTGAGCTGAACCGTTTCGACGCGAACCGTTTAGACCCGTACCGTTTCGACGCGAACCGTTTCGACCCGTACCGTTTCGAGCCGAACCGTTTCGAGCCGTACCGTTTCGAGCCGTACCGTTTCGACGCGAACCGTTTCGACGCGAACTGTTTCGACTCGTACCGTTTCGACGCGAACCGTTTCGACCCGTACCGTTTCGAGCTGAACGGTACGGGTCGAAACGGTTCGGATCGAAACGGTACGGGTCGAAACGGTTCGACGGTACGGGTCGAAACGTTTCGACGCGAACCGTTTCGACCCGTACCGTTTCGAGCTGAACCGTTTCGACCCGTACCGTTTCGACGCGAACCGTTTCGACCCGTACCGTTTCGAGCTGAACCGTTTCGACGCGAACCGTTTCGACGCGAACCGTTTCGACCCGTACCGTTTCGACGCGAACCGTTTCGACCCGTACCGTTTCGAGCTGAAACGGTACGCGTCGAAACGGTTCAGCTCGAAACGGTACGGGTCGAAACGGTTCGCGTCGAAACGGTACGGGTCGAAACGGTTCGCGTCGAAACGGGCCGAACCGTTTCGACCCGTACCGTTCAGCTCGAAACGGTACGGGTGGAAACGGTTCGCGTCGAAACGGTACGGGTCGAAACGGTTCGGGTCGAAACGGTACGGGTCGAAACGGTTCGCGTCGAAACGGTTCAGCTCGAAACGGTTCAGCTCGAAACGGTACGGGTCGAAACGGTTCGCGTCGAAACGTTTCGATCCGTACCGATTCGATCCGAACCGTTTCGACCCGTACCGTTCAGCTCGAAACGGTACGGGTCGAAACGGTTCGCGTCGAAACGGTACGAGTCGAAACAGTTCGCGTCGAAACGGTTCGGCTCGAAACGGTACGGGTCGAAACGGTTCGGCTCGAAACGGTACGGGTCGAAACGGTTCGCGTCGAAACGGTTCAGCTCAAAACGGTTCGGGTTCGAAACATTTAATGAAACATTTTGGATTTTTTAGAATTTTTTGGATTTTTTAGAATTTTTATGATTTTTTAAATTTTTTTTAATTTTTAGATTTTTTGGAATTTTTTGGAATTTTTTGGAATTTTTTTGGAATTTGTTAAGTTAGCAGGGGTAATTTGGTAATTTCACCCAAAAGTTAACAAAATAAATGGATGGAGTTAAGTTAGTGGACTGAAATGGTTACGAAAATGAAACTAATGGACTGAAATGGCAATTTTTAAACTAATGGACTGAAACCGTTATTTTTGGCAAACCTCAGGGACTGAAACAGTAATTAACTCTTCTTTTATTTATGTGTTGGTTACGAAAATGAATCTGATCAAATATTATACGTTTTCGTGTTTATCTTTATATGCGTTTTCCACTTGTTTACGTTTTGATGTAAATTTTGTTTGGAAACGAATTGAGTCAAATGTAACATGTATTCGTTTGACACAGACGATATAAATTCGAGTTACTTTATATTTTGACGCCGTTGGATATAATTACTAGTTATTTCATAAAAATGATCTAACTGCGTTCCTAGGTTGGAGACTCAAACGGGCTGGTTTTTATTTTTTCGGTTTTGAAATTTGAAACCAACTGATTACCTTTTATTATTTACATATACATATATATATATATATATATATATAGGGAGAAGATCATGCGAGAACCACCTCTTATTGCGAGAACCGCGAGAACCAATGTGAACACACCAAAAATGCCTAAAAATAGCTAAAAATCACAAAAAAAAATTTTTTTTTGATTTTTTTAATATTTTTTAGGTTAAAATCGCTACTTTTCGAACCAAAAAAAAAAAAAAAATTATTTTTTTTAAAATTTTTTTTTTTAAAAATTTTTTTTTTTTTTTTTTTTTTTTTGATTCGAAAAGTAGCGATTTTAACCTAAAAAATCAAAAA